>NW_004624791.1:14212675-14238122 GCF_000247695.1 Heterocephalus glaber | reverse complement strand
CACACACACACACACACACACACAGAGACACACACACACACAAAATTTTTAAATCTCTACACACTTGCTTCTTTGTAAGCCTTTGTAAGGCTCCCAGTACCCCTTCC
Source organism: Heterocephalus glaber (assembly GCF_000247695.1). The sequence goes on along the minus strand of NW_004624791.1, from coordinate 14,238,015 downwards.
CCAGTGACCAGCTTGCATATGGATGTAGGTCACCTACTGGGTATATTTTATGCAATTTTAGGACTCTGTTGCTCAAAAACCATTTGGCTGGAAGGGTGATGAAAACTCAAATGCCTACAGAGCTCAGGCAGGTAACAAGGCTAATTTTAAAGAGCCACGTTTGGTCTACATTTGTTCCTTCCACACAGACACACTACAAATTCTTATAAACCACTCAAAGAGTCATGGCTTTCACCAAATAACATGCCTATTCAAAACATGATCTATCTTTTGTTTTCCCAGTTTTGACAGAAAATGAAAGTTGGAGAAATTTCTTATTTCCTTTAACATTCCTGTATAAGAAAGCTAAGAGCTCATGCAGAGCCAGCTCCCCTGCCTCTAGTGCTTATGGAGCAGCAAAAGCTACACAGGTACAGATCACACACAACATGAAGGACAGTGGCTCTCGGCCCTAGAATTTTTCTCCATGCGGGAATTGGGTTCATTTTACTGGATCCTCCCATTTCTTAAAGAGAAACCGGAAGTCTGGATTTTTATGTGAAATTTCTCATTTTTTAATGTTGGCAACTAATTGAATTTCTTTAAACACTATGCAGGCCAAACAAAACACATCTGTAGGCCAAAACCTACACCCTCCGGACTGTGGTTTCAATGTCCTTTAGAACAAACTCTTAAAAGGACATCTTCCTGTTTCAAATCAGGTTGATGTCCACCCATGGCCCCATCAATCAAGGTCTGCAAGCAGAAGCACTGGAATGGCATTGTATAAGCTCACATTTTCAGCATGGAAGGGGAGGGTGGGGCAGGGCAGGGCCATTTCCAAAGAAGTCATGAGTTGGGTGACCATCCTAACATGCATTTTACATTAACAAATGTGAAAATAGGACATTTAGGGGACACTGTACAGCAGATGTTTTTAAAAGTTATGCTTATTTGGGAGTGGATTTACTTTCTTTGAGTACATGGTTCTATGACTTTTGACATACAAAGACTGATCAAAAATACGGTGCCTGTTCAAATTTTGTTTTTAATTATAACGAAAGACACAATTAATCCTCCTGAAAATACTCCCCATGTCTTTGAATTTATCCTATTGTTCTTGCCACTTCGTGAAGAAGTTCTAGAAGTCTTCTTTCATCAATATCTTTATGAGATCTGATAAAAAAATATCATGAATACTTCTGCTAAGTGTCATCCAACAGAAAGGCAGGCTTGTAAAAACATTATACTGTGTCCTATCCACTTTATTCACCATATCTGGCATTATGTGATTTCTGACTCTTCCTCAAAATCAAAATGACTATGAAAAGTAAACATTTTGAATCTATTCAAGACACTGAGTCAGCCAGGACAGTGTAACTAAAGACACTCACAAAAGAAGACTTCCAGAATTGCTTTGGAAAGTGGCAAGAATGATGGAATAAATATGATTAAAGATAAGGGAAGTATTTTTCAGGGGGATTAATGGCAATATGTCTTTTACTGTAATAATTTTTTTAAAATTTAGACACTCATTGTATTTTATTTTTCAGAATATCATATAAATGAAATCATAATTTATAGTCTTTCAGTCTGGCTTCTTCACTTAGACTAATGCATTTGGAGTTCAACTGTGTTACTTCATAGATCCATAGTTCATTCTCATTCTTGCTGAGAAACTTGCACTACATAGAATTATCATTAATTATTCATTCACCAATTAAAAAGCATTAAGTGACTGTGCATATAGCCATTATAAACCTCTATACAGACGGTTTCCTTAATTTAATTTTTAAAACTTTTACACTCATATTATAGAGGTTTTGTGTGAACATACCTTCAATTTCTTTTGGGTATTACTAAGGAATATGATTCTTGGATTCTACGGTAAACATGTGCTGAACTTAATAAGAAATTACAAAACTGTTTTCCAAAGTAGCTGAACCATTTGACATTCCTTCCAACAATACTCAGGAGTTCTCATTACTCTGTGTCTTCTCCAGCACTTGTTATTGTCAGCATTTTGTTTACTTGTTCATTAAGTTTAAGCCCTTCTGATCAGTATGCAATACATATCCATTTTTGATGAATTATGCAAAATATGTAGACTATCTTCCTCTAACTCTAGGGTTTCAGCATAAATAATTAAATGTGATTTTCGAGATAATACTTTATCGGTGCACAGCCTGACCTATCCATCTTTAGTACATGCACATGTGTAATTAGGTAAATGATTTTTAATTCCACCCAGTCCAAATCCCCCTGACATGACTTATTGCCATTCTGCTACTGAGCCTTGAGAGATTATGGTAAGTGCCAAGAAAAAAAATGACTTTGAACTGCTCTTTCGCCAGTTAAAAATAATACTGAAACCAAATGTAAACATACAAGAAGTGGTCAGATTCGGGTTACATATTAACGATGTTTGGTCAGGCTGGAGCTAAGCATAGTTGCAGAGAATACCTTTCACTTATCACTGCTTCCAAACCTCCCTACCTGGACCAGACTGGCCTGGATTTACAAGAGACCTTTTTAAAAGATGCAGCAAAGGAGAGCAGCACACATTTCCTGGTAATAAATTTAAAAGGTTGCTTAAACATTCCAGAGATTTTCACTCAACATTCCTCTGGCCAACACATCTACAATCTGCCAATTCTTAAAAATCCATGTTTTTGCATCTTAATCTCACAAACATCTTGGAAAATGCCTTTCTCTGTGCTTTCATGTCAGACACATCTAGCTCTTTCCATTTTCTAAAACCACAGAAATATAATGCTGCTTAATTCATGCAAGACTCCATTAACTGGAGCTAAAATAAATTTTCAAAAAGTTTGTTCAGTTCATTTTTCCCTTCCAGATGACTCCATTCTTGAAACGATACTGTGATTTTATTCTCTTATTATAGAGGTATCCAACAAAATTAAGGAGCTTAGTGTGAAATTATACAAAAGGAAAAACATTGCTCTCAAAACAAGAGCTATGAAAGATTGCATCATTGACCACAATTCTCCCCCTCTCCAAGCCCATTCTGCAATGCCTTGCCGTGTATGACTTTGCAGTTCTTCCCACTATAGGGCAGAGTATAGTTTCCCTCCCATTACTTAGTTGAGCCATGTGACTTGCTCTGGCCATTAAGATGAATCAAAAATTGTGGTTTGCTAGCCTAGGCCTCAAGGTCTTTACGTGTTTTTGCTTGTCCTCCTATCCCTCTGCCACTACATTGATAAACATGTACTGAGTTACCCACTGGTCCCAGGACAATGATAAGAAGAAGAAAAAGGGTCAGAGCTTGGCCAGCTGTTGCAGCCCCAGCTGACCCACAGACCTACACTGAGATCCAGATCAGCCCAGCCACATCCAGCCTAGATCAGCTGAACCCTGCCCAACACAATATGTGAATGTTAACAAATGCCTTTGTAGCTACCCAGCTTCGAATTGGTTGGTTAAATGGCAAAAGCTAACTGACATAAGCACATTCTTGAATTACTTATTTTACCTGAAGAAAAATAATATTAGCTACATAGCATTTTAGAACTCTGCATGCTTTCCATATGAAGTTAATTCTTAAGGCTACAGGTGCTTTTAAAGATTTGTGAAAGGAGAAACTTAGGAGAGATCTTAGGGTCAGTGAGAAGGAACTCTCATTTAGCAAACAAGCCAACTCTTACTCCTCATCACTGTTGAAGGATGAACAAGAGTTGAAGTTCACAGACTGTTCTGTTCCCAATGCTCCCTTTTACCTCTTTTCTCTTGTCTTTCTATAGCAGTGGTTTTCAACCTGGGATGATTTTTCTCCCCAGCAGATATTTGGTGATATCCAGGGAAGGCAGTATGTTACTGGCATCTATGGGTAGAAGTCAGAGATACTGCTAAACCTTACAACATACAGGACAGCCCCAACAACCAATAATAATCTGCCCCAAAATGTCAAGAGTGCCAACACTGAAAAATATTATTCATTGGTTTAAGTTGAAATTATTTACTGAAGTCTTCCTTCTTATAAAATAAAGTTAAAATCTGAGTTACATGACAAAACCTTACTATGCACGTAAAAATCATCCCTTCCTTGAAAATTCAAGCCTACTTTTCTGTATATAATGTACAATATGTATTACACTTTATTCAAAGTATGAATTACTTTTCCACTAATATCCCAAGCAAGAAATAGTTGATTGATGAAAACTTTTGACTATTTCTTTACATCTAGAAGTACTTATTAGTATGTCAAATTAGCTGTCAAGAAAATCCCATTTAAGCCAGGCATGGTGACATACACCTGTGATCCTAGCACTTGAGGGGCTGAGGCAGGAGGATTGCTGAAAATTTGAGGCCAGCCTAGGCTACATAGTGAGTTCAAGACCAGCCTCAACTACATAGTGAGATCCTGTCTCAAAAAAAATCCCATTTAATTTTAAACATTTTTGATTAAACAAACAAGCAAAGGTACTCAATTCTGATGAGCTTGCTCACCCCACTCCAACCCCACCTCAAGGATCCTAAGAATTTATAAAGTCATGAAGCTCTGGGGCATGAGGCCATTTTGAATGAAATTGCTGTATTACAATATCCCTTGGTGTTTCAGTAACTAAACCTTCTTAATCACATGCTAGGGAAACCAGCTTAATATTAAATTCTAGACTCAATGTTTTGGCCCTGTGCCAAGAAAAATAGCCTGATTCCCAGAATTGAGAATTGATGAGGGTCCACAGGCTGGTGAGTCAACCGTGGCTGAAATGTTGGTATGGAATAGTGCATATATGGCTATTTCTGATGAAAAAATGTATTTGGATAGGATATCTAAAATAATGGAACTGACAGATCTGAAAGAGACTCCTGAAATTCAGTGAAGGAAGGTTTTCAGTACACCAGTATGACAAGTTTTAAAATAGACTAAGAATTCGATAACAGTGAGGGCCTCAGGATAGGCTGCTCAAGATTCAAGAGGATGATGAGAGAAAAAGCATGCTGGAAGAGCATATCAAGTCATGGACAAAGGATAAGGCTACAGAGGAGGAACAAAAGCCCAGAATTAGGCTGAAGACCCCAGAAAGAGGACAGATAAAATCAAAGAGCTACCATGATCACATACCAGGTGGCCTGTGGTTGACAAAACAGGCCTTAGTATGATCACTTCTTAGCACAGTCTATGAGGAGGACAAAGAAGGCAGTTAAGTCTCACTGGTTTGAAGAATCAAGGCAATGGTACTAATATTTTTAAGAGCTTTATTATTATTAACCTGTGCCAAATTTAAATAAATGTTGTATTGGTAATAACTTTACTAGAAAACAAGTATATCACTCCATAAAGTGGCATCACTTTAAGTTAATGGTACCAGATGCTTTGGCAGTAGATTTAAATCTATGTTCTACAAGGCCATGAGACTCAATAGAGACCAACACCAGAGAGAAAGACCACATGTGTGGGTATCTAAGCTGCCTGCTTCACTTCAACCAGGAAAAGTTCCACTTAATCTGTTTTAAACATTGGAGCTCTGCCTAACTTTTCATCTGAAAAAATAGATTCTACTGCTGGAAAAGGTTTGAAAAACAATGCACTGAGAGGTAATGATCCCTAGTTGGGGAGAAATATTGTTGGAGAAAGGAAAATGATCAAACACAGGCCTTGAGTATTTTATAGACATTGGAAAACTTTTTTGAGCAAAAGAGCAGTACAAAAAGTAGGCCTGGCCGGGGATTTAGCTCGGTGGTGCCACCACCTGCCTTGCAAGCAGAAGGCCCTGAGTTCAATCCCCAGTACCAAAAAAAAAAAAAGTAGGCCTGTGTGTTGGAGGGCTCCTCCCTGATGCCATGCATGGCCGGGGTTATACAACTTATTATTCTAACAGGGACATTTTTAAAAATTGAATGGGGTTTTATTAAATATGTGTTGGTTAGAATAAGAATCATAATGTTTGATTAAAATAGGTGCTTGAAAAGATAGACCCATTTGGGGCTTTGACAACAATAGGAATTATTATTCCAGTGACTATGGAAGATAAAGAAATTAACTTATGTAATTGGATTTTCTGTACAAACCAAAGCCTATTTTGGCAACCAAGAGAGGAGAGGTAACCTCCCTAAAGTTTCTCTAATATCAATGTCATGGTTTTATATTAGAAGCCCTCTCTTCCCTTGAATTTAAAAGGGAGGTAAGGGTGGGAGGGTAGGGGCAGAATTGGGAGCTACCCAAGTGAAGTCGCTAAAATGACAAAGAAACATGTTTGTTCCATTGTTTGTGAATAATAACCAGAAATAGACTTAGTTGTGCTGTCAATCATTCTCCAAACCTATAGAATGCCACTCTAAGTGATAGATCTGTACCTGTGTACCCATCTTCCTTATCACTCTTGACCACCTCTGCACCCCCAATTCCAAAGCAGTCTATATTCTGTTTGGGCAATAGTTAACACATCTAACTACTTTACCGAAAAACCAACAAGCGGAAACCACCAGGGAGAGAGAAAGTTAGTTTATTACAAGCTCTAGCCACCTCACACCTTGTGTTTGTTCACTGAGTTTGCCAGAAAGTTCCCTTCTGACAGCCTAATTTACAACTTACCTCAAACTGCCAAATCATCGCCCTGTAGACTTCTCCTATTACTTCTACTCTGCTACCCACCAATGGCTTGCTCATGGAACATTAAACAAAAATGCTCAGACCAAGCAAAAGTGTGACCCACACCAGGCACAAATAATCTACCTGTCACTCACTGGCCACACTTGGCAATTGACAACAATAATGTGAGCAGCCAAGTAATTATAGCAGAGAAGTTGGAAGAAGAAATTTCTGGATTTCAATCTAAATGTTTGGCATGCTATATCACTAGAAAACTGAGCTCCTAAAAGTTAAGGACAGAACACTGTAAAACATATTTGGAATAAGGGCTCTGAATTACATATCAAGGGTCTTATCATTGTCAAAAATATATTATTTATTAGGCATTCACAATTCTTTACCCTCAAATAATTCCTGAATATCTCCCCTAAGGGATATACAAAGAAAGGAGGAATAATAAAAGCCAAAGAGCCAATAGCATCAGAACCAGATTTTGAGTCAAATGCCATTGCAACAATACTAATATTTTAACCAACTCCATGTGGTACAATTAGAGTTGGTCTTTACTTCCTACTGGCTTTCTTTATTTTCTAAATTTTTGTTATTAAACATAAATGCCTTTTATAATTAGAAAAACATAATTGCTGGTAGAAAAAGATTGGGGAATCAGGATTCCAATTCGTGTCTGTCATTCTTTCTACCACTCCTCAGTGCCTCTCACGTACACCTATTATATCCTTATTCATTTCTATTTAATGAACAAGTAAATAGAGTTGAATATTTTTCAAATAGATTTACAAGCATGTTAAATACAATAATAACTTTTGGAGGGAGGAGTAGTTAAGAGGGGATTGAACCCAGGGCCCTCAGCCTAAGCTATATTTCCAGTTCTTATGTTTTATTTTGAGATATTGTCTTATTGGGTCAATAAATTGCCCAGGCTGGGATTGAATGTATGATCCTCCTGCCTCAGATTCCCAAAGTGCTTAGATCACAGGACCACACACAGCTGTTAACTAGTTTAAGCCTCATATCATGTGAGGACCATTCATACTATCATTCTACAGACAAGAAAACTGAGGCACAGAAAGGTAAGGTCACTTGCCCAGGGCAGCAGAGCTGACTCTGGGATTCTTCCCAGGAGAGTCCAGCCTGTGAGCTTCTGCTAGTCTGCCTTAATCTTTTCCTTCTTTTCTTTCTTCCTCACAGCCTTCTCCAACCTGGCCACACCCTCATCACCTGCGTAAGTGTCAGGGCATGGCAGGCAACTTAAAGGACAATTTTTAATAAGAGAATGACATTGCTGGATTACTAGCATAATTGGCTCTAGTGTCAAAGCCCCAGGATGAAAAGGTGCAGATGAAATCAACTCTAGCCAATGTCCAATGATGATGAGAAATAAAAGCTGTGAAGGATCCTGCTGCCTGAAAAAATAACTACAGAATCATTTCCTCATCTCATCTAGCACAGATTTAAATTAAGTTCCTTGAAAATTTTTTGCCTCCTTGATTTGTTTCTGGTTTTCCTTTTTTCACAAATTTTACTTGCTCATCCAACTCCTCCTCCACCACACATATGCCACAGACATTCTTCGTCCACACTGAGACAGACTCTCAACTTCTTGGACCTCAGATTTTCATCTGCAAATTCAGGGTTTGGAATTGAAGATCTGGAAATGGCGCCTGGCATTTGTATGGGAATTTGTAGCTTATGAGCCACTTTCAAGTCCATGGTCTCATTTTATCCTCTGTGGTCAGTGGACATTGGTGAGAACACTGGTTATCCTTACTTTCCAAATGAGGACACCGAAGTTTCTCCCCTGCAGAGAAAATACCAGATTTATTGATTAGAAGCTCAGAGCCCCTTCCTCTTCCTCCTCACCTAAGTATCTCTAAAGTCTCTTTTAAACACACAGTTTGTGCTTCTGGGCCTGTCTCCAGACCACAGCCTCCCTTAGGGCAGTGCTCTTGGAAAATCAAAGCTACCTGCTATATATACCTGGCTCCCAGAGAGGTTGAGAGAGACTCACTTGATTCTTGAGGACTGCAGTGATGAAAGTTCATCCTTTAATTTCCATCCTCATGAGTCTGGAACATCATAGCCAGCCATCGAGACCAGGAACAGATGTCAGATTTGGCCTGGGATTTCTGGGAGTAGCATCTGGTTGGCCTCCCCCGCAGCCTGTTACTTCCCTCCACAGCTGGTTGTCATGGAGGCTGCAGGCCTTCAGAGGGAGGGGATGTTGCATGGAGGGTAGGGGTTAGGGAGCTGCCAGATTATCTGGGATCTGGCTCACCCTCTGGCTTTCATTTGTCTCTTTACATGTATCTGACATGTTATTTACATGTACCTGGGCCGTGCACCTTTAACCTTCGTCTTTGAAGGTCCTTGCCTACATAATATGAGTCATTGGCTGAAGTAGAAAGAAACTGACATGACTCAAAATGCATGGAAGCTGGATAAGTATAAAGCCTTATAACTTTCACAGAGCTTGGGGCCAAAGCTGTGCACTCTAATTAGGGTAAAAATGTACCCCTTTTGCCTGGGACCCTCCTAATTTACACCTGCTGTCCAGGTATAATTTTAATGGCATGCCCTTTCAGTCTGAAAAGTTTCAAAGTCTGAACAATAAATCACACAGATACCCTATCTATGATGTGAGATCAAAGACGGCCAAATGACAGAATCTCTAAGCAGGCCAAAGAACTCTCAGCTCAGTCTCTCATCCATAGCTTGAAATCCCCTTGTAAACATCATGACAGAATCTGAGCTCTATTAAGCATCATATTTGGACTCACAGCTTCATAATGATCTTAAGTCATTTCACATGTGTCTGTTCTGTCTAAGTAGCATTGGAAACTTCATACACATTAATAAAGGAAGGCAGTGTGCCAGAGAGCTTGACTGCACAGAATGCAGGATATTGAGCAGAAATTCTGAAGACTCACTGTGTGTCACATTCTTGGATAGGATGTTTCCCCTCCATTATATCCTTGTTGGGAACAATGTCAGAAAATGGATTATTTGTCCTTCTATGGATGAGAAAACATAGACAGGCCTGGGATTCCAACTCTACTTCTGCTCTGAAAATCCAAGGAAGTTTTTTAGTAGAGTCCTGGGCTCCTACCTTGTCTTCCCTCCCAATTCCTTTCCTCTGTTAGTTGTTGAGGGGAGAAAAAAAAAGATGTCACAGACAGCTCTCACCTCTTGTACCAGACAACCTCTCCTACTACCTGTCAACTTGCTAAGGAGCATGCTTTGTCAATGCAGTAGATAGAGTGAGCACTCCACTGAAGAAATTCTATTAAAATTTACCTCTAACTTACAAATGTCTTTTGCCCCAGCCCAGATCTAACATGAAATGACACTGAAGAGTGAAAAAAAATAGTTAAATAATTTTACCATTCTCATTCTTTTTGAGGAAAAAGCCAAGGGCTTGGAAGGAGGAGGAGAAAAGGAACTTGAAGCTGTTCTGTTGCCCTGGAGCAACACTGCCAGGGCCTCATTTCCTGCCTGTAATATCATGTCAGAGCAATTGTTTCTTCTGTAAAGACACTTCAGAGATGTGCAAAGATAGATTCACTTGTGACCGGCCATAGCAAGTATCAAAAGGCCTGGGGAGAATTAAGTGTCTTTCAAGATCTGTGCATTGGGGAGTGCTTCCTAGCCTTGTGGCAGATATGATCTGATGGAGCAGCACAGGAACTGCCTCCAAAGAGGCAGCAAGAGAGGGGCCAAATGGCTCGCTCCAGCAGAGCAGCTGCCATTGCCACAGTGTGGGAGTTGTGATAAACTATCACTCCATGTCTTAGTTCATTTTCTGTTGCTATCACAAATTACCTCAGACTGGGTTATTATAGAATAGAAGTGGGCCAGGGATTTAGCTCAGAGGTTTCACTGCCTGCCTTGCAAGTGCAAGGTCCCAAGTTTGATCCCCTGTACCAAAAAAAAGTACACTTTATTATAGAATAGAAGTTTTTTTAATTCACATTCTAGATGCTGGGATAAATAAGGCATCTGATGAGGGTATTTCTGCTGCATCATAGCATGGCAGAGGGCATCATATGGCAAAACAGAGCTTGGGTCTCTCTTCTTTTTCTTATAAAGCAGCCAACACTATCTTGGGGGCCCTACCCTGTGACTTCATGTAATTACCTCTCAAAGGCCCTACCTCCAGATGCCATTAACATACGAATTTGGGGATTAAGTTTCCAACACATAAATCATAGCACCTCATTAAATAAAGTCTGAGGAAAACATGAGGAGGCAAATGAAAAGTGAACTAAAACACTGACAGAGCCACAAAAATTAACAGGAATTGTGTATGTGTGAGTTAGTCCGTAAGTCGTTATGAGTCCATACACTGAGTGCCTACCACATGCTGATTGCAAAACAAATGTAGTGCCTACCCTGAGGGGCATGGAGTGCCATGGCTTCTGTATGATCCATTTCTAGGTCCTGGACTTTGGGGTAGTATTGCTTCATGGAAAGAGGAGAGCCCAGCTGACCTCATTTAAGTCTTAGCAGAGTTTCAGGCAGGGTTTTCTTTTGTTTTGTTTTGTTTTTGGTACCAGGGATTGAACTCTGGTCCTTGAGCTTGCGCAGCAGGCAGCGAAACCACTAAGCTAAATCCCCTGCCCTCAGGCAGGGTTTTCCAAAGTGCAGACCTTGTACTAGTATATTTAAGATGCTTGATAATTTTGCTTGTTTTTAATCTGTGTAAGTATCACATCAAACTCAGTATTTTCATGAATTTCTATAGCTGAAGAAAAGGCTTAGTAAAAATAGCAGGTCTGTTAAAAAAATAGGGTAAAATAATGTAAGTGATACAATGAAACAGTGAAGGATCTGAAAAGACCACTCAGGTCTGTGAATCACTGAGATAACAAGTGTCAAAATGAAAATGCACATTGGCATGGAGGCAGAGGGGTCCAATTGCCTCCTCAGGGGGAGGTGCTTGCTCACCCACCCAGCAACAATGTATTAAGCAACCACAGAGTGAACAGCCTTGTTCTGACTGCACATACTCTGGCCCACAACTGACCAGCACTCAGAAGGCACTGTGTGTGCTGGGGCCAAAGGGACCACAACAAGAGTGAGACCTACTCCCTCATCTAAAGAGAGTATAATTTAATAGGGAAGAAAAGACAAGCACACAAATAACTATAAAATGGGATAAGCCCCAAAGTGGAGGTACAAAGTCCCATAGGAGACGCTCAAAGGAGGGATAAGTCACGGCTGCTGAGCAAGGTCAAGAAAGACTTCATGGAGATTTGAGATGGCATTTGAGATCAACTGGGAAAGATGGGTAGGATTTCAACAACCCCAAAAAAGAGGGCAGGGATGAGACACATTCCAGAGAGAGGGAAATGCTTGAGCAATGGTCCAGAGGCTCGGGAGTGATAAGAGGGTAGAAAGTCCCTTCTGTCTACTTAGCAGATAATTAGCGGGTCATAGTATAACTTCCACTGAACAGCACACTAAGGCTATGCTACTTAATGTGATGGACATGGCAGGCTGGGGGATTTGCAATAGAGAGCTTAAATAGGATTGGAGCTGTCTGCACAGGAGGAAAGTGAGCCTGGAAATGGAGAAGTCAAGGTTATCGTCATTCCAACCTAGGTATCTCGATTGCCTAGAAGTGTGAAAAATGTAAATCCAGGACATCAAAGCGATTAGAATGGGGTAAAAAAATCTCTGGGACCTGGGACCGGGGAAATGATTAAAACTCCAGGGTGATAGGGAGTTCCAAGGATAACAAGATAACACATTGCTCCTATTCCTCAGAGATACATATGTGCTGAAGTTGGAAGGGAAAACAGAGCTCACAAATGATTTGATGTAAATACAGTAAGGACCCACACTGGTCTCGAGACAGGAATGTGGTCAGAAGTGACCAGAAGTGAAAAGGACAGAAGACCAACTGGATGATCTTTATTTTATTCACACAGGCAAATTTAGGCACAGAAAAAATAAAAATAAAACTTAAAAATGCTAATGGATGATTTTAAATTGTTTCTATATACAATTATATGTTTTTCAATAAGGAATTAAGTTACTTTTATCACCAGCAAAATAACAAAAATAAAAATTTATTGCTGTTGTCGTCATCATCGTCATGGTCATTAACGTTAATATTGTGAAAGCCTGAAAAATGCCCCCCTAAAAAATCTGACCCTAGTTCACAAAACCTGTAGATGTGACCTTATCTGGAAAAAAATGGGGGCCTTTACAGATGTGAATAAGTTATGGATCCCGACATGGAATGCTTATCCTGGATTATGCAGATGGGCCCTAAATGCCATCACATGCATCCTCATTTGAGGGACATTTGGCACAGATGGAGTGGAGGAGACACACACAGGAGAAGGTGATGTGGAAATGTAGTATAGACAGATGTGAAGATGTTGGCCTCAAAGACTGGAGGGGCTCAGCCATGAGCCTAGGACTATCAGCAGCCACTAGAAACTGGGAGAGGCAGGAATGGATTTTCACCTATGGCCTCCAGAGAGGCTGCAGAATGCCCCCATGAAACTGATGTAGGGCTTCCAGTCTCATCAACTGAGGTAATAAATTTTGTTGTTTTAGACCATCAAGTTTGTGGTAAGGTGTTCTAACAACCGCTGGAAACTAATGCAAGTATGAAATGAGAATTCCTGATTTTCAGCTAAGATATCACTAGAAGCAGGTGTGTAACATCAGATAAATTAAAAATTTCACTTTGTTCATTTTTGGTCTATAACATGAGTTGATAATAGCACTCTTGCAGAGTTATTTCAGGGTTATGCGGATAAATATACATTATGAGTGTCAAGTTCTGGAAAAATGTAAAGGGTTATCCCACATATCTGAATATTCCCACCACCCAAGACAATGAATGATGCACAATAAAGTTCATAATTGATTAGAAATAAAACAAAGACATCAAAAGTGCTTTAAATATTCAAAAGTAGGGCATGAGGAATGGAGAAAATTCAGTTCAGGAATAAAATATTTATTCAGCAGCTATAATAGGCAAGGCATTTTCTAGAACCTGAAGGTATAAAGATGAGCAAGTGATGATCCCTGCCCTGTGGAAGAGTTGCAGTCTAGGGAAGAATTTTCAGCATGTTAACAGACCACTAAGCCATCAAAATTTTACTCAATGACCAGAAGGACCCCAAAATAAGTGCTGTATTCCATGTCTACCTTCTCCAGTCCCTTCCAAACCCATACTTTTCAGACAACAAAGTGTATATAAATTTGACATTTTTTTGATTCATTACATTTATTGGTATATTTTAGGTATAAAATGTGATGACATTCATCATTGGAAATTTGTGCCTTTACATAAGTTCTTATTTTTTCCCCATTCCCCTGCCCTCCCTTTCACTTCTCCACCCCTCCCTATTTACAAAGACTTTGTTTCCATTTTTTCCTTTTCTCATATTTATTCCTTTCCCTTCCTCTACCCCTCCCACTTCCCCTTGCCCTTTGGGCCTTATCTTCCTATTTCATATTATCTGCTGTACATTTTGATCTTTATTTACACTTTCAGTTTCTCCCACCAGAGAAACTATTTGGTATTTACATGTGTGTCCTATTTATTTCACTTAAGAGTATTGCCTCAATGTGCATCCATTTAGCTATAAATGTCTCTAATTTCTCATTCTCTATGGCTGAGCAGTACTCCATTTTATAAAAAAAAAAATCCACATCTTTTTTATCTAGTCACCAGTTGATGGGCAATTGAGTTGTTTGCAAGTTTTTGCTATTACAAACCATGCTGCTGTAAACATGGGTGCACATATACCACTGTGGTATGATTCTTTTGGGAAGATAACCAGTGGGGGAATAGCTGGGTTAAATGGGACCGCTAGTTTTTTGAGGTATCTCCACACTGATTTCCACAGTGGTTGCACCAGTCTGCACTCCCACCAACAATGGAGAAGGGTTCCTTTTCCCCACAGCCCTGCCAGCATTTGTTATTGGTTGATTTCATGATAGCAGCCATTCCTTCTGGAGTCAAGTGGAATATCAGGGTTGTTTTTCATTTGCATCTCTTGAATGGGCAGTGATGTTGAACATTTTTTCACATGTTTATTTGCTGTTTCTTTCTCTGAGAAATGATTGTTCATTTCAGATGCCCATTTTTGGATTGGGTCTTTAAATTGGGGAGGTCTGATTTTTGTAGGTTCTTTACGTATTCTAGATAGTAGACCTTTGTCTGAGGAACAGCTGGTAAAAAATTTTTCCCACATTGTGGGTTGTCTCTTTACTCTGTTGGTGTTTTCTCTTGCTGTGCAGAAGCTTTTTAATAAGAGGAAATCTCCATTGTTGATTCTTGGTGCTAGTTCACATGCAACTGAGGTTTTGTTCATGAAATCTTTTCCTATGCCAATGTCTTCAAGAGTTCTATGTAACCTTTTCCAGCAGATTTAGTGTTTCTGTTTAATATTTAGATCTTTAATCCACTTCCATCTTAGTTGAGTGCATGGTGAGAGATATAGATCTAGTTTAAATCTTTGACAAGTTGAAACCCAATTTTTCCAGCACCATTCATTAAAGAGGCTATCTTTCCTCCAGTGAAGGTGTTTGGCTACTTTGTCAAGGATGAGGTGGCTGAGTGTGTCTGGAGTTGTTTCTGCATCTTCTAATCTGTTCCACTGGTCCTCAGGTCAGTTCCTTTGCCAGTACCATGCTGTTTTTATCACAGTAGCTATGTAGTATAGTTTCAAGTTGGGAATTGTGATATCCCCTACATTGTCTTTGTTGCCTAGAATTGCTTTTGCTATTCTAGGTCTCTTCTTGTGCCAAATGATTTTGTGGATTGTTTTCTAGTTCTGTGAAATATGCTGTTGGAATTTCAATTGGGATTGCATTGAATCTGTATAGCAGTTTTGGAAGTATGGTCATTTTTGCTATATTGGTTCTTCAACATTGAGTCCTACTGTTAATAAAGTGACTTGCTTTAAGTTATAGTCTTTTTCCTTGACATGAGCTAACTACTCAATCTTGGTCCAAAAAAAAAAAAAAGAATAACAATTCTCTCCCTTATAGTTGTTATAATATTTAAATGTAGTAATTATTAAGTGCTCAACAATTGTGGTAGAATAATAATATCTGAAAAATGTCCACACCGAAATCCCCAGAATCTGTGACCTTTCAAATGTGATTAAAGTCATAAACTGAGAAGGGAAGGGAAGTTCATTCTGGGTCATGTGGGTGGGCACAATTTAATCACATGGATCCTTAGAGTAGAACCTCTTTCCCCGCTGAGATCAGAGAGAAAGACTGGCAATGCAAGGAGGGTGATAGGAATGTGACATTGCTGGCTTTAAATATGTGAGGAAGGGGGCTCAATCAAAGAATGAGAGTAGCTAAGGCAAGGACACAGATCCTCCCCCTGAACTTCCAGGAGGAACACAGCCATTGGCATTCTAGAACTACATCGTCTACCTTGTTGCCTCCTCCACTTACTAGCTGTTTGGCTAACGGTCTGAGGGAGTCACTAACTCTCACTAATCTCATTGGCCTGACTGAAATGGGAGCAGGGCTTGCCATGGTGGGGCAGGAGTACCTGTCAAATCTCACATCCTTCCTCCCTTAATTCTCATACACAGGCCAGCCAATAGGAGCTCTCAGTGCTTCTAGAAAAATAGCTACTTAAATATACATAACCAGCAGGTCACATCCCTTCTCTGCTCCCTGTCTTCCAGAGGCTCCCTGTCTCACAGAACAGCCTGAAGGACTTCCTCAGTTCTCAAGTCCTCATAACACATCTGACCCCACTTCCTCTCAGACTGTCCTCCTTCCTCTCTGCTTCTTGCTGACTGTGCTCTAGCCATACCACCCACCTTGCTGTTCCTGAAGTGCATCAGGTGGTTTCAGCTTCAGGACATTTGCACTTGATGCTTTCTCTGCCCATGACCCTCTCCCCCGATACCCACATGTCTTGCTCCCTCAATTCCTTTAGATCTTCACCCGGGGATTCTCTTCTTGCTGAGGCCTTCCCTAATGACCCTATTGAAATAGCAATACCTCTGCCCAAGCAAACACTACTCATCTTCCTTCCTTACCTTAGTTTCTTACAAAGCAACTTCACCTTCTAACATACTGCATATTTAATTTTTTATGTATGTTGTTACCTCCATTAGAATGTAAGCTTCATAAAAGCTCATCTTGAAGAATGTAGATATAAATGCTTGTTAAAATTGTGTTAAAGAAGCCGGTATGTAATCAATCTAGAATTAAAAAGTAAATACCGGGAGTGGTGGTACACACCTGCAATCCCAGCACTCGGGAGGCTGAGGCAGGAGGATCACCAAAAGTTGGAGGCCAGCCTGGGCTCCATAGTGAGTTCAAGGCCAGCCTGAACTACATAGTGAGAGCCTGTCTTAAAAAAAAAAATCAGCATTGTCTCCTATTAAAAATCCATCCTTTCAGTTACAGATGGAAAATGAAGTTGAAAGAATACTAATTGGTCTGTTTTGAACAATGAAACTGCAGCTAAGATCATGTCCTTGACTGGCCTTCCTGAGCCCAAGTAGCTCAAAAGAATAGAAATATAGCCAAGGGTCTCCGCACCCAGCTCTTGTGTTTTAGACACAGAGTACCCAGAAAGCACTAGTCTTCTGACATCTCATCCTTCCTGGTTTTGGCCAGTCTCTAAAAACCATAAGAACAGTTTGTCTCAGTACTTCAGTACTTCTGCTTCCAGGCCCAGAAAAGAGCAGGAAGTGCAGGGGCGTGTGAAAATTGAGAAAAAAAGAAAAAGAATTAAAGCCACTGCATGTGAAGGACTCTGAGACTTCCTCTAGCCTGCCACAGAATATGAGTTCAATGTGCTTTCACTGGGAGCCTGGGGGATCCATTCTTAGCCAGAAGACCAAACCAAATATGAGTGCTAGTTCTCATCCATCCATCACGACTGACTAGAGGAGAGGACAGACATAGTTTCTGCTCACATGCACTTCCATTTCACTGGAGCATAACACTGGATAGGTAAAACTTGGCTCAGATTCTACATAACCAAAATCCTGGCAGAGCAGGCTGAGTTTCTAAGAGTGTCCCCAGAAGGTGTCTTTAGATTATGAGGAATTGTACATAGGGTTTAAGATAAGCTTAGACTCAGACCAACCAAGGTGCCAGGCTTGGATATGCCACATATATTAATTAAATGTAAACTTCCTAAGAGAAAGACTGTGTCTATCTTATTTATCACTGTGTCCATAGCACTTAGCACAGTGCCCAATATTCTTAGTAAACCTTGTTTAGAAAATACTAACTTTCAAGAGCCTCAGTTTCATTTGTCAAATGGGATTATAAAACCAACCTCAAGAAGCCATATGAGAAGCTCAGATGAAATTCAGTGCAAATGCTCACATGGTCACTGGAACATGGTAAGCATTCACTCAATGTTAGCTGCCACTGTAGTGGTAGTGGTGGTGACATGATGATGGAGAGTTTGTGTTAGCTCGGATAAACTGTAGCATATCCCTATCCCTTAATAATTTGTTCAAACTGAAATTGTGGGTTCAGTTTAAACCTGATGAGTTGGATCTCAGAGTGATCCATTTCTCCTACAGAAGTCCTGATCAGCTTGAGCCAGAAACTCTGGAAAGGGGAAGGACGTGTTTTACATCCCAGCTACCAGAGTGCCCAGCAGGAGAACTGAAACAGCATGAGCAAGCTCACCCTGTCTCATTTCATTGCAGAGGAGGGGAGGGGCAGGCACTCTGTTTAATTGCATCTGATAAATGGATGGTAAAAAACAAGGGCAGTAAATCCAAACATCTTCCCAGGCTTTTCTCTGTTAGAGTCTCAAAGCTAGAGAAAAAATTCAGAATGTCTTTTCCCTAACTACATATCATCATGTGAAGCCTAGCTAACCCTCAGAGGCTCTTGAAGTTCTGCACCTCTTTTCCTCAGTAGGTCTACAGGAGCCACCTGTCAGTACACAGGATTAAATAAAGAATTAAAGACCTAAGTCCTTTCTAGAAGTCAAAAACCCTAGGGATGCTTCAACGCTAGCAGGTCAGCTCAGAATCTACTTGGCCAAGAGGTATGACTCTCACCATTTCAAGCTAAGCTATACTTTTGGGGATGGTCTGGTATTTTCCTAATATTTCTCATGATAGTAATGCTGGGCAGGAGATCTCTTCGAGAAATAAAGGCAAAGAGCCTCAAGCCCAATGCCAAAGACATTTGTGAAAGAGTTCTGTAAGACTAGGGTATTAGCAGCCTCATGTCAGAAAAGGCTGCTGATATAGGTGGGTTTGCCATCAACAGGTGTGGTAAAAATAGGGAATGTCTTCTCAAAGAAACAGAAAATGTGATGACTCAAATTATTCCAAGCAATTGTCACTATTACTAGATTTAGTAATTTATATTACCTTTGCCTTATTTTTAGACACTTAATTTTTAATTAATTGCTCTAATAAACAGCAGCAATTTGGTTAATAATGAGTCTCTTTGATTTTTCTAGAACTATGTGGTGGAGGAGAGTCCTGAGTTCCACTTTCCTAAATAACCACGAATTCCTCACTGTCCTTGAGTAAAGCCATCACGGGTGTCGGGGAGGAGAGACACTTCAGGGACAGCTCAGAGCAAAGAACAAATTTTGTCTTACACAAGGCAAGCAACAGACTTCACTCATTCATCCCTTCACTGAGGGTGGGCTGTTTTAGGTATTAGGAATACAGGGGCGAATGGGAAGTGGGCAGGTATCCCTGGCATTGACCTCGGTCAGGGTCTCAAAAGATAACTAGGAATCTACCAATCAGAGAAACAGTGGAGCAGCAGGCCAGATATACAGGCTAGGTCTCATTTTTGGCTTTTGATTCTTAAAGAGAAAGTTGCTCAAACCACTTAGAGGGACCTACAATTACCTTCAAAAGGATACAATGATACTCATCTTCCTGAGGTCTTCACAAGCTATTTCTAGAGCTAGACATTTTCCTAAGATCCTTCCTAGGTAGCTTCCAGTCAACTACATCTTGACGCTAGCACTGCTGCAATTTGAAAATTAAAGGAAAGGAAATACTGTCCACTTCAACAGCCTTACTGTAAGCAAGGTGACTTCACCCCTTGCCCCCACCTTAGGTCTGCATTGAGAAACCCAGAGATGACCACAGCCCTAGACCACTGTGTGCAAAAATGGGAAATGGCACCCATCAGGTCGTCCCTGTATTTAACCAGAATCATCAGCCCATAGATTCAGGAACTGAGTGGCTTGATCATTTTGCACGTAAGCTGTGTGCATTGGTCCAAAGGAGACCAGTGAGCAACAATTCAATTTAGAGTTCACTGAACCCTCTGGTTTGGGAAGGAAATTGCTGGTAATCAATTGCAGCAAGAATACAGGCTCAGGGCCAGGAAGAGAAAAATCACTTTAATGGGCAAAGCAGATGTTGCTAAATTCATTGCAAAAGTGAGATGGGCACAGAGCCAGGCCTTGCATGAGAGATGCTGGTCTGTTCTCCTGAATGAAGAAAACAGAGACACTTCAAAAGGAGGGTTCTATGAGGGAAGCCAGAGGTCTACGTCCCTGTTGGGCTGAATAAAAGAAAATGCACTGAGGTGTTCAGGTCTCCTGTACCACCACAGGACTTAGAGCAGTTAACATCTCATAAGGATTTTGAATCAATCCAGAATACTAGCTTAAATTGTATGAGGTGTCTCCACTCCGCTCCAAGGAGAGTATGTGGTAAAATGGATAGAACAAGGGCTTTGGTATCACACTGTTTCTTCCATCACTTTTTGGCTTCATGAGTAAGAAGTTGTATGTCTGGAGCAAAGCTTTGGATTCCTCTCAGTCTGTTTCCACAGCTGTGAAGTGGGCCTACTCATTGTTGAGCTACTCTCATTGTATTAGAGCAGTAGTGAGGATTGGTGATAATGTCTGTAAAGACAGTAGAGATATTCACCTAAGCAGTAGTATGTTCTCAGAGGCATGGTTCTCATGGTCAATGAGTGGCCCTAGGATGTAGGGAGAATTGGTTAATGACTGGTAGGCTAAGGTGGATGCAGAAATCTGTGGTTCATTATCTACTCACTTTGCCACTGCCTCTCAGTGAAGGTTTCCTTCATAGGCCAGTGTTTCTTTGCATATTTATATGTATTGACTGTCTTTAAAGTATTTAAGAGTTCACATAGTACAATATCACAGCCCAAGGGAAGTCACTGTGTGTACTTAGAATATTTTCATGAAATATCTTCTAAGCCTCCTACAGAGAACTGATTCTTATTCCACAAATCTAAAATATTATTTACTCATCTAATTCCTACTCATTCTTCCAAAGCAACCAAAGCCACTCTTAAGATCATCCCAGGTTTCCCTAGATCTGGCTGTCTCTACTATTCACATGTTACTCAGGTCTATATCAGCTGCCTTAAATCCTTCCTGAAATAAGACATGTTCAACGTTAAGCACATTCGTTAAAAACTTTAAATGTTACCTGCTCAATCCTCCGGGCTATCATAGCAAATTGTCTTACATTTATGTTCCCCTGAATCATGTGAGACTCCCCAAAATATTTTGTAACTTCCTGGAGTTAAAATATTGATCTTGTACTAGTTAAAATCTCCAAACCAGAAGGCAGAGAGGGCAGGGCTCTATTGCTTGACTAATTGTATAAACTTAAGCCAAGTTATTGACCCTTCCAATGCCTTCGTTCCATCACCTAAAAGCTGGGGATAACAAAGCCTTCCTCTCAGGGCTTGTGGAAGGGTTCTGTGAGCTCAGTCCTAGGAAGTGCTTTCCACCACAAGGCTGGCTGAGAAGGAACACTCACTCTCCCAGAAGCTTCTTTCCCCTTGAGGCTAACCCATGCCCAAGCACAAAGAACATGGACTTGCCTTCACACCCCCTGATATTTCCAAACCTCGGGCTTTTTCCACAGAGTGGCCCCTGGCCAGAAATATGTGTCCCACTGAAAGTATGTTTCCAAGTTGCCATCAGCTTTAGAATGTTCCTGATAAGCAAGCAAAGCTTCAGAGGAACTTTGGCAGTGAGTTTCTGGGGGCTGGTGAGAAGAGGATGTTTACCAGAGTGCAAAGGCCTGGTCCTAAGCAGAGAATATCTTGGCCCAGATAGATCCTGGAGAAGGCATTTTTGCCAAGCACAGACTCCATTCTCAGGTCCTGAAGTCAGCGATAGAAACTAAACAAACCTTCCTGGGTTCACATTTGTTTACTTTTAGAAAAATGTAACTTCCTGTTTGAAAGGAAAAGGTTAGTAAAGCTTTCTATAGCCTTCGTGGACATAAGTCTCTCCTTAAAACAGTTGATTTGCTAAGCATAAATGAGTCAAGCATGCACAATGGGGATCTCCCTTCTCCTTAAAATGTTCACGTTTTAATAGGGAAAGTACTCAACAAAACCAAAACAAATATTGTTTCGACTGTTGGTCGTGTAGGTTGTTTAGGCCATTTCTTCTCCTGAGAGCGGAAAAAAAAAAAAAAAACCATCAGGAGGGAGCCAAGCTACATGTGCTATGTCAGAGAAGTCACTTGAACACACTTGGGGGTTGAGATTTTGGTTACACAGAAAGTCAGTAAG
The DNA here is from genome assembly GCF_000247695.1 of Heterocephalus glaber. The sequence continues at coordinate 14,215,940 of NW_004624791.1, read as the reverse complement.
TTTAAATTCCCACAGCCACTCCAGCCGCATTGCCCAGCATGAATACAGAACAACAGGGCCTTTCATTGCATGAAGTATCCCAAGCCACATCCTTCGGGGTCCTGAAATTTCCTCAGGTGGTACTGAGCCCTGCACTTGGCTTTGAAAACTGATCAGCAATCCCTCATAGCGAGTCTACCCTAAGCCTTTCACAAGCATTCAAGAAAATATACTCAGTACATGGGTGTGAAAGGAAGGAATTTCTGGAATTATTTTTTACTATTTAATTTTTAAATTTTATAAGTACATGTTTCCATACTTAGTGATTACATTTACTGTGGAGAGTTGGTGCATGTATGTAACAATCTTAATTCTTTTTACTTAATTTTTAAAGCATCTAGCACAGATGCATAAAATAAAGAGCTTGGGTTTATGTATAATGAAAGTGCTCTCTAGAAATCTGAAATTCTTTTGTCCTAAAATCTTAAATTTGTACAGAATCTTAAAAATATCATCAGATCAATCTCTCCCTCCCCACCCATATGCAAGCACATAAATAATGTAGATGAGCAATATAGAGGTCTGGAGAAGATTCCTTTCTAGGTTATAAACTTTGCTTCTTTAGGGCAAGAGCTATTTTGCTTCTCTTGCCATTCTTTAATACAGTACCATGAACTCAGTAAGGACTCAGGAAGGAAGTGATGAATGAACAAGTTACAGAGCTGTCCTAGTCTGTAAAGTCAGGATTCCTGACTCAGTTCTGTGTGCTCCCCACAGCAATACCCCTTTGTATCCACTAGACTTTAATCTCTACAAAGGCTGAAGAAGTCATCACATCCTGTGCATTAAATTTTGCAAGCATTCAATCAGAAACATTTTGAATAAGCAAAAGAAGTAATAAATGATTGAGTAGATGGAAACACATGAGATAACTCAATGTCTTTCTTGAGTGATTTCAATAGTACCACAACCATCTCTACGATACAAGGTTAAAAAGAAACTACATTTGTGCACATTTCATACCCTCATTTGACCCTTCCCTGTTGGTGTATAACTGGACAACTAAAATATAAGAGAGGCAATTAAGACAGAAGATACTCCATTCTTAGAGTGTAGCTAATTATTACTTCAAACCAAAGCTAACCAAGTTCATCACTACTGAAACTTTGAATGAAAATGGGTCCATTCTGTCCTACAAGGCACTTACATCTGGTTCCAACCTACATGTCCATCTTTTCTGTGGCCACCCTACAAAATGAACTTGTCCCAGGGTTTGGACTTAATAAGGCCTTTCACAACTTTATGCTTATACATATGCTGTGATTGGTGTGTGAAGTATACATCACTATCACCATGAGCACCATGACTACTACCAGTACCACAGCCATATCATTATTACTAGTATCACCATTTGTACCACCACCATCCAGCTCCACCGTCACTATCATCAACATCACCCACCACCACTGTAATTCAAAATCACTGCCACTACCATCACCTACCACCACATTGTCATCACCGAATTACCACCACCTCATCACCACACTCTTAAATTTGAAAAGAACTTCTTCCTTTAAGAACTAGCACAAATGAAATTCCCTAAATCCCTAGACTTTGGAGCCCAGCCCCTCTCTGAGCTCCAATGTCACTTGTTTTCAACTACGTAATTGCCTCTAGCACATTGCATTGTGCTTTATTCAATGGCACATTCTCCTTAGTAGCCCATATCCTCTGCTGGAACCCACATGCCTGACTAAAAGGAAATATCCAGAGACAGTGACCACACATTGTAGAGCAGCGAAGGTCAAGAGGAAGGAAGTTTGTAAGGACTAGTGGTACCCAGGGTGGGGTCCCCTACCCTGAGCTAAGGCCAGAAAGTTTCAGAAGTTACCAGCTTAGCTCCTCAGCAAAGCTATGGTATAGACTGCCTTTACAGCATGCCACTACCATCTTTTTGGGTTTCTCACTTTCATTCAAGTTGTCACTAGACAAAGTACAGATCATCTGCTCAGTCCTGAGACCACAGACATTTTGGGGAAAGAATCACCTGGGCCACTGTCACACAGGACTAGAATAGGGTGGGGTGGAGTTGCATGAGAAGGGGTTTGGGAGTCAAGGAAGGCTCCCAGAGGAAGTGAGGTTTAAGCTGGGATGTGACAGCTAATAAGGATTAGCCAGGTAAGAAGAGAGGAAAAGAGTCTTCCACAAGAAAGAAATAGATTTTTTTGTTCTCTGAACACAGGTTTTGTTTCCATCTCTCATCTGGCGCTTCCCCTTCCCTCTGACTAGAATGTTGTATTCCCAGTTCTTCCTGCAGTTCTCAGCTCATATGTCACCTTAGCAGAGAAACTTTTCATAACTGTTCCACCTAAACAACTTCCCTTCCCAAATCCCTCTAGCACAGTGCTTTTCAAATTTTAGTTTTTACAGGAATTTTGAGGGGATCTTGTTAAAATGCAGATTCTGATGAATAGGTCTGGGATGTCTCCTGAGTTTCTAGATTTGCACCAAATGTATTGGTGGTATTATGCTGCTGATTTAAGGACTGTATTTTTGGTGGCTCTAGCTATACCATGTCACCATGTCTATTTCTTCATAGCTCTCATCATTGTATAAAATTATCTTGTCTAGGAATCTTTTTCTAGTTATTCCCATACATTCAACCACACTCACTAGAGTATGAGTTCTATGAAGTCAGTTATACTCTTGTTCTTTTTTTTTCATTAATTTGATTGGAAATTTTAGGTATACAATATGCTGACATTCATTGTTGCAAATTTGTACTTTACATAATATATCTTGATTCTTATTTTCTTCCCCATTCCCCTGCCCTCCCTGCAACCCCTCCACTCCTCCCTATTTAGAAAGACTTTGTTTCTGTTTTTTCCTTTTCTCATATTTATTCCCTTCCCTTCTTTTCTTTCCCCTACCCCTCCTACTTCCCCTTCCCCTTTGGACCTTTTCTTCCTATTTCACATTATCCACTCTACATGTTGATCCTTATTTACACTTTCAGTTTCTCACACCAGAGAAACTATTCAGTATTTACATATGTGTGTCCTATTTATTTCACTTAAGAGTATGGCTTCGGGCGGCGGCTGGGAGGTTCATAATAAAGATGCTAAGAAAGAGAATGTAAGACCAGAGAAAAACTAAATATTTTTATTGCGTTTGTCATCTCTGACTTGGAGTTGGCCAGTTATGGACTGAAACCTCTACAAACTGAGGTTGCGAGTCATGTGGAACACACCGAATCAGCCCGCACCCCGGCAACAATCTACTGGAC
>NW_004624791.1:14173838-14187297 GCF_000247695.1 Heterocephalus glaber | reverse complement strand
TAAAATGGAGTACTACTCAGCCATCAAAAATGAGAAATTAGAGACATTCATTGCTAAATGGATGCACATTGAAGGGATACTCTTAAGTGAAATAAATAGGACACACATGTGTAAATACCAAATAGTTGCTCTAGTGTAAAAAACTGAAAGTGTAAATAAGGACTAAAAAGTATAACAGATAATGTGAAATAGGAAGAAAAGGGGCAATGGGGAAGGGGAAGTGAGAGGAGTAGGGGAAAGGAAAAGAGGGAATGGAATTAATATCAGAAAATGGAAAAAACAAAACAAAATCTCTGTAAATAGGGAGGGATGGAGGGGTTGAAGGGAGGGCAGGGGAAGGGGGAAAAAATAAGAACCAAGAGATTATGTAAAGGTGCATCTTTCCAATGATGAATGTCATTATATTGTACACCTAAAATGTACCAATAAAGGGATATACAAAATAAAGAATTAAAAGAATTATATATGTGTACACATGTTTATAGTGGCATAGTTTTTGCAATAGCTAAAACTTGGAAACACCCCAATTGCCCGTCAACTGGAGACTGGCTTTTTTATAAAATGAAGTACTGCTCAGCAATAAAGAACAAAAACCTAGAGACATTTATAGCTAAATGGATGCACACTGAGGCCATTCTCTTAAGTGAAATAAATAGGATACACACGTATAAATACCAAATAGTTTCTCTGCTGTGGAAACTGAAAGTGTAAATAAGGATTAAAATGTAGAATAGATAACATGAAATATGAAGAAAGGTCCAAAGGGGAAGGGGAAGTAGAAGGGGTAGGAGAAAGGAAAGAAGCAAAAGGAATAAATATGAGAAAAGGGAAAAATGGTAACAAAGCTTTTGTAAATAGGGAAGGGTGGAGAGGTTGAAGGGAGGGCAGGGAAATGCGGAAAAAATAAGAACCAAGATATGTCATGTAGTGGTGCAAATTTCCAATGATGAATGTCATCATACTATATACCTGAAATGTACCAATGAACTTAATTAAAAAAAGAAAAGGGAAAAAATGGAAACATAGTCTTTGTAAATATGGAGGGGTGCAGGGGTTGAAGGGAGGGCAGAGGAATGGGGGGAAAAAATAAGAACCAAGATATATCATATATCAGTACAAATTCCCAGTGATGAATGTCATCATATTGTATACGCACAGTGTACCAATAACCTTAATGAATAAAAAAAATTAAAAATATATTGTTCCCATTGTTTTTTCTATATAAACACTTTTATGCATTTTTATGTCCTTCTCCCACTGGACTTTGGTAGCCAACCCACTCAGTTACACATGTATATAAAGGTTAAATATAGATAGATATATAGAGAGAGTTATATAAACTTTAAATAGTTTAAAACCAACAATTACCCAAGAAAAGTTCACTATTACAGTAGACTACTGTCTGTGCATGAACATTTTAGGGATTTCCTCATAAAGGCATCCAGGTAATTGTTTCAAGATTCTTCTTTGTGCATATACTATACCAAAAATGGAACTTTTAAAAAACAGTCATGTTATCTTTGTGGAAGGGCCTATGCCAATCTTTTCTCAATTCATTAAATTTTGAATGTGCGTACTGCCAAAATGTCCTCTCATGTGGTTTCATGTCATTTCATCTCATCAATAAATCTAAGCATTTGTCAAGAAAAGATGTGCTGATGGTAGGATTTTAAAGAAATGAAGAAGAGCCTTCATAAGACCATCTTGCAGCAGAAGCAAGGACTCAGGCCCCAAACCCTCTCTACCAGAGTATCCTGGTGTGTCCCATCCAGGAGGAACTTAATTTTTCTTTTGTGGAAAATGAGAAATCTTTGGAAGATTGGTATGACATGCCCAAAGAAGTATTTTTGGAAGGTAAATCTGTCTCTCTTGAATAGGGAGATACAGTAATCTGTCAGCTAGCCATTGGTCTATAACCAAAAGCACTTCTCTACAACCCACTTTTATGTTTTTAGGCAATTTTTACATATGAGAAAAAGAGGCTTCAATACACTATTGCATAAATTTCTTGGAGGTGGGAAAATAAATGAAAGCTAAAGACTTAGAAGGTAGGAGGATATATGGACAATTCCCTGAAGCTGAGTTTCCTCATCTGTAAAATGGAGGTAAAATGAATACTGCATGAGAATGAGTAAAAAATGCTCAACACACTTCCTATGTTTCAAATATTAGCTCAGTAACTGTTAGTAAATATCATCATCATCATCAACATCATCATCATCACCACCACCGCCACCACTGTCAGTCATCACCATTATTGTCACCACCGGCATAAGGCTACCAGAGTTGGCCTTCCACAGTCCCTAAAACCACATTGTACAGGCAGATTATGTTGTTTGTCATAGGATTCCTCAATATGCTCTTCTCCGGAATGGAGAGATCCAATCAAAGGCAGAGTTTGAAAAAATTTTAAATAACTAAGAAGTGCTATGCATGGTAATACAGTAAGTCCCCAATTTAAGAACATTTGAGTTCCAGACTTTCACAGATTACGAAGCATTCATAGATCCAAACAAATCATTGGAGTAGCTCACATGTCTGCCAGACTTTGTCATAGTTGTGCTACTGTGTGCTCACTGTACAGTGCAATAGTGTACAGTAGTACAGTGCTCAGTCAGAGTCCAGGGTGTCTGGAAGCATGATAAAAGCAGTGGTGATGTGGAGGGGACTGCTAAGAATCACGTAAATACCGAATAGTTTCTCTAGTGTGAGAAACTGAAAGTGTAAATAAGGATTAAAATGATTAAAATGAATAATTGATAATTTGAAATAGGAAAAAGTCCAAAGGTGTAGGGGAAGTGGGAGGGGAAGGGGAAAGGAAAGAAGGGAAAGGAAAAATTATGAGAAAAGGAAAAAATGGAAACAAAGTCTTTGTAAATAGGGAAGGGTGGAGGGGGTGAAGGGAGGACAGGAAATGGGGAAAAAATAAGAACCAAGATACATCATGTACAGGTACAAGCACCCAATGATAAATGTAAACGTATTGCATACCTAAAATGTACCAATAAAAGAATTTAAGCAAAAAAAAAAAAAAACCCACAAAACAATATACATTGTATATTTGTGTGAAAGGTATATGACTCACTTTGTCTGATTTACAAATGAATCCGACTTATGAACATTCTCCTGGAATGGAACTCATTCATAAGTCAGAGACTTACTGTGCTTAAGCAAATTTAGTGTTAATCCAAGCACAATGACAATCCAGGGGAATTTAAACTGGTTGGACAACATGTTGTTCCTTACAGCAGCTAATCCACTCCATTTGGGCCCTTTCATAGCTGCCCACACATAACCTTGATTAAATTCACCTTCAGAGAATTTTTCAGAAATAGGCATGTTCTGTGCTCCTCAACAAAGCAACTTAAAATCATTTATTCCCTAATAAATTCTTTCACCCATGAACAGATTCTCTAGGAGCAATCGTCCTCTTTAGAAGTTTGTCTCTGGGGTTTTAGAGAACTTTTTGGCTTGAACTCTTGTTAAAATTAAAGCCAACTGCTGTTGCTTTCAGATGAGGGGATACCTCACTCTGGCCAGAGCTGACTATCACAGACACATCCCAAACCACATCAGTTCTTATTGTTTAAACTGTCTAAAGCAGCTGTTAAAACATACCCTAAGATATCAAAGCCACTCTAATTAACTTCCTGCTTCTCTGGGACTTCAAAGTCTTTCAAAAAGTTTTAAATAGAGTTTTTATAGAGAATTTGACCTAATATTTAAAGAAAATTTTGCAAGCTTACCCAAGAGACTCCAATTTCTCTTTCCCTGTTCCACCCACCCTCTTCCCACCCCACTCTAGTTGCAGAGATCCAAGACTAGCAGAGAGAATTGAGAGAAAATATATAATCTGTCATCATCCAAAAGGTAAATCTCTACATACATGCACCTTGTTTGTCAGGTTGGTTACTGACATCCTGCCCCAGTGTCCCTCCCTGTCCCAGCCCTTCTCAGGCTGGCAACCAGCTTCATCCTTCAAGATACAGCTCTAAGGTACCTTCTCTGAGAATTGCCCCTGTTCTCCCAGGGTTTGCTCCCTCTTCTGGCACCCACACAATCCCCACATCTCTGCTTGGCTCTAATCACTATGAGTTGGAATTCATCCATTTATGTGTCTGTCTCCTGTCTAGACTGTGAGATCCACAGGGCAGGAACTGTTTTGTATTAAGCTTTGTGCTCCCATAACCTAACAGAGTTCTGCACATTTATGGATAGGGTTAAGAGATGTCTGAGAAGTAACTGAGTTTCAACTCATTCTGGGGGGAGGTTGGATTGGATTTTAATTTACCCATTCCATATTGATTTTGAGCTCTATCTCCAGGAAAACACTTTTCTGAGTAACAGTGTCAAAAATTAGCCAAAACTTCAAAATAAAGGGAAAAAGAGGTGAGTGGCATGTCCAATGCCACCTAAGGATTTTCTAGGAAAATGTATTTAGTTTATCTAATTGTTTGCTATTAACTAAAGGCCCCTGACTTAGGGGAGTTACTTGTTATCTTGTAGACTTTTGTCTAGTGGAAATACAGTTTTTCACTGGTGGAAAAGATAAACCCAGGAATTTACATCCTGTTGGACATTAACCAGTTTCTATCTAGCTGTACAATCTTATCCTAACATTTCATTATTAAATTGCCTGTAAATATCTTCCCTTCTTAGTGTGAACAGATCACAATAACTCACTGGTACTTTCAATTCATCAATGAGCTAAATAAAATCTTTGACTCAAGTTACTTTTACATTTTCCTGAGTCAAGATTTTAAAAAATTATTTTAAACCAAAGTTATAACCCAGAGTGACCATACACAGCCAAAAGGTCATCAGGCTTGGTCTTATGGAGTAATAGAGTCTTGGGCTGGAAATGCAAGAGTTTGGCTATGCTAGAAACTTCCTATAACCTCTAGAACCCTTCCTTTTACTTATCGTTCAAATGGGAACAATAATTTAAGCTCCCTACATCCCCCACAGGGTTACTGAGAGAGTCAAATGGGACAATTTACTTTAAAATTTTCAGAAAAGTCTAAAGCACGAGTCCATGTGCGGACAATACATAAAAGGACATTGGAGCACACTTAGGAAGGACCTGTTGTCCCCACTACCTTCAGGTTTAGCCACTGTCACCTCCCACCCAAACACCAGCAAGCTTCCACTGCTGCCTGTATCCCTATCCATTCTCCACACAGCAGCCAGTGTCCTTTCAACATGGTAAGAAGACAGTGTCTTAGGGTAAACTTTAAACCTCTCTGTGGCCCTACAAGTCATGATGTGATCCAGCCCCATGGGTAACCTCCACATCCATTGCAGGATTTTCATTTTTGCTGTCTTCGCTTCTGCTACATAGGTATGACTGGATAACTCCAACATACTTAGCTTTCTCACCTCAGGGCTTTTGTACTCGATAATTTTTCCACCTGAAAATTTCATTCCCATCTTCCTTTCTTTATATTACTGCTTTCTTTTCTTTTCCTTACCTTTACTTCTGTTCCTTTTTTTCCTTTCCTTTCTTTCTTTTCTTCCTCCCCTTTCTCTCTTTCTCACTTTCTTTCTTCTTTCTTTCCTTTTCTTTCTCTCTTTCCCACTACACAGAGTTGAACCCAGACCCTTCACACTAAGCTACTTCACTTCCATTTTTCATATTTTCTATTTTCTATTTCATATTTTCACTAAATCACTGAGGTACCCAGACTGGGCTCAAACTTTCAATCTTCTTGCCTCAGACTCCTAGAGTTCTGGGGTTACAGGTGAGGTGTGTACCACCACACCCAGCCTACAGTTTGTTTTGTTTTATATTTAACTTTCACCCTTCCTGAGAAACTGTCCTTGCCTATTTTTTAAAAACACATCTACCATATTTATGCCTGTGGGCACCCTGCTCTTTTCCTTCAAAGTATTCTCTAGAATATGAATATATCTGTATTGTCTGTCTCTCCTAACAGACTGTGCTATGATTTAGATCTGGGATGTCCCCCAAAAGCTCATAAGCTAAAGGTTTGGTTGCCAGCCTGTGGCACTACTGGGAAGAGTCTCTAGGAGGTGGGGCATAGTAAAAGGAAGTTAGGTCATTAGGGGAAAGCCCTTGAAGAGAACACTGGGATCTCACCTTCTTCATGCCTCTCTTTACTTCCACTTGCCACAAGATGAACACCTTTGCATCACCACATGCTCACCACCATGATGTTCAGCTTCACCTAACGCCTAAAAACCATGGAGCTGACCACATGTCTGAAACCTCTGAAACCATGAGCCAAAATAAACCTTTCTTCCTTTTAAGTCAATTATCTTGGTATTTTTTCACATTGATAAAAAACTGACTATGAGCACCATGTCAGGAGACTCTATTGTTTGTGCTTACTCTCATGCTGGCATCTAGTGCACTTGGTGATTATTTGTTCAGTAAATGAGGATAAAGCTGGCTTCAAGTACAAGTGAGCTGTGTAGTCCTTACACACTTCTTAACTAGTGCAGTGTAAGTCAATCCCTAGTACAAATTCCCCAAGACTGCAGTTGAGATGTGGAGGATTAACTAATGGTCAACTTGGACCACCCAGCTGAACTGAGTCAGCGTGGTTCGGGGCATGGAAGACCCACTTGAGGATTGTTGCCAACAGCATAAAAAGAGAACTGGAGGGTAAGATCATACACTGATGATTTTCCTGAGGAGGCTTGTCAAGGCTGGTTTTTCTGATGTGAACTTGGCTGTTTTCTCATCGTAGGAGGAGTTTGGTTACTCAAGTCACTGGGAATGGCTGCTGTTCTCTTCAGGGGAGCTCTGATCTTGGCTTTGAGCATCGCTTCCTGTCTCCAGTGCAGATCCCTGAGCCTGGTGGCACAGATCCTTCACCCCAGTGGTGCAGGCTTTCTAGCTTCTGCCACTGGCCTTTGGGCCTTCCCAGTGCAGATCCTCGATAAGGACTTGCATGAGACATTGGTGTGGGTTCTAGGCCTCTGGCTGGACTCATGGAACACTCCCTTGGGTTCTAGGCCTTTAGCTGGAATTGTGCAGAACATTGCCATGGATGTGGATCCCATGGATGTAGGTCTCTAGTGTGTGGACCAATGTCTTGCACTGCTCTGTATGTGACTTTTTGGGTGAATATTATAATCCTATAAATTATGTGTTCTGTATTAAATCTATTCCCTTGCAAACCCTGTCTACAACAGGAGACAAACCTCCAAACTCACAAGGCATGAAATCAGAGCTGCCTCCAAGAACAGGGCCCCTTGGAAATAGTCTGCTTAAGGAACAGCAAGTAGTAACAAGTCTCCTTACCAATACTTCATTTTGTAACTCCAAAGATACAAAATCTCTTCATGAGACAAGAACAGCCCTTCCCACCAAGAATTAAGTTTTATCCAGAAACAAGGCTGCATCTGTACCCAAGGGCTAGGTTTGAAGCAGATGAAAGAAATAACCAACTGGAATTCAGGAACATTTCAACAACACAATGGGGAGAGAAAATCTCGGGCTGTCTCACAGGACCACGCCTGCCTGGGTTTGCTTCAGCGTGTCCAATTACACAGCTCCCTCCTCTCAAGCCTGCATTTCTTAATCAGAGCCAAAGGGCACAGCTCCACTTCCAGGGGCTCAGGACTTCACAGTTTCTGAGATTACTCTTCTCAGCCACTCCAATCACTGCAGCAAGACACTACTGGCCCCTGAAGAATTCTCCCACAAGTCCTTGTGCTGTGTGTGAAGAGATAGCATCAGCAGGCAATGCTACCAAAGAATAGCTGCCTAATGGTCTGCTAGTCTGTATTCTCATTTTCCACATCAAGATGTCAAACAGCGGCAAAGAAGACATGGCAGGTGTCTGAGTGACGGGGAAAGGCCAAAAAGGACATCACTCCTGCTGTGACTGACCCCCAGAACTGTCTTCAGATCAGAGGCTTCTGGGAACCTGCCCCTGGAAGTCCTTCCCTCCAAGACGGAGATGCCAATGGGGATGTCTAATTTGGGGGGGAGATCATTCTGTTACAACCCAAAGGAGGTTCATGACAGGTGGCTCTACCCAAGAACGCCTGTCTTCAACTGTTTCCCTTTTTGAGTGCAAAAAGTATTTTTCTACACACTCACCAATCTGTCCCTCAAAGGTCAAGCTTTAGCCTTGGCAGTCAGGACCCCTCCCCCCACCCACCCTCGCCTCCAGGGGGCCACCCTGCCCAAGTCCTCAAGTCCTAATTTGGGGATCCATTTAGAATTTCTTTTTCAATTCTGGAACCCTCATATCCAAGAAGTAGCTCTTCTTTCCCCAAACACATTAAATTCTTAAAACATCCTAAAACATCAGAAAACTACACATATGAATTTGTGGCTGTGCTTTGTTTGGTTGGGTTTTTTTCCTCAGAAATATTCTTGTCGCCAAAAATAGAACATTTTCCATTCTGGGGAACAAGCAGCATCCATGAGAATTAAAGTAGTGCTTCATGGCTTTCCAGAAAATTCCAGCCAAACACACACACTCATCCACACACACCTAAGCCTCTTGCAAGTTCTAAAACGCTGCTTTCTGTAGGTACTGCTGTGGGCAGAGCCATTAGTCCTGTGTTTATTTTCTATCCATGAAAGTTATCAGAAAAAAGCACAAGGGCACCTCAAGAACACTTTATAAGAAAAATCTAACTTAATCCAGTGTAAGGATTTTGAAAATAGCCCCATTGTCTACCCCTCCTCCCACCCACCATCATCGCAAAATTCCTCTCTCAAGACTTATTCTAAAATTCCAACTCTTACCTTGGAACAAAGTTCATGGCCTTTATTCTAGCTAGCCAGTGTTTGGCGACTCACTGTGAGGTCTCTCCAAACTTACTCTTTCAATAGACTCAGAAATGGCAAATTTAGGAAAATATTCTCAATCTTCAAGGAAGTATAGCAAGTATGGATAAAGTCAGACTTGGGCTTAAGTAAAATGTCAGAATAACAGTGATGTTGAAATTATCCTACTGGCATAAGATATGGTAATTTTTCATACACTTTTCACTGTTCTAAAACATTATTATAGGCATTTCTGTAACTCTGATAGGTCTTGTGTCACTACAATGTCAGGTCTTTTTTAAAAATATTTGAACACGCAGCTATTGAATATCCTCTGTCCTTCCAAAACAGCGATTGAGTAGCTGTAAGTTCTGCAGGGGCTTTGTTTGCATATGAAGCTGGTAAGAACTTAGTAAATGAAAGAATCTTTAAAGTAACTGGATCTACCACTGATACCTGAAGCAGAAAAAATTAATAATCCAATGTCAGGTATGTGAGAGAAAAGCCCAGAAATGGGGAAAAGCATTAGAATAAGGAAGGCAATGAGGAAGTGGGAGGCAGAGAAGAATCAGAATGTCAGACATTAACAGATGGATACCTGGAGGCAAATGGAAGCAGGCAGATTGACCCACAAGGGAATGGGAAGACAATAGTCACAAGGGAGAGAAGATGGGAAAGGGAGAGGGAGAGGAAGGTAGTGTAGCCTAATGGTTGAAGATCAGTTACTTACAAGTTGGGTTACACAGAACTACTTCATTGTTCAGAGCTAATATTAAAATATATATATATATATATATATATATATATATACACACACACACACACACATACAGAAGAGAGATAAGAAGGAAGTAAGTTCATATCCTTCTCCAAACTACATATTTCATTGTTTTAAAAATATTTTAATATATATGCTAATTTGTTCTATCTATACTACTAGTTTATCTTACATCATTGAAAAGAAAGTTTTGTGTTACTGTTTGTTTCTTTTTTGTTTTTTGTTTTTGCGGTGCTAGGGATTGAACCTAGGGCCTCACATATACTAGGCAAGTGTTCTACCACTAAGCTACATTCCCAGTCATTTGTTTTCTTTTTGTAAGAATCTTTTTGGTTTATGTCTTGTACTGTGAGTAACTACTTTGAAGATAACGATACACAGTGTATTAAATACCATTATTTTATTATTTTGTTATGAAATTTTATTTTTCATAAAATAAAAGAAAAAATACTAAATAGTGACAGTAACATTTCATGGGGAGTATGCAGATAAAATAATGAAATGACCTAACACATAAGATGCTCACAATAGTGCCTGGTGCTGAATAAAATTCAGCAAGTGTTGTCTATTATTATTACTGAAAGACAGGCATGTTGCATGTTTCCAACATAAAATATCTGCTAATGAGTTTGACCTTCAGTTATATTGCCCTTGAATTCTAGCACACACAGAAGCCTACAAAGAATGAGGAAACTGTGAGCCCAAGTGAGCCCTGGTCAGGAAGAGCATGCAGTCTAACAATCTAGATGCTAGCAAGCACTTGGAACAATTAGTTGACCCCAAACACCAAACAACATGAAGAAATTCATGGCTGGTGATTTGTCACAACTTCTCTTTCCAGCTGATACTTCACTCCTTCAGTCAACCTTGTCCCGTGCAACTCTTGAAGCCTGAATATTTAGTCCTTACAAGACTATCTTGCTAGCAATGACATGACCTGCACTAGGATAATTATTCAATATTCATTCCTTGCTCTCACAATTCTGCCTTTCTGCATTTGCTCAAACTGCTTACTCAGCCTGGAATTCCCTTTCCTATTCCTTTAGCCTACCAAGATATTAGTCACCCATCCTGCCAAATGTTATATTGGCTCTTGTGCTCTTTCTTTCCTTTCCCCCCAACCTCTGCCCTCTTGGTCCACACATGGTAAATAGGTACACCTTGTTATGGACCTTAATTATGTCCTCCAAAGATAATATTTTGAAACCTTGACCTTTCACGTATGTGACCTTACTTGGTAATAAGGTCTTTACAGAGACAATCCAGGTTAAATGAGGTCACTAGGGTGGGCCCTAATCTGACTGGTGTCCTTAAAAAAGCAGAAATTGGGTCACATGCACAGAGGGTAGAAATAGGGAGAATGCTATGTGAAGCCAGAGGATTGGAGTGATATGTCTAGATGTTGAGGAATGCCAATGATTGCCACAACCCACCAGAAGGTAGAAGAGAAGCATCAAGCAGATTCTCCCTCACAGCCCTCAGAAGGAACCATCCCCACTGAGACCTTGATTTCCGACTCCTGGCCTCTAGACTGTCAGATGATACATTTCTGTGATTTACAGCCACTGAGGTTGCAAAGTTTTGCTACAGCAGCCCTGGGAAACTAACACATGCCTCAACCACACCATGTGAGCCTGGTCTCTGTGCCAGACCCCTGAGGTAAGGAACAGAATCTCATTTGCCTTTGGGTCCTCGGGCCTCTTACCTCCGCTGGCAGGTAAGAAGCTACCTAAACCCTAAATTCTTATTAAGTAACCCTTCAGGGGTCCACAACAAACCCGGCATAGGAAGTACATCCAGCTTGCCACCTGTTCCAGTAAATAAAGTTTTATTGGAACAGAGCCACACTCATTCATTTTTTTTCGTCTGTGGCTCTTTTCATGCTACAACTCCAGAGTTGAATAATTGCAACAGAGACTGTACAGCCTACAAGTCTAAAATATTTACTCTCTGACCCTTTACCAAAAAATTGTATTGACCCTTGGTCTAGAAGAAAGAAATATAAAAGAAACATGCTGATAGAATAAAATATATTATGTAATAAACTACAAACAGGTACAGGGCCGGGGATTTAGCTCGGTGGTTCCCCCGCTTGCCTCTCAAGCTCAAGGTCCTGAGTTCAATCCCCAGTACAAAAAAAAAAAGTACAAACAGGTACAGAAAAGGGAAAGATGGGTCAAATCCATCTTCATAGAGAAAGTGACATTTGAGCACAAAGATTTTACATCATTTATTCACTCTACCGTGCCATCTAGGTTTATGATTTTTGGCCCCTGTGATTGTAGTGTGGTTAAGGTCTGAGTTAAAAAACCAGTCTGTAGAGGTTAAGGCTTGGAAATGTAAGGCTGGGAAAATGATGACAAGCTTGTGCCTTCACACACTGAGCTGGACTGCCCAATGGCAAATCTGGCCACTGGACATTGCTGAGCAGTCTCAGAGATAGAGACTTGGGCCTGACTGTAATAGAGGTGAACCCATCAATGAAAGAGAAGTTTCCAGAAAATGAGTGGGAAGTGTGGAGAGAAGACACTTGCCTATGAAATTCAGGGGAGCTTCAGAATTTAAGCAGTAGAAAAAGGAAGAGGCCCTGGAAGTATTTTGCAAAGAGGAGAGATAGGAAGAAAAGAGGGAGTGGTGTTCCTAGGGCCCAGGGGAAAAGGATCTCACAGTGCTAGGTGCTGCCAGAGGCCAGAAGAACCAATCCATCAGATTAGCAACCAAGAAGCCACATGCCCTAGTGACAGCTATTTCAACTGATATCTCTGGCACAAATTAATTCTCAAACTGAATCACGGAGAAAATGACACCATTTTTCCTATGATAAGAGAAATCAATAACAAGTGAGAGATAGGAAAAGAAAAAAATAAACAGAAAAATAGAGATTAGAGATAACAAGGCTGAAATCAACACATCACCCTTAAAAATCTAAGTGCAATGTTTCATCTAAATTTAATCCATTTGTTAAATTCAACAGGGCTGACCTAAAAAGAAGAAAATCCTGCCACTGGTGACAATGTGGATGATATTAAGCTAAGAAAGATAAATACCACATAATCTCACTTATATATGGACTTCAAAGAGATCAAATTCATAGAAACAGGGAGTAGAAAGGTGATTGCCAAGAGGATGTGAGATGGAAGAGCCAAAGGGTACAACATTTCAGTTAAAAGATGAATAAGTTCTAGAAATAATGTACACGCTGCTAGGGCTGGGGATGTAGCTCAGTGGTGCTGCACCTGCCTGGCAAGCGCAAGGTCCTGAGTTCAAACCCTTGTACAGCAAAATAAAAACAAAAAAAACAGACAAACACAAAAATAATGTACTCACTGCTAACTATAGCTGATTATAAAGTACAGTATTGTTGACTTGAAAATTGCTAGTGGAATACATCTTAAGTGTTCTCATCCTCCACCCCAAATAAAGTATCTGTACAAGGTGATGGATATGTTAATTTGGTATTCACTTTACAATGTATACCAATATTGAGACATCACACTATATAGGATTAGAGGTCCCATTTGACCCAGCTATTCCCCTGCTAGGTATCTTCCCAAAAGAATTAAAAGAATCAGGACCTCATGGTGCAACAGTAGTGCATCTGACTCTAGAATTAAAAGAATCAGACCACAGCCATGTATATGCACCCATGTTCATAGCAGCACTGTTTGTGATCGCTAAAACTTGGAAACACCCCAATTGCCCATCAACTGGAGACTGGATAAAGAAAATGTGTTTTTTTTATAAAATGGAGTACTACTCAGCCATAAAAAATGAGAGACATTTATAGCTAAATGGATGCACATTGTGACCATACTCTTAAGTGAAATAAATAGGACACATGTGTAAATACTAAATAGTTTCTCTGGTGTGAGAAACTGAAAATGTAGATAAGGATCAAATGTAGAATAGACAATGCGAAAGAGGAAGAA
>NW_004624791.1:14134431-14157868 GCF_000247695.1 Heterocephalus glaber | reverse complement strand
ACCACAAAAAGAAAGAAAGAAAGAAAGAAAGAAAGAAAGAAAGAAAGAAAGAAAGAAAGAAAGAAAGAAAGAAAGAAAGAAAAAGAAAAGAAAAATAAATAAATAAATGCATGGAAATTGAACAACACACTCTTGAACAACCAATGGGTCATAGAAGAAATTAGATGGTTTCTACAATTAAATGACAAAGCCAATACAGCATATTGGAATTTATGGGACATAATGAAAGCAGTCTTATCTTACTCAGATATTAGGAAAACAGTGGGAGTGCAAATAAACAATGTAATGCTAAACTTCAAGATTCTAGAAAAAGAAGAGCAAGACAAACCCAAAGTGCATACAAGGTAGAAAAATATAAAGATCAGAGCAGAAATAAATGCAACAGAGTCTAAGAGAATGATACAAAAACATCAATGAAGCAAAGAGTTGGTTCTTCAAAAGAATAGATGAAACTGACAAACACTTAGCCAACCTTATTTTTTAAAAAAGAAAAAGGAAAACCCCAAATCCATGCAATTAGGAATGAAAAAGGTGAAACTACAACAGACCCAGCAGAAAGCCAGATGATCGTCAATGCCTACTTTGAGAACCTATACACCAATAATATGGGAAACACATAAGAAATGGACACATTTCTACATACACATGAATTACCAAAGTTGAATGAAGACTTAAAATTCTAAACAACCCAATATCAATGAAATTGAAAATGTAATTTAAAAACTTACCAATGAAGAAAAGCCCAGGTCCTGATGGCTTCATTGCTGAACAATACAAGACATTTAGAGAAGAAATATTGCCACTACTGTTTAAACTCTTCAGCAAAATTGAAAGGAAAGCAATACTCCCAAATTCATTCTGGATTCGAGCACCACCTTGATTCCAAAAGCAGAGAAAGACCAAAACTAAAAAGACAACTTTAGGCCAATCTTTCTGATGAACATAGAGGCAAAAATCTTCAATAAGATACTGGCAAACAGAATGCAGAAGATCATACACCCTGACCAAGTGGGATTCATCCCAGAAATGCAAGGATGGTTCAATATCCAAATCAATAAATGTAGTAAACTATATTAACAGAGTCAAGGATAAAAAACATATGATCCTATTAATAGAGACAGAAAAACAGTTTGACAAAATCCAAAACCCATTCATGATAAAAACTCTACAGAAAATTGGAATAGTCTTTATCTCAACCTGATAAAAGTCATCTATGAAAAACCAATGACCAACATCATACTAAATGGTCAAAAACTGAAATCCTTCACACTAAAAATCAGAAACAAGAAAAGGATGTTCACTATCACCATTCCTGTACAATATAGTTCTGGAAACATTAGCCATAGCAATTAGACAAGAGAAAGAAATAAAAGGAATAAAGATAAGAAGTGAAAAAGTTAAATTGTCATTATTTGCAGACAACACGATACTCTATATAGGAGACCCTAAGAACTTCACCAAAGGTCTTCTAGACTTAATAACCAAATTCAGTAGAGTAGCTGGATACAAGGTCAACACACAAAAATCAATAGCCTTCCTGTACATGAACAACAGGACTCACTGATAGACGAACTGAAGAAACAAGTCCTTTTCACAATAGCATACAAAAAATGAAATACCTAGGAAGCCACCTAATGAAAGAAATAAAACACCTCTACTCTGAAAAATAGAGCTCTCTGAAAAAAAAGATTGAAGAGGATATCATAAAATGAAAAGACATCCCCTGCTTCTGGGTAGGAAGACCCAACATAGTGAAAATGGCCATACTTCCAAAACTGCTATATAGATTCAATGCAATTCCAATTGAAATTCCAAAAGCATACTTCACAGATGTTGAGAAAACAATCCAAAAATTCATTTGGAACCAGAAGAGACCTAGAATAGCAAAAGGAATTCTAGGCAACAAAGACAAGGTAGGGGGTATCACAATCCCCAACTTGAAACTATACTACAAAGCTACTGTGAAAAAAACAGCATGGCACTGGCAAAGAAACAGACCCAAGGATCAGTGAAACAGATTAGAAGATGCAGAAATTACTCCAGACGTACTCAGCCACTTCATCTTTGACAAAGGAGCCAAAAACCCTCTCTGGAAGAAAGATAGCCTTTTTAATGAATAGTGCTGGAAAAATTGGGTTTCAACTTGCCAAAAATTAAAACTAGACCTATATCTCTCACCATGCACTAAATTAAAATTGAAATGCATCAAAGATCTAAATATTAAAACAGAAACACTAAATCTGTTGGGAGAGAGGTTAGGTATAACTCTTGAAGATATTGGCATAGGAAAAGATTTGGAGAACAAAACCACAGTCACTTGTGAACTAGCACAAAGAATCAACTGGAATCTCATCTTATTAAAAAGCTTCTGCACAACAAGAGAAAACACCAACAGAATGAAAAGACAAACCACCACAATGTGGGAAAACAATTTTTGCCAACTGTTCCTCAGACAAAGGTCTACTCTCTAGAATATGTAAAGAATCTAAAAACATCAGACCTCCCAAATTTAAAGACCCAATCCAAAAATGGGAATCTGTAATAAACAGACATTTCTCAGAAAAAGAAGCAGAAACAGCAAATAAACATATGAAAAAATGTTCAACATCACTAGTCATTTGAGAGGTGCAAATAAAAATAATATTGATATTCCACTTCACTCCAGAAATAATGGCTGCTATAAAGAAATCAATCAATAACAAATGCTGGCAGTGTTGTGGGGGAAAAGGAATTCTTCTCCATTATTGGTGGGAGTGGAGACTGGTGCGACCACTGTGGAAATCAGTATGGAGAGACCTCAAAGAACTAGGACTAGAGGTCCTATTTGACCCAGCTATTCCCCGGCTGGGTATCTTTCCAAAAGAATTAACAGAATCATACCACAGCGATATATGTGCACCTATGTGTATAGTGGCACACTTTATAATAGCTAAAACTTGGAAACAGCCCAATTGCCTATCAACTGGTGACTGGATAAAGAAGATGTGGGGGCGTTTTTTATAAAATGGAATATTGCTCAGCCGTAGAGAATGAGAAACTAGAGACATATGTAGCTACATGGATGCACATTGAGGCCATACTCTTAAGTGAATAAATAGGACACACATATGTAAATACCAAATAGTTTCTCTGGCTTGAGGAACTAAAAGGTAAATAAGGATCAAAATGTAGAATAGATAATATGAAATAGGAAGAGAAGGTCCAAAGGGGAAGGGGAAGTGGGAGGGATAGGGGAATAGAAAGGAATAAATATGAGAAAAGGAAAAAACGGAAACAAAGTTTTTGTAAATAGGGAGGGGTGGAGGGGTGAAAGGGAGGGCAAGGGGATGGGGAAAAAATAAGAACCAAGATATAACATGTAATGGTACAAATTCCCAGTGATGAAAGTCATCATATTGTATACCTAAAATGTACCAATAAACTTAATAAATTAAAAAAACAAATAAATAAAGAAGGTGCTGCATGCAGCATAGGCAACTAGGTAACTTTTTTTTTCTAGATATGCCAATTCTGCAAGTCTCTCTCAATAAAATAATCAGAAACATGAGAAAAACTTGATGCACAAAAATGTCATCATATTTCCTAGCTATTACTTATCTTAACAACAGTAAGAATAAGTAAATATGGTCAAAACTAAGGAAATGGATACTTGTACTCTGCTACATCATTTAACCCATTTTTTGAAGTTTGTATTGTAATCAGGTAAAACATTCCATCTCAATATTCCACAAACAAAGCAGAACATGCAGGCCTCTATCTGTTGTAATGTTAAATACGTTAAAAAAATATACACAAGCCAAGTAAGCAGTAAAAGCCAACTTGAAGGAAAAGCAAAACAACAATCAGGGGATACTCTGAGAGCAGTGAGGTTTTCTGAATTTTCCCCTTTCTTCTTCCTGTATGTGACTGATTTCCAATAATAAGACAAAAATTATAAACTTTATATTACTAGGAGGAGAAAGAAAGTATCATTCTGGTTTCTGAGGTGATTGGAGAAAATAGAGAACATATCTGAGGAACTGAAATCAGGCCAGGTTACTAATGTAGACAGCAGAAAGCAAGCCATGTTAAAAATGGACCTAAAAAGACCTGCTAAAATCTGGGTAAAGCTAGGCATTGTGTCACACAAGTATAATACCATCACTCTGGGAGGCTAAGGCTGGAGGATTGCAAGTTCAAGCTCAACCTGGCCAGTGTAGTGACTTCACTGTCTCAAAATGAAATATTCAAAAGGGTAGGGATGTAGCTCAGTGCAAAGCTCTGGTTCAATCGCCAATACTACCAAAAAAAAAAAATCAAGTGAAAGGACACAATGGTAACTCACACAAGGATAACATTCTGAAATGTTGACTAGTGTGACTTTGTCATTTTTCTTTTCACCAGGACCTTTCTTCCATTCAATTAACTGTGTATTCCAAGACACTTGTTCGGAGTATAGAGAAAACTACAAGTCTGTTTTTGGCCCAAGGCCACTAAGGAGTAAAAGAATTGGGGGCATGAAGTAAGAGACTGACTTTTTGGTCCTTAAGATGAAAAACATTGCCCCATCTTGGATGATGGGGAGAGCCAGAGAGACTGCCAGGACAGGAAGGACTCTCACAGGTCCCTGGCTGATTCCTGTAGCCTGGCCCCTCCCCTAACCAGGCAGGAATGAGACAAGAAAGGCCACAAACTCCACATCAACTTAGGGTTCTTGTAACACTTTCCCAGATAGAAGCATGGAGGCTGCAAGATGTCAGAGTGGAAAAGTTGGCAGAACAAATATATGCAACTCAAAGCAGCATGCTGAGTTCCCCTGTCACCAAATGATTCAGACAAGAAACTGGCTTCCTGCATGCCAGAGAGTAAATTTGGAGGATTGAATCCTGCAAGTACCCAGCCGTCCAGAAGTTTCTTTAGGTGCAGAATGTCCTTCAGGCTCAGAGAATCCACAGAGTAGCCAGGCCTTCACAGCTTCAAAGACTTTCTCTGTCCCAAGAGGTGCATCCAAGAAGGTCACAGAATAACAGAAGAGATATCAGCTCTGAAAGGACCCTATAATGACAGCAAAAAATTTGTAGCAATGCACCACTTTCCGTGGCACGAAGTGCAGCATCAGTTAGAGTGATGGTCATTTAGGGGGTGGCTGGTACAGACAGAAGGTGACACTTAACAAATACACTGTCCCTGGGACAAATGGTGGCTATATGTAATTTCACAGGAAATACAATATACTCATAAGGAAAGGGGCTGCTGAGCTGACTGAAAATTCATTTCCAATACCCAAAGGAATGGGAGCTTAAATGAGAAATTAGCTATATCATTGATACTGTTGCCACTGATTGTAAAAATGCATCATTAATTTGTGTACCACAAAGAAAGAAAGATGTCTCCAATTAAACTATGAAACAATGCCTTATCACTTAGAATTTTTACTTTGTACTTAATGAAAAATCTGTTTTAGACTTGTTGGAACATAGATTTTTATCACTTATCACTCCTGTGCATATATAAAAAGGAAAATTAAGGAGGCTAAGCCAGGAGGATCACAAGTTCAAGCCCACTCTGGGCAATTTAGTGATTTAACAAGACCTTGTCTCAAAATAAAAAATTATAAAGCGTCAGAGATATAACTCAATATGAAGGTACTGGGTCCAATCCTCAGTACCACAAAAATTAGAGGAAAAAAAGGAAGGAAGGGAGGGAGAGATGGAGGGAGGGAGGGAGAAAGAGAGAAAGAAAGAAAGAAAGAAAGAAGGAAGGAAATTTCTGAAAATATCTTCTCATTTAAAGTCTAACACTTTCGTGAATCAATTTTTCTCCACACTATTGTCCTCTGTGTAGGTGGTGAAATGTTTCTTGCAGTATCCCACCTACTGAGTCTAGGTTTTCTTCTAAGATGCCGCCACCCATTCTGAAAAGTTTAATACGGGTATATTCTTACTTGGCTGTGTTAAACAGGTAATGCCTTTGTATAGTACACACCTTAATAACAAAATGTATCGCAGTTTCACTAATCTTACTTACACTAATCCATTTCTCTAACCCTATATGACATCAAAGCTTTGAAATAACTCTTCTCAACAATAACAAGAAAACCTCCTTTACTTAATATGTGTACATTCTAATGCTATGTTTCTAGGCCTTTTTGTTCACTATCACTTTTCATTTTGCTACTAAAATTCAGGGTTTTTTAAAAACATTTGAAACAGCAACTAATATGAAAAATGCTCATAATTCAACTGAAGCAACAACAAGATAATTATATTTTGTTCACACACACACAGGCAATGACAAATATATTAGCATTGTTATTTGGACAATAGCAATTCAAAACTATCATCAATTATAAGATCTTGAATTCAGATATATTAACATACAAATAGGTATATATTATAATTAATGAAATATAATTTGAGTAAAAGAAAATTTTAAAGTGCACTTCATGTACACTTGAGCTTGTAGAATAAAGTTAGGCCCATCATACTAGAGTAAGGTCCTCTCCATACTGCATTGGGAGACTTTCACCTGCAGGCTAAAGGCTTTTAGCTAAGAGTTTCATATGTAGGTTGGCCACAGGGTAAGGTTTACAGTCCTTAGTCTAGTAATATTTGGCAGGAATTGACTAGGCAAGAACAACACTCCTGAGCTGCTGACAGGAATTGGAAGGTTTTATGACTTCACATAGTAAGTGTCACAGAGTCCATTTTCTATCCCTTTAAAGAAGACATTTAGCCTGGCCTTAATCATAAAGTGAAAGGAAGTATAGACACGAGGTTAACAGCTTGGCCTTGGAGTCCAATTGACATGTGCTTAAGTCCCAGACCTGCATACTTAATCTCTATGTGGCATAACTTAGCTAGATATTTACCAGAATCATTCCCTTTTTTCCCAGCCATATAAGACCATATTTCCTAGAGTTCTTGCCTTGAAGTGGGGCCGTGGAAATGATTTTTGACCAATGGAATATGAGCACTTCTAAGACTTAGCTCTAAACCTTTCTACATGACCCTCCACATTTTTTCTTAAATTTTGCCAGGAGCCACCAGATTTAGATGACTTAAGGCAACATTCTAAGACCCTAGAATATGGTGATACATCCATACAGAAGGAGCCTGAATTGCTGAATAACTACATGGAATATGTTCCCTTGAACACCAAACTCCATGAACATGAGCAAAGATGTTGCATGTTACAGTAGTTATCCCATTGGATATAACACATTCTATGCATTTCAGTTCCCTCCTTTATGGTGAAGATTAAGTTGATTACTTAAAAGAGTTACCATAAGAGTTAACAGCATTTTACACTGTAGTACTAAATAATAATGGTTATATTATTGTTGTTGATATTATATTGTTATTACAGAGGCAAAGTCCTCAGTTATACATTTCAAAAAATGCAGGCAGATTTTTGCAGTATATATTAGAGGGAAGTAAAACTTCTATAAATATCAACTGACACAGGCTTTATGTAAAGTGAAATTTTAAAATTTTTATTCATTAAGTTTATTGGTACATTTTAGATATACAGTGTGATGACATTCACCATTGGGAATTTTTACCTTTACATAATATATCTTGGTTCTTATTTTTTCCCCATTCCCCTGTCCTCCCTTGAAACTCTCCACCCCTCCCTACTTACAAAGACTTTGTTTCCATTTTTTCTTTTTCTCATATTTATTCCTTTCCCTTCTTTCCTTTCCCCTACCCCTCTCACTTCCCCTTCCCCTTTAGTGAAATTTGAGCAATCACATTTTCAGAGACTGAGAATAGTCTGCAAATGATATTTTAAAAAGACCCTGAAACAGGGCAATGGGTGATTCCTGGGCAAGCAGAGTAGGCTAAAGACCAGTGTCAGACTCAGCAGAAGGTCAGCTGAAACAAAGTAAAAAGGAATTGAGATCAGGGCAGAGCAGAGCCTGCACCCCTGAGCCACCCTGGGCAGTGCTTCTCAGTAATTCCTCAGGGAAGAGAAAGTGACTGTCACTGTCAGAATTCTTCCCCATGAATACCTAATGGCTAAATCAATATGGAATTAAATGTATGTAGTAATTAATACCATGGGTCAGTCATTGTTTGATTCCTTTATCGTTTTCATAAAGTCTTCAGTTAATACAGTCCTCTGGGGATCACTACGGTCAGCCCCATCTGTCATTTGGAGTTGATTCTGGTAAGGAAAATGGATCCTCCTTGTTTCTAGTGGGTACAAATTTCCTACTACTGGCATTTGATACTTTCCCAAGTCACTGTTGTTATTTGCTTATCTATTCATCCTGGAGAAAGTAGCATCCACTCAGTACCATCCACTGTGTTAGCTCCTGGATACATAGCAGTAGCATATCAAACACAACTCCTGCCCTCTTTATTACAACAATTTAATAAGGAGTGAGGAAACAAGCTTGAAACAGGTAAGCAAATCAACATATAATTATATGTGTAGAAGAGGTGCTCTGAAGCAGGAAAAAGATAAAAGAAAATCTGGAGACTAGATAAAGAAGATGTGGGTTTTTTTGTAAAATGGAGTACTACTCAGCCATAAAGAATGAGAAACTAGAGAAATTTATAGCTAAATGGATGTACACTGAGGCCATATTCAAGTGAAATAAATAGGACACACATGTGCAAATACCAAAGTTTCTCTAGTGTGAGAAACTGAAAGTGTAAATAAGGATCAAAATGTATAACAGATAATGTGAAATAGGAAGAAAAGGTGCAAAGGGAAATGGGAAGTGGGAGGAGTAAGGGAAAGGAAGGAAGGGAAAAGAAAAAGTATGAAAAAATGAAGAACTGGAAACAAAGTCTGTAAATAGGGAGGTATGGAGGGGTTGAAGGGAGGGCAGGGGAATGGCGAAAAAATAAGAACCAAGATATATCATATAAAGGTACACACTCCCAATGATGAATGTCATCATATTGTATAACTAAATTGTAGCAATAAACTTAATGAATATTAAAAAATAAATTAAAAGTTATACAATATGAAAATTGTCAAGTTCTGATGGAGAGGAGTAAAAGTGACTGAATCTAGAACAATCATCTGGGGAAACCTGCCTTTGGAGACAATGCTAAAATACAATGTGAATGAACAGGAGTCAAACAGGGCAACATGTTCCAAAGCACAGAGAAAGATCTAGAGCAGAAGATATGGCATTTCCAGAAATGTAAAGAAGCTACTATAACTGGAGCCCAAGAGTCAGCCAAAGGAATATGGCTCAAGATGAGACTAGAAAGATGTAGGGTCACATAATTAGGGTCTGAGTTACCTTTCTTTTCTTCTTAACTTGATGTCCAAAGTTAAAGGAGAAAAGGTTTATTTCAGTTCACAGTATGTAGATGTTTCAGTCCACCGTAAGCTAGTTCCAAGGCAGAGTGGCACAGCAGAAGGCAATCACAGAGGAGAAAGAGTTCATGGCATCCAGGCTGAAGGCAGGAGCAAGCACCAGCAGCCAGCTTGCCTTTTCATTTTATCCCATCCAGGCTACCAGCTTTTTGGGTGGTACCACCCAGAACTATTCTAATTCCAGTTAGTGGACTAATTTTATACCACACACCCTTAATCCCAGTATCAACATGTCCTGGATCCAGCCAACTCCAAAAAACTCCACCCATGAGCATATGAGTCTTTGGGGCAACATCTAGATACAAACCATAAGGTCTAAGCCAAAGACATAGCTGGGGGCCTTCCCAACTGCAATGAAACCCCTGGAGGACTTAAGTGGATTCTGTGATGTGTTCTGATTTATAATATTTAAATTTCATTTAAGTGGAGAACTAAAAAGTGGAAAAAAGGAAGGGGAAGGATCCTTAAAGACAGAAGTCCCCAGACCCTAAGCATGGACCAGTACTGTCTGTGGCCTGTTAGGAACCAGGTTGCACAGCAGGAGGTGAGCAGCAGGGTGAGGGAGTGAAGCTTCACCTGTATTGATGGCAGCTCCCCATCACTGACATCATCAGATCAGCTGCAGCAGTAGATTCTCATAAAAGCCCGAACCCTACTGTGACCTGCACATATGAGGGATCTACCTTGTGAGCTCCTCAGGAGAATCTAATGCCAGATGATCTGAGGAAGAGCTGAGGCAGTGATACGAGCACTGGGGAACGTAATTATTATGTACCAGAAATATACACTAATAAAAAAGAAACTAAAAAATTTAAATACCCCCTTCTGCCTATAGAAAAAGTGTCTACCACAAATCTGGTCCCTGTTGCCATAATATTTTGGGACCTTTGCATTAGGAGACAAATTCAATTCCTAAGCAAGAGATAGAAGCAAGCTGGATTAGCAAGGGGCAGTGACAGTGAACGAAAGGGCATAAGTGAGGGAGATTTTGGAGGTAAACTCTAGAATTTGCTGATGAGGCAGTGAGGGCAAGAGACAGATGAACATCCACCCTCAGATTTTCTGCTTAAGCAACTGGCCACATAAAAGAGCACTTTACTGAGATGAGAAAAGACAGGAAATTAAATGGTTTAGGAAATGGGCAAATCAGAAATTCAATATTGGACTTACTAGTTTGGAGATATCACATAAGCCTGGAATTCAGAACTTTCTTCCTGAACTTATCTCCCCCTCTCCTCTCACCATAACTCCCTGATAATTAATTGAAACATCTTTCCTCTCCCCCACATGTCTCTAAGAGTAGAAAACATCTTTCCCTCTGAAAGATTGTGCTCTCTAATATTTACCTATCAAAATCATATAGATATATTCCCACCCTGAATTTACTGTCAATTCTTTGTTCATTCTTTTGAACTGTCACCTGATAGTTCTGAATGGAAATTAAAAGTGAAACTGGATGCACTCACTTCTGGGATTTAACCCAGACTCTGAATTTAATGGTTGTGTGAAGAATTAATCACACACCTTACCCTCTCAGCCTCAACTTCTAATCTACAAAATGACATAGTCAACCCACTGTGGCAGACATTACTATTTGTACACTCAATACCAATTCTCTTCTCATTTTTCTTTCTTACAGAACCCCAGTTTTGTTCAGGGTGATAATGTGCCTAAATAAAACACTCAAACAACTAACTTCTTTTTTTAAAGGTGGGGTGGGCTCCTGATATTGTTCTGCTAATAGCATAGAAGAGGACCATGCTCAGGATTTCTGGGAAAGCACTGCTTTTTGTACGCAGGTGCTGCTCCTCATGCATCCCTCTTCATCCTGCCTTACACACAGATGTGATGCTTGAAAGGACAGCAAACATGACTGAGGCTGAGGACTGTGGAGCAGACATATAGAGGAGCCAGTGTCCATGGTGGGCCTAGCCAGGGGCAACAAACTCCAGGAACTTTGTGACACAATACATATAACCTGCTAGAAAATACACATCTTCATGGGTTTATTTGTTATATATTAAACAAGCAATGACTGTGCAGTGCTTTAGAGGAGGTGGTAATTTCTCTCGTGCGTGCGCTCTTTTTTTTGATACTGGGGATCGAACTCAGGACCTTGCACTTGCAAGGCAGGTGGCAGAACCACTGAGCTAAATCCCTGGCCCTGGTAATTATTCTCTGATCTAAATCATTTTTATGGCCAATACATGCCTATATATGTCCCCTTAATAGAAGTCTGTCCCCAAACATAGTAAGTGTTCAATAAATCCATTGATGAGGTGATTACCTTTTCCCTTTTCTAGATAGCATCATTCCAAATCTGTTTTTGCTTCAGCTTTATTCCTCCTTTTCCCCCATATATTACTGTTGCTTTCATCAGCAGTTCCAGCTTCAAGGAAGTATTTCTCTATAGTCTTTTTTCTTGCTTGCTTGCACGCTTGCTTGCTTGCTTTCTCTTAAAAAAAGGTCTCATTATGTTGCATTATGTTGCAAGCTGGCCTTAAAACCACAGTTTTCCCACCTCAGCCTCCTGAATACCTAGGACAACAGGTCTGTGCCACTGCATGCAGCTCTGTAGACTTGTTTTTCTTAAAAATACCTTATTGCATATATAAGGTATACAACATGATGCTATGAGATACATGCAGATAATAAAAATATTACTAAAGTGAAACCAATTAACATATCCATCATCTCATATAATTATTCCCACCTCCATTTTTGGTTTTTGTTTTGGTGATAAGAACGGCTAAAATCTACTCATTTAGCATGAATCCCAGCTACAATACAATTTTAGTACCAGCAGAACTCCTGCTGTATTTTAAATCTCTAGATTTGTTGATCCTATAAGTCTGCTATTTTGGCTTTTGTTTTATTTTGTTTTGATTTTTGGTGACAGGGCCTCACTATAGTCCAGGCTGAACTTGAATTCACTATGTAGGCCGGGCTGACCTCAAACTCACTAACCTCGTGCCTCCTGAGTTCTGGGATTACATGTATGCAGCAGCAAGCCTTGATCAAGTCTGCTATTTTTGTATCCTCACTACATCTCCCCATTTTCTCCCTTTCCCTCCTCTCCCTAGTACCATTCTTTCATTCTTGATCTCCGTATACCTGAGGTTCTTTTTCCTCTTATTCTACATACAAGTGATATTATGATGCAATGTGGGTTTTTCGGTTTTTGGTTTTGGTGTCCAGCTTTATATCACTTAATATAATATCCTCCAGGCTCATCCATGTTGTGGCACATAGCAAGATTTCATTCTTTTAGAGCTAAATGATACTCTATTGGGTATACACAGCATAGATTCTTTATCCATTCATCCTTTGATAGATACTTAGGTTGTTTCAATACCTTGGATATTAGGAACAATCATACAATAAATGTGGGAGTGCAAATATCTTTGTAAGGTAGTGATTTCATTTCTTTTGGGTTTGTGCCCAGTAGAGGGATTGCTGGATCGTGTGGTAGTTTTTCTATGGTCTTGTTCTTTTGTAACATTTGCCCCAGTGGCCTTTCAGGCAAGCTTGATCTTTGTGGTTTCATAAAAAACCTAGAAGATATTTGGGAATAATCTCAAGAACTGCTATTCCTTGCACATCTGCCTTTGATGGTGGCTCAGACATCTCAGCCTGGTTTTCAAGATTTTCACCTCCTTTGAAGAGCTGTCAATGGCTTAGAAAGAAACACAAGACATGGAGCTATTATTACTAAAGGAAAAAGTTAACCAGTAATAATGCTCCAGAGATACAGAAGTATTATAAAAAGGAAATGTTTAAGTGGGAAATATCCACCTATGGAAATAAAACTGCCAATATCGGAACCTAAGTATAAAGCCTTGTTAATAGATGTGAGAAATGGGAGAATTTTTTTTGCCATTGGAGTCAAATCTCTGGCACATGGTCCTTGATGAATCCAAATTTGCATTGGGATTTGAAACTTTCCATGCTCTTGTATTTCATCAGCTGCTTTGAGTTACTTTTAAAGAAACACATTTTTAATGAGAAATTTCTGGCAGAGAATGCAGTGCAGATGTAATTCTTTGAACAATTATTTCTTTTGTTGATGGGGTTTTTTTTCCCAGAGTGTTCACTTGCAATTAAATAAAATAGTAATTAAAACTCTGAATTCACTCAAAATTACTGTCCCGTCAAGTTACCTCCAGAGATCTTTCTAATGTCTCTGTGGAAAGAATGCCTTATCACAGATGCAATGCATGAAGACAGAAGGCCTTGATTTTTCTAATTTGGAGTTATAAATTGATAATAAGCCAGAAAATTTTGAGTGATTACAAAATCATCACAATGAAAAATCCAAGGTGATAAGCCATGGGATAGCTTCCCTTTAAAAAAGAGAAAAGACTGGTTTTTAAATTTATCCAAATTACAAGTACATTGAAAATTGTAACAGACACAAATTTAAAATATATAACAGACAAAAATATAATAAACATAACCAACACACTTCCTCCAGTACACACATGAATGGCTCAGTCTAATTGAACCATGACAAAAGCATATCGTTCTGGGTGAGTATGTTTAAATCTGATGTTAACTCATCAGTTGAATCTTTAGAGCTTCTTAAAATGATTCAAGAATGACCTCTCCTTCCTATCACCTCCTACTTTTTTTCCTTATTCTTCTTCACTTTCCATGTCTCTAAAAGACAACATGATCCTTTTTACAATGTAAGCAGGCCATTTTTAAAGATTACTTCTGCTTCTTTTCATGGCCCATGTGAGCCGTTTCTGTAATTTCTTTCTCATCTTCATCTCTTCTTTTCTTCCTTTTATTCAAACTACACTATTTTCTTATTACCTTACTTACACTGGGTTTTCTGACTTCCATTCGCTCCCTACTCTAATCCTCACAACACAGTACTTCCAAGTGGAGATTGCTGAATTGGCTGATGGATCTGGAAGTGGAAGCTGGCATGTAATAGACAGTCTGCCCAGCATCATTTGCACATAGTTAATTGCTCATGACTTGAATCTATTCAAAGAAATCTCACTACAGTGATGGAAGAGAGTCATGCCTCTCAAGTAGGAAGGTGAAGAGAACTCAGCCCTGTAGGTGCATCTGAAATCCTCAAGTTCCAAATATTCTCAGCCTGTGCCAAGAAATCTGCATGCCGGGGCTGGGGATTTAGCTCAGTGGTTCTGCTGCCTGCCTCGCAAGCACAAGGTCCCAAGTTCGATCCCCGGTACCAATAAATAAATAAATAAATAAATAAATAAATAAATAAATTGTCTGTAGGACAGAATCAATATTTTAAAAAGAAAAAAGAAATCCACACACCAACTCTACCAAGTTTCCTGAAGGGGATGGCAAGTCAGGAAAAATTTGCTGGTGATAAACATGGATTTCCTACACTGCTGCATTTTTACACCTGGTCTTTTGATTGCAAAAACCCTGAAGCTAACACATGCAAAGGATGGGATAGGTGTGATGAGAATATAGAGGGATCTCACAGAAGTC
Organism: Heterocephalus glaber; assembly: GCF_000247695.1. The sequence continues at coordinate 14,143,069 of NW_004624791.1, read as the reverse complement.
TAAAGACAAGAGACTATACTATGTCATGGCACCTCAAGAGACCCAGAGCTGTGAGACCACCAGGAAGCAAGATCAATGTATTTCTTAAGATTTACTTGCTTTTCACAGCACATCTGTTTTTTTCTTCTTTTTACCATCCACTGTTTTATTTCCTCTAGTTTTTCCTCTCTCTATGACTTGCACTTGGCCTCTTCAGACCTCTCTTGGCCCACTTTACCTGTGAGACCTTTCTTGGCCCACTTCACCTGTGATTTGTATATCCATCCCTAACTGGCTCACTCTCTCAAGAGGCCCAACTCTTCCTTACAGTGAGAACACTGTGAATCACCCCCAAAATACATTCTGAGCAAGGTCACTTGACTAGCCATGGCTGGATCATCCTTAACTGCACTGGTATGTATGTTACGGTTTGGGTCTGAATGTCCCTCCAAAGCCTCATGCAGTCATAGGTGGGTGAATCTAGAGTGTGTGATGCTAGGATTAAGGGCATGTGATTACTAAACCACTACACATGAGTGATTGGTTTGGCACCACCCTAATCCCAGTAGTCTGAATAAGATAAAAGGAGCAGAAAGACACTATTAAACACCCTTGTTGCTTTTGCTGTGTTCTGCTGCCATGAACTGTTACCCCTCTGCCACTCTGCCTTGGAGCCTGATGATTATGGACTGAAACCTCTATGAACTGTAACCCAAATAAACGTTTCCCCCTCTAACTTTGATATTGAGTATTTTGTCTCAGCAATGAGAGGAAAGTAATTAACAGTATCTGTATGATAGGGCAGGAATAATAGGGATAAATAATATAGTAACTGTGAGCACTTACTATGAGAAGTTTTCCCTCTTAGAAGAAAGCTGTGTTTGGGGCAGGCTGTGGGCCTTCACTGCTCCAAATGACAAAAGTGTTGCAGACCTGGAGTGTGGCAGCCTGGAGATCACATCAGAGCTTCCAACATCTCCCATCAGTGAGCAATTTTTTGGGTAACAGGATACCCTGAGTTCCAGCTCATTCATAGGCTATTGAAGTAAATATTAAGAAAGGCCTTTGCCATCATACACTTATGGAAAGATGACAAAACTCAGCTTCCATGACTCTGCTAAATACTGAGAAAGAAAAAGAACCCTCTCCCACACATAATTTATTAGCCTTACATTTAGTTAGAAATTTCCAGGATGTATTTTGTAGAAATAATTGTTATCATAGAAGTTAATTGGGGACATTTGTTAAATAGCATCCACAAGAAAAGCATTAGCCCATAGCCACTGGAAATTATGATAGTTTCTTCTAAGAGTTTAGCATTAAGGATAATTGCCTATTGAATATTTCAGAACCAAATATCCTACTCAAAGAGCACCAAAATGGAAGAGGATGCAGAGCAACACTGGAGAGAATCTTACCAACTCTGCTACTGCATTCTCTTCAAATTGTTGAACTGGCAAGGAGAGAGCCTGATATCTGGACTGGTTATTCAATGAGGAAGAAACCATGGTCAGGGTTTCTATCCTGCTGCTCCATTGGCTTCATCTTGCCTGATGGCTAGGGCATGTGTCTGGCACCTTGGCCAGAATGCTAACTCTGCAACCCCTTATTCTCTTAGGAGAGTAGTTAGGTTTGGGGAAGTGATGAAAATATTTTACTGTGATTGAAAAAAACATAGAGAAGCCCACTTCAGATCTACCCAACTTTCCATCTTCACTGGCAAGAAGACACCTTCTCATTTGTCAGGGTCTTGCTGTTCATCCTGCTCTGCAATGACAAGAGGAGTATGATGAAAGAAAAGCAAGGAAAAAGGAATGACAGTGATCTCACCCAATTAGGAAATGTCAAAGTGGGGGACAACCTTCTGATTAAGAGCCACAAAATAATTTAATAAAAAGTCAACATTGATATCTATTTTTAATTGCTTAGTAATCTAGAAATAAAAGGAGCAAAGATATAACCAAAATAAAGAATGTCTATGTAAAATCAATGACAAATATTATATATAAGGCGAAAGATTGAGTCAGCTAAGAATGATTTTCCATCCCTAATTAGTTCACTCTCTCAGAACCCCAACTCTTCCTTACAGTGAGAACAATGTGAATCACCCCAAAATACATTCTACATAATCTGGAATTTCTAGCCAATAAAATAAAACAGTGAAAAGAAAGAGGTAGTTTTTGAACAAAAAACAAATTTGTTGTTTGTATAAAATCTCATTGCCTAGCTCAAAAACTCAAGATAATTAATAAAAAAACAATACTACTGTTGAAGATATACTATTGTTTTAAATGGCAATATACAATATTTTTAAAGTTAATCAAAATTTATACATTTTTTAAGTTAATCAAAATTTCTTCAGATATGTTTCTAGAATTAGATAAACTGATTCTAAATTTCATCTAAAGGAAAATGAATGAGAAAAGTCTAGATTTTTTTTAAATAACAGTAAGGGAGAACTTGATGAATACAAAAAAGCTAAGGTAAAATACGTAGTATTAGATAACAAATAAAGAGTTCACTGAAAAAAATATTTAAAGTGCTGCATGTATATGGAAATTTAAAATATTATAAAGGAGGCCTATCAAATCAGTGGGGAAAAGATAGTATAAAAAATTGATATTCATTAAATCACTACCTCATGCTATATTAAAAATAAACAAAAATCAAAACAAGTTTAAAAAAATAAAAAATACCTGTCCATAATCCTATGAATATTAGTGTTGGACAGAAAACCCAGAAGCCAAAATGAAAATATGACATTGACTATAAAAATTTTAAACATGCATACTAATAGACATCATAAAAATGTTAAGATCCTTAACAGACTGAGAAAATAAACAACTAACAATGGATACTCACAATTCAGAGAAATTAATTACAAATAAATAGGGAAAAAGACAGCTCAACTGAAAATATGCAAAAAATTTAGAAGAAATAAATGGACAATAAATATGAGATCCACTCAGCCTCATTAGAGTCAGGTAAAAGCAATTTAAAACAATAAAAATATAAATTTCCCTAAAATAAAAATAATTGAAAAGATTAATAACATCTAATATCAACTATAAAGAAAATGTATTATGAAAGTAAAATTTTTAAACATGCAAAATCCTTGGGCTGAGCAATTTAAAAATATATATCTAGCATTTCCACAATTTGTGAAAATACAAAGAAGTTTGTACAAAGATATTAATTGTTATATTTTTAAAAATTGTGACACATTTATTCCATAGACTAAAGTCTGCTGACTTCATATGTGCTTCTTTTTACCCTTTCTCACTGCTGCAAATGAAAGAGGCCCATCCTAGGTCTGTGGGTCAATTTTATAGCCTCCATTGCAGAGTCCAGGAGTCTAAAAGGTACAGATAATAACAGCAGCAATACACAACACTCACTTTATCACCCAGACTCAGCAGCAGTTTGACCATTCCAAAGGTCAGCTCAAAGGGCCTGTGCAAACCAGGATGACTTAGACATCAACACCATTATGATGGGGTGACCTTGTTTCTCCTATGTCCAGTGAATTGCCAAAAATTTAAAAGGTAAAGTGAAAAACTGCATTATTCTTTAAAATCTTGAATATGAATGCAACTCAATTCAGCAAGCATTTATGTGGACATTTACGGGGTTAGGTGCTGGGGATACACAGATGAGCAAGACATAGTTTGTTTTTGCTTTCTACTTCAGACACAGTGATAATTATGATTCTCTGAGCAAAAGTCAGTTACCCTAAACTAGTTGTGTTAGTCAGTTTTCCCTAACAGTAGCTAAACACCTGAAATAAACAACTTAAAAGAGGAAAGATTTATTTTGGCTTATAGTTTTGTAGGTTTCAGTCTATGGTGACTTGGCCCTACTTTAAGCCTCTGGTGAAACAGTACATTGTGGCAAGAGCACTTAGCAGAGGAAGTCTGTTCTCCTCATGGGGGCTAGCCAGGAAACAGAAAAGAGAGGAAGAGCCAGGGTCCCAATCTTCCCTTCAAAGGCACATCTTTAACCACCTAACTTCCTTCTACCAGGCCCACCTCTTAAAGGTTCCATTACCTACCTTGCAGTAGTTCCATAGGTTGGTGTCCAAGCCTTCAGCATTTGAGCCTGTGGGGAACATTTAAGATCCAAACCAAAAAAAAAATCCAAACCATAACGCTAGTGCTTCTGAGGTCTTAGGACCAGAAGCATCAGCTTCTCCTAGGAATGTGTTAGAAATCTTCATGAGTCCCTCTCTGAGTCCTACTTCAAGCTTTTGAATCAGAATTTTGGATGGGGATAGTTCTCCAGGTGATTCTGAGTTTGCGAACCATTACTCACTACAGTACTCTATATTAAGTACATTAATAATGCCTAGATTGTTTTCCTCGTAAAAACCTTGCTTAGGATCACTTGGGAAACCTCTGTGTAATTTGAGTATGGTATTTGATTGTAAAACAGTTGGGCATACTCTACACATCTGACTTCTGGAAACATCTCATTATCATAGAGTTACCCTATATAGACTATTCCTGTAACAAAAACATATTCATTTACTAGCAGCAAATGCATAATTACTTCTTGAGCTCCTATTATTTATCTGACACTATAGATAATATTGCATTGAACAACTTCATACATAATGTTTTTTTCCCCTGAGTTAATTTCTTAGGATTAATTTCCAGGTACAGAATAGCTGTGGGGCGGAGCGGGAGGAACATCTTTGTAGTTATTGATGCATGTTTTCATGCTGCTTTCTAAATGGTTTTGCCCTCAAATGATGTCAGCTGTCCTGTGAAACAACAGTATCATCACCAACTTCCCCACATAGGGCATAATCATTCAACTTGGATGTGTATAAAATATTGCCTCCAGGCTGCTCCACTTTACCTTGCTTTCTAATGAGGTTGTCATTTTCCCCATGAGTTTCTTTAATATTAATATTGTTTCTGCGTGACTCATCCATGGATGATTCCTTGGTCATTGGAGAAACACTTTAAAAACTACCCACTCGAGAAGTCCTTACTAGACCTGAGACACAGAATGGTGTTCCAGGTGTATGAGAGCATGGATTTAAGTGCCTAAAGATATGGAATCATTCCCTCATTTGAACTTCTATGATAATATCTTTTTTTAGTTTGTCCAGGGCTACTGCTAGCCATATGGAGTTTGTGTCAATTACAGAAAATGATGTCTTTTCCTGGGGTTACAGTACTATTCCCTAGGCATGAGGCTTGATGAACAAAGGGTTATGGTCCCCATTTGCACCCTAGCCCAAGTGCCCTTGAACAGTGTACAATCTGCTTGATCTTATTCTGCTCTCTTGAGTCTGTCACTCATGCAAAACTCCTGATTTTCTGAAAAACAAAATAGAGTAGGAGGAATCCTGCTGAAATTTCCTCCATTTCTATGTTGTCATCTTTCTGCATGATGGTTTCAGGTTTAAGGGGAGCCTCACCACTTCTACTTACCTTTTCTGTGGTTCAGAGAGAAACGATGTACCTAGGCAGTTTGGATCCTAATGAGGACCCATGGCTTTTGAAGGTTAAGTCCTATGTATGTCACTCCTCCCATTATGGGAATGGAGAGCACATTGCTTAGGCCGATTTGGTAAAGTCTAAGGAGACTCCCCACAGCTCTTTTCCCATCAACTTTGGGATGTAAAAAGAACTCTCTCTACCTTGTCTCATCCTTAACCACTGACTTTTTCCTATTCTCCTTATTCTTGTAGATATAGGCATTCATTTGTACCATCAGCATAACACACTCAAGACTTTCCTAGCTTAAAGCAAGTACACTTTCTGCACCTCTTCAAGCCATGGCCATTTCTTCTTCTCTTGATCGCTAAACTTCTAGACAAATCTTATAAAGTTGTGTCTATGTTGTGTTCTGAATGTGTCCTGCCAAAAATTCATCTGTCCTATCACAGTATCCAATGTGGCAGTCTTAAGAGTGGGACCTTGGGAAGTGATTAAGTCATGGGGGCTCTCCCCTTATAAATTACTTCAGAGTCTTTATAAAACAGCTTGAAAGAAGTTGCTCTGCCCTTTGCAAAATGTGGGAACAGAGAAGACACCACCTGTAAGGAATAGACCCTCAGACACCATATGGACTAGTCCCTTGATCTCGGACTTCCAGCCTACTGTGAGAAATAGATTTATGTTTACAAGCTACCTAGTCTCAGGCATTTTGTTATAGCAGCAGCAACAGACTACTCTACCTCCCATTCACTATTTAGCCCAAGGTAATCTGGCCTCCAACACAATTCCTATAGAACTGGTCTCACCATAACTATCAACTATAAATTAATTCCTTAATTAACAAATCCAGTGGACATTTTTTTATCTTTATTTTCATTGAATAATACTTCAAACTGTTGATCATACTATTTCCTTCATGGAAACTCTCCTCCTCAGAGACCTTGATTCTGTCACATGGGAATGTACATGTCCTATGAAGACAGGGACCTATCTGTATGTTTCATTAATGTATCCCAAGTTCCTAGAACGGTGCTTGGTCCAAAATAAGTTCTAAATATTTGCTGAATTAGTTATTCTTTATTATTATTACTTATTAGTTAGTTGTTCTATCCTGGCTGTCTTGCTTATCTGGACATTCTCAGTGTCCTTCCACCTCTGCATTCAGCTAATTAATATTTGACTTCAGCTTTGAAAGACCACATAACCAATAACAAATTCATTCTTATTCCTAGCATTCCTGAACTTGTGAATAACTGATAATAATGTGATAGCATAGATTTTCATCATAGCTGATCATGCACAGTGATATAAAAAAACAAGCCATTCAGATTTTATTGTTAATACTAAAATACTTTCAAATGTAAACACTATAGATATATCAGAGTGAAAACCTTGAGTGCTATATGCAGAAACTCTATAGATTAACAAATACAGTGGTACCTCAATTCACAAACTTAATTTCATGATTCTGGTCACAAACTAAATCAGACAAGAACTGAATCAAAATTCCCCATAAGGTCAACCTTGTACCTAACCATTGAATTTGATTCAGTTCTCATCCAATTTGGTTTCCGACCAGAATCATGGAAAGAATTAAGTTCTTGAACCAAGGTACCACTGCATGTATCACTACAAGAATAAAATTTTTAAAATGATTATTGTATGTTGGAAATGTTCAATTTTCTTTTCAAGGGTAAGGATTTAGCTCAGTGGTTATGCTGGCTGCCTCACAAGCTCAAGGTTCCGAGTTCGATCCCCAGTACCAAAATAAAACCAAATAGGAAATAATTTTCTTTTCATTTGTACAGGGACTCATAGTAAACAGTTTGCCTTAAATCTCAGAGGAGACTTTGGACTTGGACTTTTCAGCAACACTGAAACTGTTAGGACTCTGGCAACTCTTACAGATGGACTAAATTCCTTTTTCATAATGGGAAGTGCATGAGTCTTTTGGGGCCCAGGATGGAATACTATGGCTTGTATCTACCTGCCCCCCCCGCAACTCTCATGCAGTCATAGCTGGGGCTTTTTGAAGCTGGCTGGATCCAGGGCATGTGATGCTGGGATTAAGTGTGTGTTGTACTAAATTAGTTCACTGATTGGAATTTGGGTGGCCCCACACAAAATACTGTTAGCCTGGATGGGATAAAAGGGAAAGGTAGGCTGGCTGCTTGATGCTCACTGCCTTCAGCCCTCCACACCATCAACTGTTTCTCCTCTGCAATGACACTCTGCCTTGGAGCCAGCCAACCATGGCCTGAAACCTCTAAAATTTTTGAGCCAAAATAAACCTTTCCTCCTTTAACTTGTGGGTGTTGTCTCAGCAACAAGAAAAGTAACTAATACAGAAAGCATTCTAAATCATATACAAAAGCAATGAAAGGATTTCAAGTAGTTGAATAAGAACATATATTTCAGTTAAACAGTACATTAGCTGGGTATTTCTAGCAATAATGTTATATGCTCTGAATCAAAAACTGTTTATAGGGCTAGGGATGTAGCTCAGTGGTAGAGTACTTGCCTAGCATATGCAAGGTCCTGGGTTCAAAGTCCTGCATTCAACGTTGGCATGGCTAAAAAAAAAAAGGGTCTAATGGTAAGAGTCAAGTCAAAATGGTAAAGATAAGATTCATTTTCATCTTTGTAATATTTCTTAGTTTACTGGCATTCATAAAAATAGATGAAATCAATTTTAAGAACCATATTTAATTTATCATTATTTCATTGCATTAGGTCATAAGTCTTTAAAAAATAGTTCTATTTGGGACACTTTCATATTTTGTGAGGATAAAAGAAAAATATCTCACAAGTAAACTTCCTCAAGTCTACACAAAACAAGTTAACTTTGGTGCAAACACAAGAAAGAATCTAATAGATATAAAAAAGCAAATAGACGCAAGGACCCGAGTTCGATCCCCAGAACCAAAAAAAGAAGCAAATAGAAAACAATGGGGCACCTCAGAAGACCTTGGTCCTCCACTGACCTCAAATGGAAGCAAAGAACAATTCAATACTGTCAATGCCCAGTCCTTGACAATGGGAGGCAAGTAGGAAGCAACAGTACTAAGAAAGGATTGTTTCTACTCTGAAATATCAAGTTTTCAAATATGATTACAAGTTTTTAAATAATAAAAAATAATAATTACAGCCGGGGATTTAGCTCAGTGGTTTCGCCGCCTGCTGCACAAGCTCAAGGACCTGAGTTCGAT
>NW_004624791.1:14067713-14078546 GCF_000247695.1 Heterocephalus glaber | reverse complement strand
TTTTTCATATATTTATTTGCTGCTTTTACTTCTTTGTCTGAGAAATGTCTGTCCATTTCAGATGCCCATTTTTGAATTGGGTCTTTGAATTGGGGGGGTCTGATTTTTTTCAGTTCTTTATATATTCTAGGTAGTAGACCTTTGTCTGAGGTACGTACAGCTGCTAAAAATTTCTTCCCAGATGCATGTATGTTTAAAACAGCAATGGTTTCTTATGACTTAACACCTTTATCATTAGGAAATGTCTCCCCTTACCTCTTATTAATATTCCTTGTTCTCAAGTTCACATTGTCTGATATCAATATAGATATTATAGATTTGTTTTGATTAGTAGTTACATAGTATTTATATTCTTGTTCTTCCCATTCTAACCTGTTTTTATATAAAAAGTCAGTTGTAGACAGCACATGGTTTCATATCATTTTTGTTTTTATCTAATCAGGTAATCTCTGCCTTTTAATTGGAGTTTTTAGATCATTTACATTTAATGCATTATCGATAGGGTTGAATTTAAAACTACTTTATTTCCATTTGTTCCACTAGGCTTTCCTTCCCTTTGCTACCTTCCCTGCTTTTATTTGGATTTTTTTAATACTTACATCTATCTTTACAAATAGGTTAATAGTTATACCTTTTTGTTTTTGTTGTGGTGTGGTTGTTCTAGGAATATATATAAATATATATGGTGTGTGTGTGTGTGTGTGTGTGGTGCTGAGGATTGAACCCAAGACCTTTGCTTTTCACTGAGCTACATCCCCATCCCTTTTTTTTTTTTTTGAGACAGGTTCTCAGTAAGTCACTAAGTTTCCCAGGCTGGGCTCAAACTTACAATCATCCACCCTCAGCCTCCCAGAATGCTTAGATTATAAGCATATACCTCCATCCCCAGTTTACAATATAGTTTTTTAATAAATTATAATCTACCTATAAGTATTATACCACTTCAAGTATAGTATAAAAATTTTATAACAGAATACTTTCTTTTCCCCCTCCCATTCTTTGTAGTTATTCTAATCCTAAATATATTATAAATCCTAGCATATACTGTTATTATTTGTCAATAATAGTAGGGTGATAGACTTTATGTGTCAATTTGGTTGGGCCATATTTCCCAGATATTTGGTTGACCATTAATCTGGATGTTTTTATGAAGATATTTTTAGGTATCATATGAATAAGACTACCCACCAGTGAATTGGTGTGTTTCATTCAATTTAGTTGAAGACCTTAATGAAATAAGGATTGACTTCCCCTGAACAGGAAGTAATTCTGTCATCAGTCTGTGATGGTAATTTTATATGTCACCTTGACTGGGTCATGGAATGCCCAGATGTTTAGTCAACATTAGATAGTTGCCACAGCCTAGGGTATATGGACTGAGGGGCCTCTGGAGCAATGTGAGCGGTGTATGTGTGGGTGTGGGTGTGGGTGTGACCTCACAAACCTACAGGTCATAAAGTTAGGTGGATAAAGCTTTGACTTGAAACCCACAGAGCAACACAAAGACTGGGAGCAGCTGGAGTGAATTTAGCCCTAGGGCAGACACCATTAACCAACCATACCCAGCAGGATTCAGTATTCACACTCAAAAATGTGAGAGTGGAAACAAAATAGGCCTTGGTAGTGATGCACTAAACCTTCCTCATATCTTGTGCATTCCAACACTGAGGACTCTGGAAAGAAACCACTCATTCAAAACCATGGAGGAACTTTTTGAACTAATTTCTCTTTTTCTTCATTGGTTTTGGGGGTTTGGAATTTTTTTTCTTTCTTCTTTTTTCTTTTTTGTCTTTATTATGGTGCATACAAGAGATAATTTTAATTTAAAAAGTCATAGATTAAAAATCAAAGGATAAAAAACAATATTCCATGCCACAGGAACTAAAAAAGAAGCAGGAGCACCTATCCTATTTTTAAGCCAAAACCGATCAGAAGAGGCAAAGAAAGTCACTATATATTGGTTAAGGGAACAATTCAAAAGGAAGTGATAACAATTATAAATGGATATACACCAAACACCAATTCACCCAGCTTCATAAAATAAACACTACTGGACACAAAAATCAGATAAACATTAACACAATTATAGTGGGAGACTGCAATACTCCACTATTACAAATAGATCAACCAAACAAAAAAAAAATCAACAAACAAATATCACAGTCAAACCACACCTTCAAACAAATTGACTTAATAGATATAAAGAGTGTTTCACCCAACAACAGAATTCACATTCTTCTCAGCAGCACATGCAACTTTCTCTAAAGTAGACCACATACTAACTCACAAAGCATGAAATTCAAAAGAAAGAAAACAATCCCATGCACATTATAAAATCACAGTGCAATGAAACTAGAAATCAATGGCAAAAGAAACCACAAAACTTATGCAAACACATGGAAATTCAAAAATACACTCTGAATAATCACAAAGTCACAGAGGAAACTAGACAGTTCCTAGACTCAAACAATAAGGCCAGTATAACATGCTAGAATCCATGGGGCACAATAAAGCAGTCCTAAAAAGAAAGTTTAGGGCCGGGGGATTTAGCTCAGTGGTTTTGCCACCTGCTGCGCAAGTGCAAGGACCCGAACTCGATCTTGGGTACCAAAAAAGTAAAAAATTAAATTAAATAAATAAAAAGAAAGTTTATAGCTGTGAATGCCCATATCGCAAAAACAGAGTGAGTTCAAGCAAATAACCTAATGATATATGTCAAAGGCCTAGAAAAACAAGAATAATCCAAATGTAAAGCTAGTACAAGGAAGGAAATTATAAAAATCAGAGCAGAAATTAATGAAATTGAGGCTAAAAAATTACAAAGAACCAGTGAGTCACAGAGCTGGTTCTTGAAAGAATAATCAAAATAGATAAATCCTTACCCAATCTTACCAATAAAAAGGCAAGAAAAGACCCGTATCAATGCAAATAGAAACAAAAGAGGCAAAATCAATATGGACACTGCCAAAACAGACTATTTTTAACTTCTTTGAAAACTTGTATTCCAATAAATTGGAGAATCCAGAAGAAATGGATAGATTCCTAGATTCATATGAATTATCAAAACTGAACCAAAAAGATATAAAAACCCTGAATAATTCAATAATGGGCAATGAAATTGAGGCAATAACAAAAAACCTACCAAGAAAAGCCCACAATCCAATGGACTCACCATTGAATTCTACAAGAACTTTAGGGAAGACCTAATGCCAATACTCCTCAAATGTTTTAATAAAATCTAGAGAAAAAGAGTACCACCAAACTCATTCCTAGAAGCGAGAATTACCTTGAATCTAGAAACAACTAAGAAGGAAAACTAAAGGCCAGTTTCTTTCATGAACATAAATACAAACATCCTCAACAAGATACTGACAAGCAAATGCAAAAAATCATCAAAAAAATCATGCATCATGACCAAATAGGCTTTATTCCAGGGATGCAAGAATGGTTCAACAGGAAATGAGAACCTGAGGTTAAAATTGAAAGTGTTGTTTTGTTAAAAACCAAAGCAGTAGGTACAAAGAAGTGATTTGTCACGTTCATTTGGTGCCTGAATCCATAGCTAGAAGTTATAAGTGACATGTAAAAAATGTCCAAGGAAAAGTAATATTGCTGAATATGTTAATTTTCCTATATGGTCATCTTGATTTTGTTTCATAAACATGATTTGTTTCGTCCAAAAAGCAAAATGGCCTTGTAATTTTTAATAAAATAAACATGCCATTTTGTCTGAGATACATAATTTCAGGAAATTATTGAAAGTTCTGACTCAAGGCTTTTTAACAGTTTAAGCAATTGTTAATTATATTTTGGAAATTCCATCTGCATAATTCTTCAGTGCCTTGAAAGAATTATTAGCTTGGCAACACAATTAAAACTTTCTAGAAGGTGGTCTCTAGTGCACACGATTCATTACCTAAGTCATACTGTTAGCTTCTATAACAATGACCCTGCACTATGCTGGGTTATGTAATTCTTTAAAGGAAGATTTTTAGATTTGCACTTGATCTCTGTTTGTGTGTGTGGTTTTTTTTTTAACTGATTATACTTCTGGCCATGATACTGTTACCAGAAAAGTGATTCTGTGTTATCATGATGCAGAGTCATCAACAGTAGTTTCTCGGAAGAAGAGAGCAAGCTTATATGGTGTGCTGTTCAGTATTGAGGGGGGATCAGCTTGGGAAACAGACTGTCTTCTCCTCAAATGTAAAAACAAACAAAAGCCTTTGTTCAAGGGATTCACTTTTTTAAAAATATTTAAAAAGGAAATCATGAATTGCATGTCATTCTTAATGCTGGTCTCAGAGACTAAACCTATAAAATTGTTTTTAAGTTCTGTATAAAAAAAAGAATGGTTCAACATATGCAAATCAATCAATGCAATATATCACATAAACAGGAGCAAAGACAAAAATCACATGATCATTTCAATAGATGCAGAAAAAGCCTTTGACAAAATCCAACATCTGGATACTTCTGGACTTTTATGATAAAAGTCCTAAAGGAAATAGGTACAGAAGGAACTTATCTCAATCTGATAAGAAGCCTTTTATGACAAACCTAATGCTAACATCATTTTATATAAAAAACTGAAAACTTTTTCTCTAAAATTGGGAACAAGACAAGGATGTTCACTATCAACACTCCTATTCAATATAGTACTCAAAACATCAGCACATGTAATCATGCAAGAGAAAGAAATAAAAAGGATACATAGAGAAAAGGAAGAAATCAAATTATTCTTATTTGCAGATGATCATGACATTTTACCCAGAAAACCCAAAAGTTCCACCAAAAGATTCCTAGGTGTAATAAACAAATTGATCCTGGTAGCAGGATACAAAATCAACACACAAAAATTAATACCATTCCTATACACCAATAATGAACTCACCAAGAAAGAAATTTTAAAAACAATACAATTCACAATAGCTTTAAGAAAAATTACTTAAGAATTATCCTTACCAAGGATGTGAGAGACTTCTATAATTAAAACTATAGTACTCTGAAAAAGGAGATTGAAAAGAACACCAGAAAATAGAAAGATATCTCCTATTTCTGGATAGGCAGAACTAATATTGTTAAAATTGCCATACTTCCAAAACATATACAAATTTAATGTGATCCCAGTCAAAATATCAACAGCATTTCTCATAGATCTAGAGAAAACAATCCTAAAAATCATATGGAACCAGAAGAGACCCAGGATAGCAAAATAAATACTGGGAAACAAGAGCAGAGCAGAAAGCATCACAATCCCAGATTTTAAGTTATTTTACAGAGCTACAGTTATAAAACCAGCATGGAAATGGCACAAAACCAGACATGTGGATCAGTAGAACAGAATAAAGGATGCAGATACAACCACAGGCACATTCAGCCATCTGATCTTTGACAAAGGGGCTAAAACCATACACTGGAAGAAAAATATCCTCTCCATCAAATGGTGTTGGGAAAACTGGCTATCCACATGCAGAAGACTGAATTTAGATCCACAGCTCTCATCATATACTAGGCTAAAATAAAAATGGATCAAAGATCTGAATATTAAAACAAATATTTTAATATTATTAACATTAGTTGCTGAAAGAGAAAATAGGCAAAATTCTTGAAGGCATAGGCATAGACAAGTATTTTGTGAATGAATCCCAATGGCACAAGAAAGAACATCAAGAATCAACAAATGAAATTACATCAAATTAAAAAGTACACAGCAAACGAAACAACCAACAGAGTGAAGAGACAACCTACAAAATGGAAAAAATAAAAGTTATTCTTTTCTTGTAAATTTTATTAGCTAGAATAACCTTGTCTAATAGAAATATGAGCCATATATGTCATTTAAAAATTTCCTGTATTCATACATAAATTCTAGTTATGTTCTTCGGAGTGACAGTACAACTCCATCCTTCTCAAGGACATTACAGATCATCTTACCTAGTCTTTTAAATCTTGCAGAGATAGAACATAGGTCTATATTTGAGGTAACTTGCTCAACATTATCCATTAAATTGTTGGCAAAGCCAGAATGAGTATTAATGTATTCTAAACTTCCCCCAGAATGCATCACTACCTACCCTCACAAAGCAATCTTCAAATTTTATGATGCTTGACAGTACCTTTGGTCTTCTGTTCTTAAGGCACACTGTTTTAGTTTTCCTCATATGTGTCTCTTTGCCTACAGCCTACAATATTTTGCATATGGCAAGTACTCTCTATAAATGATTCTTAGCCAGTTGAGATTTGTGCAATTTGTATAGGCAGTACACTATATAAATTGTTGGTCTTACATAGTTCTTATAATAATATATGTCTATCATGTAAATATTGCACTAAATAATCACAAAGGACAAATAAAATTTGAGATAATTTTAAGATAATTACCTGCCCCTCACTGACATCTGATAATCACTGAATTATTTTCCAATTTTTTAAAAAAACTACCTCCTACTGAATATATTAGTCTTTTTCAGGGAATCAGTGTTAAACATAGTGGCTTTCATTACTCAGAATCCATCCCTCTAGAGAGCTAAGGTGATCTTTATTTCATTTCTGCATGTCTGAAGTTTACCCTAGTTCTCTTAAATTATCAGAGATTGCTACTAGTGATTCTGAGACCTTATTTTCAAATTCCTCAGTACCCTGAAAATTAATTTATTTGAACCTTTTAGGTAAATGTTCTCTTTTTTCACTTCTCTCTAGTTAAAACTCTTACATCAGTGATCCTCAAAGTGTGGCTGTCACAGCCTTACAGAAAAACAAATTATATGTGTTGTCAGTGATAAAATTCAAGCTTTTAATGTTTTGTTTTGTTGTGAAGTTTGAACTCAGGGCTTCTACATATACTAGCCAGGCATTCTACCACTGAGCTACATCAAAAGCCCTGATTTTTTTGTTTGATACTGCATAATGAAATGTATCAACATTAGAAGATCTCAAAAGTCATAGTGAACCACTTTTTTCCCAATAATCCATGGATGATGATACAAAATCATGCATGAATAAATATCTATTCAAAGAATAAGAATGAAACTGTATAAAAAATTCATTTAGGGTTGATAATTCTACATTCAAATTAACATTTAAGTAATTATAATTTGACCAGTTTGACAGTATCAAAGAATATCTACAATTATCTGCAAAGGCTCTTAAAATACTTCACTTTCCTAACAACATATCTGTGTGAAGTTATATCTTCTTCAGATATTACAAACAAAACAACATTTCACAATAGATCAAATGCAAAAGCATACATGAAAATCCAACTATCTTCTATTAAGCCAAGCATTCAAAAGATACAAATAGATGTTTTTTTAAAAACTCTTATCACTAAAATTTTTGTTTTGGAAGAAGTTATTTTAATTAAAATATGTTATTTATGTTAACATGTAATGGGTGCATAATTTTCTATTTATTAGATAACAAATAATGTCTGTTCTAATTTCAAATGCAGTGAATATCTGTAACAAAAGCTCTTTAGGTTCTTCAACAAAATTTAAGACTATAAAGGAAACTTGTGACCTAAATGCTTGAGAACCATGCTTATATGACTATTCTAACCATTCCATTTTGAAGACTATGGTCTTTAAAGAAAATGAAAGATCTTAAAAGGGTGTGGTAGTACACACCTATAATACCAGTTACTCTAGAAGATAAGGCAAGAGGATCACAAGTGTGAGGCCATTCTGGAAATTTAGCAAGACTTTGTCTCAAAATTTAAAAATAAATCAGAGTTGGCATGTACTTCAGCTCACCCTGGGTTCAAACCCTAGTCTTCCAGAAAACAACAATAACATGAAGTCTCGATATTTGTAGGAAGTAAGATATATAACATAGTAATGGCAATCAAATTGACCTGTTATGTTAGCTTTCTGTCACTGTGACATATTCTTAGGATAATCAATTTAAAAGGAGGAAAGGCTTATTTTTGTCTCACAGTTTTGGAGATTTCAGTCTATGGTCATTTGACCCTGTGGCAGCACAGTACATAAGAGCAGAAGCATGTGGCAGAGTCTTTTTCACCTCATGGAGGCCAGAAGGTGGGGGTGAGGTGTTTGTGTCCACAATATCCTCTTCAAGGACATACCTCCCAATGACCTAACTTCCTTCCATTAGATTCCACCTCTTAAAAGTCCACCACCTCTCAATAGCACAAATGGAGTGATCAGGCCTTCAATTAATGGGCCTTTGGGGACATTCAACATCCAAACTATAAATCCAGACTTAGACTCTGGCTCTACTTACTAGATCTCTTATGTTATTGAACACCTTTTTTTTTTTTTTTTAAATTCCAGAAACAGGGATCAAACTCAAGACCTTGTGCTTTCCAGGCAGGTGTGGCGCCACTGAGCTAAATCTCCGGCCCTCTATTGAACATTTTATGTAGAAGATATGTAGAACTCTAGTTCAGAATTTAGTGGAACAGTTGTTAGTGTCTTAAAACAAGATTTACCACCACCATTTTAAGAATTTATACTACTTTTTAACAGTAATATAATTCTAATGTAACAGTGGGAGGTATTCTAAAGCCTTAAAATTCTCCTCCTTCATTAGGAAGCTATTGCTCCAAACATAATGGCAGCTTGGCTCTTCTCCAAACTAATGTTTTTTCTCAACTGATTTCTCAGGAACAAGTAGCATTAACCATTGTGAGTTTTCCTATTATAATCTTTTTCTATTGAAAACTATGTATGACATTTCTGTAAAAAACATCACATTTGGAAAAAAGTCTTATTCCCTAGGCTGCATCAAAGAGTTAACAAGAGCAGGCAAGCAAGCAATTACCAGGCACTGACTCTGAGAGTGAACTTGACAATTATCTATTATGAGTCTACTATGTTTCCAAATTGCTTTTACTGCAGGTATACAACTTAATGGACCCAATCAGAATACTTTTGGTTGTCAATGCACATATCACTTTGGACAGTGTAAACCACAGAGCATTTGAAACATGTTTTAACATTTTAAGCCTATATAACACTGTAAAAGAAAATTATCTTAATCATCACAGTTGGACCTGTGATAATGTTAATTTCTTACTCAATGTAATTGACAAACTGCAGGAACTTCTTGTATGTATCTGTGGGAGCCACATAAAAGCACTTGGTTTAGTATCTTATTAAAGCTCCCCGTAGCTAATTACAGTCAAATACATTATAGATTTAGAAGCTTCATCCACCTTTAAGACTCTAAAACCATCATTAAAACTGGATATTAATCAAGTTATTTTCAAGTCTACTGACTCTTCTTTGTCATTTCCATTCTTTTATTGTCCAACTGGGGTGTTCTTTTTATTTCAGATTTGTAACTTTTAGTTATAAATTTTTATGGGGTTCTTTTTATAATTTTGTCTGTTGAGAACATCTATATTCCCATTCATTTCAAGAGTGTTTATTTTTATCACATGGATTATAATTATAATAGCTATATTTACAGCTGATAACTCCAATATCTGGGCTATCCTACACTTGGCATCTCTGGATTGTCCTTTATCTTGGGAGCTTGTCACATTTTCCTGGTTCTTTCTAGTTAAGTACTAATGTATAGTGTATTATGTAGATTCTGGGTCTATATAGAATTTCTTGGAAAAATGTTTGATTGATTCAGGCAATCAACTATTAGGCTCAGGTTCTGGCCCACCTTCTATGAATGGTGATTCCAAACTCTGTTTCAGTGCTGAAACCTTTGCTATGCTCCTTGGGGCCTGTCATGTGCATGCCAGCTCAGCGGTGAGCCTAGAGCTTGTGGAAGTTCAAATATGAGAGTTAGAGAATCTCCCTTTCCAGCTTCTTTTGGATTTCCCCAATCCCTACCCCCATCTCAAATGTTCCCTGCCCCTTGTACAAGAGCCCCTTTTCTGACCAGGCTCTTCTGACCAGGAAGCTGGATTCCTCTCAGTTTTAGCAGCTCATTACAACAGTGCTGTGCAGCTCAAGTGAGGTCCACTTTAAAGAAAAATGGAAAACATCACTATATGGATTTCTTCTCTTGGTTTTGACTCTTCTTTATAATCTGCTTTTCTTTCCTTTTGAGATTGTCTAGGTATTTACTTCTTGTATTTGACATAGAGATTTTT
The DNA here is from genome assembly GCF_000247695.1 of Heterocephalus glaber. The sequence goes on along the minus strand of NW_004624791.1, from coordinate 14,068,471 downwards.
AGCTGACATTAGGGGTTGGGATAGGTTTTAGTAATTTTATTCTGCCTTGGTCAAAACCATTAGTGCTTCTGCTTACTTTTCCGACAAGTATGTTTCACCACTCTCCACCTAGTCCTTGTCTTCTTATAGTTTCTTAAATGGACATTTCCCCCCACATCAAACCATTGCAATTGCTCCTCCTTCTGTATAAAATCTATGGTCTTTTCTAACTTCTGCACTACTATAATTCCAATTTGACACAGTATGCATATAACACAGACTGCATATAACACAATTGGCTGGTTGGCCTGCTTAACAGATCCAATCACTTCAACACTCTGGGGATTTCAGTTAAGCAAAATAAAGTACAAGTTTGTATAATGGATTTCACACAATACTAACAAATCCAAGAGCTCTCATTCTGAGTTTTGATATAAAAATGTGTGTCAATATTTTACTATCTTACCTATCAAGAACTTGCAAAACACATACAATTTCTTTTTTTACACTTTTTTGTAGCATAAACAATTGTTAAGATTTCTTTTCTTTGATGCTTGTTTTGTGGGATTTATACCTTCAATTAGTTTGTTTTTCTTCTGTCAATAATAAAGAATAGTGGCATAGCTCCACAACTTGTTTTTCAGGCATTTTTTGTGAATTTGCTTAAGAGGGAGTTTGCATACTCTAGTAAGAATAACATACTGCACTGGGTTCAAATTCAGTTGTTTACTTCTAATGGTGAGACCTGGGTAATTTAAGTATCTTTTTTTTTTTTTTTT
>NW_004624791.1:14030038-14045736 GCF_000247695.1 Heterocephalus glaber | reverse complement strand
ACTAATATAGGAATAAAAAACCTTTACATAAATATTTTCAAAATGCAAAGCTAAAAACTAAAACGACTAGCAATGCACACTAACACTGAAGCAATACTAAAGGTATTAAAAGAAAAAGTAATGCGGTATCTTACCTAGAAACTACAGAATTATCATCTAAATTCTAATAAAATATATTTCCTAAAAATAAAAACATTATTACTTCCATATGGTATTTAAATTCCAGTCTTACAAAATTGTTTCAGAAAAAACAAAAAAGGCCAGTCTCATCTTTCATAGGGCTGGATAGTAATTCCTTCCTTGTCTTCTCCTTTGATCACCTGCTTTGGATCCAGGTATTAAGCTTCCTATCAGTCTAGCTAAGAACTCTAGCCAAGAATAGCATAGAAGCAGAACAGGATTAGGATCACTAAGGCAAGCTTAAAAGAGGTTAGGCTATGAGAGAGACATAAATTAGAGGCAGACATCAATGACGTGGTCTATATTTACTTCTTATCCAGAAAAGTTTCATATTTCACTATCTATTTTCTAGATGAGTGAACTCAAAAATGTAGATGATATGCCTGGGGTTGAACAATACATTACTGATTGATCTAGAACTAAAACTTAGACCTAAATCCAGGTTTTCTCTAATACTCCACACACTGATTTAATCCTACTCTTTACTCATACTTGAGCTTGCTAACATGTTTTACCACCTCTCTCCTACTGTTTTGTTACCATTACTGTAAATATCTAGTCTTTTCAAGATGAAAGAATTGGTTCTTGCCCCAAGACCAGTGAATTCCCACTGTCATTCTCAAACTGAACCTCTGATGGGACAGATTTGTCAGTCATCTGGCCAGAATTTAGGCTGCATTTGGTGGTGGTAGCATAAAAAATTTCCTTTATAAATATAATTTGGCTTCAAGAACATTAAAACCTGTGTTCTTGGCTTCTTTGGCCTAATGAACTGAACAATGAAGCTAATTCAGATACTTCAAAAACATACTCTCCTGCATAAATTTTAAATGTGTTAATTTTCTTTTAGATATTTACATATACTTTACTGCTTAGATACGTCAAGAAAAGTGTTCCAACATGTGGAAGGATGAGAATTCAGAGCACTTACTGCAAGTTCCGCCACTGAACATTGGAATAGTTTCAAACATCATCTTGTGAAACAACAGTGCCACTGGTCTATAATCCAGATGATTCTTTAACAGGTAGCTATAATAATACACATAGCGCCTCTGACTGGGAATAGTTACTCCCTGGTGAACAGAAAAAAAAAAGAGAAGCCAAATTCAAAAGAAAAGTTCCATTATAGTTATTTCACTAAATTGCTATTGTAATGGGCTGTATCCATTGAAGAACATATAAACCTTAAAATTTGACCTTAAATGATTAATATTTAAATCCAGCTCAATAACAAGAGTAAATCAGAGCAACATCAATACAAGGGAAAATGTCAGAATAATTTTTCTTCCTTAAAACACAATTGTTATAATACCTCATTTTTCAAAGATCAAAACAATGCTCTGACCCATTAACCCAATAAGCAAAGGTCACTGATTATCCAAAATAACTTGTCAAATGACTCTGCACTACAGCTATGCTCTTTAAACCTAAGGCTCCCCACCACAAGGATTTATGGCCTCTTATTAAATACATACTTCCTCACAAATTTGGTTACTTATTTTCCAAACAAAAATGAATCAGAATGAACAAACTAAATAGGGGCATATTGCCTTTAAAAGGCAGAAAACAGTAGTAACAAAAAGTATGCTAGCCTTAGAGCCCTACAAAATCAGGATTGCTCAGCTGACATAAAGGAAATGCAACAACCCATTTACAGATCTAAATATGTCCTTATGCTACATATATCTCTTTTGAAGAAACTAGGGAAGTATAAACATGTTTTAGAAAATATTAAGTATTAAAAATGCTTATAGTATATAATCACATGATATGTAAAAGAGGAATCCGAGATATTTAAGGAAAAAAATCTACTCAGTACATTCACTAATGATGATGAATAAATGAAGTATTAAAATATCTCTCTAAGGCTTTTTTCTACTCCACAATGTGGCTTATGGAAAAAAATCAACTTAATACAAAACAAATAATAAACAACATTAAGAAGTCTAACAGTTAAAATTGACTTGCAAAAACTGAAAGTAAACTCAAGAGGAAAAAGAATTCCCAACATTTCTCTTTAAGTTACTAGTTTCATGTAAACCTTCCCTACTTGTTCAAAACTCTGGACACAAAATCTTTCTTCTCCCAAATGAAATGTATAAAATATATTTATATGAATTTAAAAACAGGTATAGTGAACTGCCAAGAGTGATGTATCTACATACTATTTTCAGAATTTTTTAAGGATTAGCATGATTTTATTACAAGTATACACACATGTACATACACACACACACACACACACAAAATGTCAAAATATGTATATAAACTACTTGAAATCATGACAAATGACTTAAGCTTTTGGCCACAGTGTAAAGGCCCTAGAAGACTTAAACCTGATTGCTGACAAAAAACCCCAATTTGTATTCTCAGAAAAGTGAGGACAATTTTGTATCATTCTTTCTTTGCAGGATTTTGACAAAATACCAGATGCAATTACATAAAAGCAGGATGAAACTATATACAAATACTAATTAACAGTTTAAAAGTCTACCCATATTTAAGGTACATATTATTTTGGTATAGCCTGAATTTAATTTCTATGTGTTTTTCTCAAAAAATGGTCAAGTTGTAATGCCCTGAAGAACTCTTACAAAAATGAACACTAAAAAGTATTTTTGTTGGGCCCAATGTGTAGTCAGTCCAGTGTCCTATAGTCCTAGTCATTCAGGAGGAAAGGGAGGAGGACTGCTCAAGCCCAAGAGTTCAAAGACAGCCTGGGCCAGACCCTTTCTCAAACAAAAAGTATCCTTAAAGTTTAAAAATATTTAAGTTTAACTTAAAATGTTTTCTTATACATTATTCAATATAATTTCAGCAAACAACTTGTAATTCATGTTCATCAAAATACAATACAGGAGAGCAAACAAAGAATTAAGATGTGATGTATACATGTACCAACACCCCATGATAAATGTACTCATTCTGAACTACAAACGTATATTAATAAAAAACAAAGGAAAATAAAGGAAAAAACCAGAAAAAAGATACAATTCAGAATTGCTAATGGGTTGGGAGAAATAACAGATGGAAAATAGGGAGCCGGGTGTGGTAGCAAATGCTTATAACCCTAACACTTGGGAGGCTGAGGCAGGAGGAGCTCTGTGACTTTGAGGCCAGCCTGGGCTACACAATGAGTTCAAGACAAGCCTGAGCTGGTTCAACACACAATCACACACACACACACACACACACACACACACATATGGAAAATGGATAGGAAGGATACTTTTTTGAACCATTTGAACTTTTCAATCATATGAATTTATTATCTACTCAAAAAATAAAATGAAAAATATTTAAGTCAAACCCAATTTATAAGACCAAGTTATTATTCTCTGGATGATAGAGGTTTTCTCTTTATCTCCATTTATAGTGTAAGTTTGTATACAATGGTACACAAAGTTTTCTCAAGTAGTGATTGTTAGTATGCCTATAATACAGGTCTTTATATATTCAGTTAATACTTGCAAGTGCTAGACAAACATAAAGAATACATGAACCTATTAATTGCCAACACTGAGTAAATAACGTGTAAATACCAGCTGAACAAAAATTACAAACTTCAGAGCTTCCACTCAGCCCCTATACCACCCTGTCATCTTCTTCTTGCTAAAGTAATAAGCTCCAAGAGTAGTAGTGATTTACAAAGTAGGGAACCCCAATTCTGTGGCAAAGGTCTAGGCAGTAGACTGGAGGTCAGATTGATACAGTGAGTCATCAGGTGAACTACCTGCAGGTAGGACAAACACACGCGCGCGCACACACACACACAAACACACACATGCACACTTGCGCACACAAGACAATCAGAGATTAAATTCATTTAGAATAGTCATCTTTAATTCTTGCACATCTATTCAGTGCCAAAATCCAGATGTGGACTCTAAGTACCACTTCAAAAATCCGTCCTGGTTTTCCATGGCCTACTTGTTTCTTCCTGGTATCTGGCCATAGACAACTGTTTTTAAACTGTTGAAAATCTATTCTCCAGTCTATCTTTTATACTACTCTTGGAATAATTTCACCAAAGTTTAAGAACAATCACATTACCAGTTATTCAAATGTTAAAGGGTATCCTGGTGTTCACCCAAATAAGAACAATTTATCACATACTATAATTCAATCATATAAAATATATTATATACACACACATATACACACATTCCTTGGGGGACTTTAAACAAGATGTACTGAATTTTTTTTGGCATTTTCATATAATCAGTATTTAGATTTACTAGTTTAAGTGGTTTACTGTTCCTAAATTAATTTATATATTTATCTTTATTAATCTCTAGTTATTAATCTTTAATAATCTCTAATATGAATCTGTATTTCCTCACTGATACAAAACTTACCTAAGAACATGGTAGTAATTCTTCCATACAGGCTTAAATTAGACTTTTAAAATGTTTTCTATAACTATAGCTCTATGGAATTATAATCAAGAAATGATGTATATACATTTCTACTTGTGAGGATTTTTGTTTTGTTCTGATTTTGTAGTTGGACTAATGAATTATTAATCTTGGAACTGTTCTGTAGATGATAGAAAAAATATATACCTGTGCTATATATATATCTATATGTGTATATATATATGTATATAATTTTATTATATTTTCAAATCAGCTACCTATTTTGTGCCTCCTTAAATAAAAGACTATTACTATCACTGTTTTTCTATCAATTCTTCATTTTGTTCAGGTTTTGCTTAATCCATTTTGTTAGTTTAGTACATGACTTCATAACTGCTAGGTATTCATGTGGAGCATATCCTTTTTTAACATAAAATGACATTTTTGATCAGATTTTATGCTTTTTGGACATTAACGTCCTGTCATCTGCTTTTGAAATTTTTCTAATGTATTGTGAGTCAACCTTTTATTCTTAAGCCTGAGTTGTTTTATGTAAATCTCTCGTATATGATTAATTTCTTTAAAAGCAGACTATAAAGTATAAGTTATACATATCTTTTAGACCTACGATACTACCATAATACTATCAGACCACAGTATTAGCTTAAAACCACAACACTAGATATGGAGTGCATTCGTATCTGTGCATCAATACTCTGAGATCTTCTTTAAGATAAATTCACAACCTAAATTTCTCAATTTAAAAAGTAATTTCCTACTTGAGTACTCTTTTCACTGGTGCTTCTGAACTTAGAAATAATGTAGATGTTTCAACATAATAGTGTTTGCTTGAAGCTTGGAAATCTACGCTTCAGAGTGATCACAATAAGATTACAGAACATTAATTCAACAAAGGAAAAAAACATGGTTCTTATAAATGGTTATCATTACAATGAAAATATATAACAGTAGTTACTATAGCTACTTGCCAATACTTTACATGTTCCTAACACTACAACAACTTTACAAGATACAATCAGCTATTTTCTGAAAAGAATCTTGCCACACATAATATTTTCACTCAAATCAAGATCCGGACCTAAATGTGAATCTGAGTCTAGGACTTTTACTCAGGTGTCCTGGGTTTTATTAACAGCAAGTACACTAAATATATAATTTGAATGAAATCATAACCTTTGAGCTCTTATTTTTTCACCTATGAAAAATCTCCAAAAGTTATCCCACAAATTGCCAGGTGTAGTGGCACATGTCTGTAATCCTAGCACTGAGGAGCCTGAGAGGCTGAGGCAGGAGGATCGCTGTGAGTTCAAGGCTAGCCTGCACAAGAGTGAGTTCAAAGCCAGTCTGAACTACAAAGTGAGACCTTGTCTTAAAAAAAAGACCAAAAAAATTTTTTTAAACTTGATTTACCTGCCACTATCCTGGAGTAAAGGAGGTAAGGGAAAGACAGGAAAGTAGCAGTTGTTCTAGGTAAATTTATCATAAAATAGAAGTTAACCTCCGAATATACACATTATAAAAATCCTTCCAAATACATACTTCCCACCATTCTCATGATGTTTTAACTGTCTTCATAATTTATAATAAGTGTAAATTTTCTATTATAATACTGAAACACTGAAACACAAGTGCAGATCCAGACAGCACAGAGCACAGGACACATGAGAGCTAACCCTAAAAATTATCCTGCAACATGTGTTTCTTGGAGGTGGAAAGCAAAATGTCAAGTATACAAATGAGTGACTCCTAGGGAAGTGCTGGTTACACTGTCTTTTCTTATAAATTAATGAATGAAAGATAGTTTTTCCTCAAGCAGGAATCTTGATTCTAAGAACACTTCTTCATAGAAGGTATCAAATTGTTTGACTTCTCTGCAACATTTAAACCCTCAAGTGTTATTTGGGCATTACTAAAACAACGCCACTATTTATGGTCAGCCTGTACCAATGGCCCTACCATCTAATTTGAAACACATCTGCTGAGAATACATCAGGACCAAATCAGATTATTTTCAAGATTGTCTCTGCAAAATCTACAATTTTTTTTTAAACAGTACTGGGACTTGAACTAGGAATACTCTTCCACTGAGCTATATCCCCAGTTTGTGTGCCTCTATGCATCTGTTCATTTGGTTTTTGAGACAAGGTCTCACTAAAGTGCCAAAACCGCCCTCAAACTTGCAATCCTCCTACCTCAGCTTCCTAGGAGCTGGGATTACAGGTGTCTAACACTATAACCAGCTAAAACCAAAAATTTCTTCATGAAAACATGACCACTGTCTTTTTTCTCTCCAAAACAAGAAGAGGAAAAAAAATTCTGCTCCTATGAAAATGTCACCAGAACACAATTTTTTCTTCAGTTTCTTAATGCTTCCCTATAATTAAACTTAAGGAAATGAGCAAAATAACATTTAAAACAGTTCTAATGAAATTAATTCTGGCTGAAAGTAGTATGCTTGTGTGAGGCTCTGGGTTCGGGTCCTCAGTACCACAAGGGGGGGGGCTTAATCCTATATAAATCTCAAAGTGGATTAAAAAAAAGTGTTCATCTGCAATGGTGGTTCACAATTACAAAAATGCCAATCCACAGGCTTACTTTAAAAGAACATATTAGCCAGAAGACAAACATTTTCAGATATTTTAGGAATAAAACTACTTTAGGTGATCAACTGTATTTATTTCAAGATACTTTTCAGGCCCAGCACTACGGGAGGCTGAGGTAGGAGGATCACAAGTTTGAGCCTAGCTTGGGCAACTTAGCAATTCTGTCTCAAAATTAAAATAAAAGAAGCGCTGAGGATGTAGCTCTGTGTGAAGGTCATGGAGACTGATCTCCAGTGCCGCCAAAAAATTTAATTAACAATACTTCTTGGGAAAGATTTCACCTAATAACACTGCCATACTCAGCTGAATTTTTCTGATGAAAAATTATTCACAAAAAGTTAAAATCCATTGTCAACATTAGCACTCTAACCATTAGATAAACAAGTGATATATTTGAAAGTTGTAAGACAATTAAATTGCAAAATTCTTAAGGAAGCAATGTATTTACATTGTTAACAGCCCCAATCAGTCCTCATTTCTCTTAAATTAGGAGTCATTAAACCCAAGCTTCTATAAAAGCTATAAAACAAGGAGCTTCTCAAAACAGATCTATTTCATCGGCATTAACCTTCTAGGAAGAATTACATAGAGACTAATTAACCTGAACAATTTCAAAATTCTTTTGCAGCTTCAAGATTTGTGAATTTGGGCCAGGGATATAGCTCAGTGGTTCTGGCACCTGCCTCGCAAGCACAAGGTCCTGAGTTCAATCCCTGGTACCAAAAATTAAAAAAAAGATTTGTGAATTTGATAATTTAGAAAGACACTTTAAAATGTAGTAGGAAATTCCAATTTTACTCTGACTGCTGTCATTGACTGTTTGGATAGTACTGATCACAACATTTCACCTTTCTAGGCCTGTTTTCATCACTATCACCTAGAATAAAAATGAACACTCCTAAGAGGAGAGGGGAGCCTGGATAATCTTTAGACTTTTATTTATTTTAGCTTTCAAATGCTGTTTCAACCTAAAATGCAAATACAACTGTTCAATAAATCTTTTAATTTTTTTGGCCTTTTAGAAATAAACATAAGGAGGGCCAGGGATTTGGCTCAGTGGTTCTGCCGCCTACCTCGCAAGTGCAAGGTTCCAAGTTCAATCCCTGGTACCAAAAAATAAATAAATAAATAAATAAATAGATAGATAGATATAAAATAAACAGAAGGATATAGTAGAAACACATCAGGATACTCTTTTAGGGCTCATAAATAATTCATTTAAAAACAGTCTAAGTATATTAATTAAGCACGAGCTAGGTAGAGTAGATCTCACTTATTTGAGTCTAAGACACTAAAGTGATCAACTTCAGCTAAATTATTTAACTGAGTTCTAACAGCTAAGCATGGCACTTTTTAACCAAGTATATCCCTAATATTTTGTATATATATTCATTTTCTAATTACTATTACCCCAAAACCTTCACTTAAAGGAGATACCTGGAAAATATGGAAAGCCTAGAGCACTTCTACATACGCAGTAGGTATTAATACATTTTACTACATGTTGCTATAGACCCTACTTATTTTCATAATACTTAGCTGTCTTTTCACCCTGATCTTACTTCACAACCTATGGAGTTTGTCATTTCATTAAACATCCTCTCAACTCTAGAGGAAAACAGAACAGAGTGTATTAACAGACTGAGTGATGACTAAGTATCTTGCCACTGTCAAATTAAAACATCCTCGTTTTTTTATTATGGAGACTTCTCTTGGATTTCAATTGAACTGGAAATAGAGAAAATAAAAGAAAGTTTAAGCAGCCTTGAGTTTTCCTTTTATCTCTGAACATGAGCTACAATATCCCAAATGCTTCTCATATGGTAAGTTTTTACCATCAGCAGCATATAGCCAACTATTCTGAAGAAACACCTACATTAGGGAATATATACATGTGTGTATGGGAGAAGAGAAAGAGGACAGCACATGTGAAGGCCCAGCATAGAAACGTCTAGACCATTACAAAACTCTACTTAACTCAACTCAAAACTCCTTGAATAGGGCTGGGGATTTAGCTCAGTGGTGCCGTGCCTGCCTCACAAGCACAAGGTCCTGAATTTGATCCCCAGTACCAAAAAATAAAAAATAAAATTTTAAAAAATCCCTGAATAAAACATCTTATCAGGCTATAGACTAATGTCAAGCAAAAAAGTCAACACAGATGAATGTGATGAAGGCAGGAAACTTAGAAATGGTCACACATACATGTATCATGCAGTAAAAAAGTAAAACTGCTATGTACAGTACTACTATCAAATAATTTCATCTAGGACCCGAGTTTGATCCCCGGTACAAAAAAAAAAAAAAAAATTTCATCTATTCCAAAAACAATGATACATTTTTCTAACATTATCAAACAGGTCATGAAAGGACTGAAAGTACCATTTTCTTTCATCATATGACTTCTTAGTGTAGTTAGGTACTAGCTTTCAACAAATGCACGCATAGTGACACAATCAAAGAATAATTCCACTTTGGAGTCGTTTTCAGAAACTTTAGAAAACATTAACATTTTCAAAATGGTGACATTTCTATGCTAAACACAAAGGAAAAAGAAAAAAGAAAACTGTTCTTGAAGAAGTTTCAGTATTCTACAGGCAGATAATACACGTTAATATCTGGTAATACATCTGGTTTGGCTGCTCTGGTGAAGAAAGAAGGTCTCCATGCCACCATCACTTATTGCTTTGTTCATCCATATGCACTGGGATGGCCAGACTCACATTCATCCTGAGAGAAATCTAATCTACTGTAAAAGTATTCTATTGCTTCATGACTGCCAAGCTTTGAATCATAGCCTGTGCAAGATTTGTCAAGAAAAATCTTTGTTGTCAAAGTGGCTGAATTCATGAAAGCCAAGACTTTCAACCAGGATTTTCTTGAGAGATTTTGTCATGAAATGGGAGCAATTATGAAGTTTTTTTTGCCCAAGACAAGTTCAATGATGTTTGGAGGATAAATTCCACAACCAGATAATGCAGTAAATAAAATAGAAACTCTTTTAACTCTTCACCTTAAAAGTGAAATATGGAGTCACAATCCTTTCCTTCCTAATAGCATTAACAATACAGCTCTTGCCAAAAATGATCCATTAACTTGAAGGCAAAGAAAATGATGCAACATGAATTTATCAGAAGGGAACATTTTTTTTTTTTTTCCTTTTCAGCACTGGGGATGGAACCCAGGGTCTTGCTAAGTCACTAACTTGCCTAGTTTGGATATGAACTTGTGATCCTCCTTTGCTCAGCCTCCCAGGGTGCTGAAATTATAGGCATTTGCCACCATGCCCAACTAAGAGCTCCTATTTATTGCCACAAGCCTGATTTCACTGGGCAAAAGAATCTACAGATTTCATTTCTTCTTCTGTTTGTGCAATAGGGTTTTCAGAACTTGTAATACCCAAAACAAAGTAAAAATGGATTAGATATTAAAGATGACATAGGATTGGGGGTATAGCTCAGTAGTGGAGCACTTGCCTAACATATGCTTGGTCCTGGGTTCAATCTTCAGTACCCCACCCAAGAACCTACAAAAATGTCAGAGACAATAGCATACTTTCAGCTTATTTTTTAAAAGTTAAAGCCAAGCATGGTGGTGCATGCCTGTAATCCCAACATAGGAAAGGTGAGCCAGGAGGACTGCCTCAAGTTTGAGGCCAGCCTGGATTACATAATGAGTTCAAGTCCAGCCTGAACTACACCATGAGACCCCATCTCAAAAAAAAAATTTTTTTAAGTTAAATAATAGTAGCCCTTTTAATTAAGCCCGCTAAGTACTAAGCAAAATAAAGCTTCATTTTGGTTAATTTTTGTAGTATACAAGATTTATTCATTGCTCTCACTTATTTTTGCATGGAAAAAAGGAGATAAGGGTCAGGGATTTAGCTCAGTGGTTTCACTGCCTGCTGTGCAAGCACAAGGACCAGAGTTCGATCCCTGGTACCAAAAAAAAAAAAGGAGATAAAATTCTAATGAAGGTTCTTTCCACATTTTTAAAAAAGTTTCAGCGCAATTAAAAACTATTAGCAAAATTTTGTGTTTATATACACTGTACACCTATATGGTGGGAGAACATTTATATCTTTCATTAGATTAGACTCGGGACCTTGCGCTTGCGAGGCAGGTGGTGGAACCAATGAGCTAAATCCCCGGCCCTCATTAGATTTTTTTAAAAAGCATAAAATTTTTCCTTTCCCTTCTTTCCTTTCCCCTTCCCCTACCACTTCCCCTACCCCTTTGGACCTTTTCTTCCTATTCCAAATTATCAATTATTTGTTTTAATCATTTTAATCCTTATACACTTTCAGTTTCTCACACTAGAGAAACTATTCGGTATTTACATGTGTGTCATATTTATTTCACTTAAGAGTATGGCCTCAATGTACATCCATTTAGCTATAAATGTCTCTAGTTTCTCATTCTTTATGGCTGAGTAGTACTTCATTTTATAAAAAAAACCCACATCTTCTTTATCCAGTTTCCAGTTGATGGACAAGGAAAAATTATGAGAAAAGGAAAAAATGGAAACAAAGTCTTTGTAAATAGGGAAGAGTGGAAGGGGTGAAGGGAACACAGGGACTGGGGAAAAAATAAGAACCAAGATACATCATGTACAGGTACAAGCATGCAATGATAAATGTAAACGTACTGTATACCTAAAATGTACCAATAAAAGTATTTAAGCAAAAAAAAAAATATATATATATATAAAACATGAAGTTCTCAAGTGCCCCTTGCTTAAATATAGTGTTCTGGCTCATTAGACAATTTTTCTATTCTTTGTTTCAAGAAAACCTTTTCACCTGATTTCTAATACTCAATTCTATGAACTTTCACCAATAAATACTTTGGCATCCTTATATATAAAACTCAGAAAGTCATAAAGACAAAGGGTTAGAAAAGACAAGATGAGGAAGATGTACAGGGTTGAGGAGCTGATGCAACTACACAGCTTAAAATAGTGGACATGGTCACCTCTATTTCGGTTTCGAAGAAGAAACTGCTCTAACCTGAAGAACTTGCCTCATTATAAAAATAATTAAAACTAGAATACATTTTCAGATAAAGTTGTGAAGTCTTCCTCCCTAGAGCTCTCTAAATGAATTTTTTCATCTCTCTGGAGTGGTTTGGGCTTTGTCCTTTTTGGAGATGGAGAAATGTATAAAAATTCTTTGGATTAAATGTTAACGTGTTTTTGCATGCCACCCAAAGACATAGATCCCTGAGAGTTATTGTAAAATTTCGGTCAAGAGTTTGTTTTCAAATGTACTACAAAATTAAATTTGCCACTGATTTTCCGGTCTTAAATTTTCTGAATAATCAAAGAATTTTCTATCTAATTGTAACTAATTTAATTGTAACTACGTTTATGAATATGTATAGTGAAGAGTGACTTTTATTTATCAAAAAACCTCACACTTTACTAGCTAACACCATTCAGGTTATTATTCAAACACATTTTACTCTCAAAACAAGCTTCAGAAATACAAAGCTTGCTTTTGATTAACTTGCTGGGGCTTTTTAAAATGCTATTTTATAAGAATTTTGTGAGACCAAATCCATAGCACAGTTGAGTAATATATGCTAGCATGGTACAGAAATGGCAGCATGAACAGAAAGTTAAAGGAATAAGCTGTTTGCTCAGATAGAGCTTGAGGTGGCAACAGAGCGAAAAATTTGAAAGGAAGAAATAAGTATTATCAACTATCTTTGTAAAATCTATTTTCTAGGAGGTAGGGTAGAGAGTAATGAGATGTTCAAAGGTTAACAAGTTTCAGTTAGACAAGATGGTGAGCACAGTTAATAATGTATTGTATACTTGAAAACTGATATGAGTAGATTTCTCACTTCAGTGTGGAGGAGAGGTTAACTATGTAAGATGATCAAGATGTTAAGAAGCTTGACTGTGGTGATCACTTCACAATGTATACATTTATCAAAACATCATATTATACACTATAAATATATACTGCATAGTTTTTGTTAGTGATACCTCAAGAAGGCTGAAAGGAAAAAAAACCCAAAAAGTAGAACATCTGTATTTCAATAAATTCTTGGATCTAAGAAGAGAAAAGAAAAAATATCAACTATAACTTACCTTTTTGTCTCTGGTCCTTACTTCTCCATAGAAATCGAGGGCCTCTTGTGCCTTTAAAAATTTGCCCCGATGTAATAAATATGCACAAATCATTACACCAGTCCGTCCCTTTCCAGCTTTACAGTGAATTGCTGCAACATGATTGTCATCTTCACTTAGCCATTGGTCAAGATCTTCACAAAAAGGTTTGATAAGTTCTAGCTGTGGTGGGTTATGGTCTTCAAAAGGATACTGTGCAACTGTGAAAAAAAGATAACCTCAGAGTAAGAAAAGGATCTTGCCTAAATTTTTAATCAGAAGTACGTTAACTTTAGAAACTGTGTATAAACAAAAGATGTTTAGAAGAAAAACTGAATTTCACAGAATAATTTATTGTTCATTTATTTTATTATTTTTTAATAGAAAATGGTTTATTAGTAACTTTTAAATGCATCCATTGGACAGGGAGTTCAAGTACTATGTTCTTCACTTCATGCAGGAGGAAACTGTGATTTGACAGGGAGCACAGGTCATAACACTTCAAAGGTACACTGAATCCAAAATGAAACCAAGTCACATGGCCTTTCATCAAGCTTCTAAGTGGATTTCTAACAAAAGGAGTAATAACCTTTATAATACTGCATCATCACAAAACACATTTCAAAAAAAGTATGGATTACTAATGGATCAACTATGGAAAAACATTACATTCACATTTTATAAAGTAAAAGCACTAAGGTTATTTAAAGATGGTCTAACAAATGTTAGTGTTAATGACTTGAAGGCATTTACAAAAGAAAGTGAAAAAGTATACAATCTTAGTCAAGTTTATCAAAAAGTTTTAAGTCTTTCTTTTCACATGAATTGTTAAGAATTCAAGACTTCTATTTTCCCTACAGTCAGAGCTAAGGTCTGTCTTGTTAGTATCTGGCATGGTTCTACCCTCTTAAGAACTTCAAAAATCCTCCCTGATACCAATGGACTAATTATCCTCTGTGTCATCTAAGTGTATAAAAGCTATGTCCTTAGATCCTCAACTAAATCACCACAATACAGTACAGGATACAATCAATTAAATCCTTTGTTGTGACAGGAGAGCTCTTTTGATAGACAATGAGTTCTATTATACAGAGTTGGCAGGTCAGTTTTTTTACTTAGTCATCTGCCTAACTGTACTCTCTCATTCTATCTTCATTTCTGAAGTGGCACACAAAAACATTCAGGAAAATCTGTTAAATGTCTAAAGTTAGATGAACCTCAACTATAGCATACTATGCCTAGTAAGCAATAGCCTAATTCCACCAAAAAAATAAACATTCTTAGTAAGACTATACTGACTCTCAGTCATTAGAGATTCAGAATTCTTAAACCATCTGTTTGAAAGTTGAGTCTAGATTTTTAGGGCTCAATGGCAAATACACCAATCTATAGCTCATGTTACCCACTTTCTCTTTTGACTATCACTGTAACATCTGCCAAGCTTCTCAGCTCTCCAGTTTTCTCACAATTTAAGGGGTATTACAAATGTAAGCGCAAGTTTTCATGTGCTCCTAAAGAGAATTTGCCCGTGTCTGCAGTAGAACTCATTTAAGCAGCTCCTTGCTCTCCTTTTCAGGCTCCTTTTTAAATATTCATATTATTTTATCCTTTCCTACTTTTTAAGTCATTCCTCAATGGAAAAAATAAGTAGTTCTGTTCTCTCCATATAATTGCTTACTACTGCACCAAGTGCCATCCCCTCTTCATTACATTAGTAGTCTAGTAATTTATTCTAATTCTTAGTCTGTTCTATACTCTAGTCTTCGTGATAATATTGACAGATTTGTGTGAGACCTGTTTCCTAAAGCTCAGCAGCAAAATTAGTGTTTTCAAATTGTCTCACACCATGATTAAAGACAAATATTTATCTTTCCTAATGATTTAGATAATTCACTGTTGCTATGATAATGAAATATAGCCTACTGGTTTTTGGTTATACAACAGACTATGGTGTATTTATACATACCTCTGCAGTTAAATTTGGCGGTGTCATAATGTCTTTCAGCACATCTAAAAGAAAAGTTTAAATGTTACCCAAAGTTACCTTTTGCACTCTGAAGGGGAAAGCATTAATATTAACAAACATTTCCTGAACCTTTACAACATGTCAGGTATTTTGCTAAGTATTTTATTATTCATTATTTCATTTAAACATAAGAATTCTGTAAAGAAGTTACAATTGTTGTCTCTTTTATAATTACGAAAACTGGGAGGTCTGATCTTTTTAAGTTCTTTATAGATTCGAGATAGTAGACCTTTGTCTGAAAATGGGCATCTGAAATAAACAGACATTTCTCAGACAAAGAAGTAGAAATAGCAAATAAACACATGAAAAAATGTTCAACATCACTGGTCATTCGAGAGATGCAAATGAAAACAACACTGAGATTCCACCTCACTCCAGAAAGAATGGCTGCTATCA
>NW_004624791.1:13982523-14029023 GCF_000247695.1 Heterocephalus glaber | reverse complement strand
AAACTGAAACTTAAAAGGTTAAGTGTATGCAATTAGAGCTTATACACTTGCTTCCAAACTCGGGATGCCACCAATATACAACATTCCAAATTCATCTGCATCTATACCTTCAAATTTCCTCTATGGAAAATTTACATGCTATTACAATGTGCTTTTATTTTACAAGTATTTGTCTTACAAGCAACTGATTTCAATTTTACCTTTACTGCACAGATGAGCATACATAATTCCCTATTATTGTAAAACATGTTTAAAATAGTAAAGGCATAAGGTACAAAAGAAAAAAACTGAATGATACTAATCTGTTTGGACACAATGCTTATCAAATTTTTTAAACCACACCTTTCTCCCTTTAGATAAGCCAAAAGTCATCCTTTCCAATAATCTCTCAGATGACAATTTTTAATTAATATCTGAAAGCAATGAAAGAATAAGTAAAATCAATATAGAACAGTAAAATGCTGACTTAGCCTTACTAGATCATACAAATATTTGTCTTTTTAATAGCAGTGACAAGTTTGTTATTATGCACTGGCTTACTCATATTTAATAGGTTCAGAAAGGGATTTCATACATCCATGTGGTGAGCAGAAAGCTGGTAACTCCAGATACTAACCCAACTAGATAGTTTTGAATTATTCAAAATAAAAACTTGGCATTTTAAAACAAATAAAGGTTCACTGGTCCTTAATCAGCAATTCCAAAATCCCAAGTATACAAAACATCTAACATTTTCTCTTCTGTTTATGACAAATGCAATTATTGCAGAACCTGATCTGAATTTATGAGATTTTTTTTGTAGTTCTTAATATATTTAAGCGTGAAGAGTCAAATGTTTCATTCCACATAATGTACCAAATCCTACTGGGATATTTGTATAAAACAAAGTATATTCTTCTGAATTACTTTTTAAAAACTAAAAAACTGTGAATACTGAACCATAACTAGCTCCAAGAGTTTCAAATAAGTGATTAGGGACCTGTATTATACATTTGGCAATCCTGAAAACATCTAAACAGTCCCTTTACTTTAAAGACTTTCAAAACCAAATTCAACTTCAGATTAAACTCAATATTAATAAACTGTAACCCACTGGCTTTCTAACAGGTCAGAATTGAAATAAATCAACTTTTATATTACCACTCAAAATATAACAAAATAAACACACAAAAAAACTTTTCCTCTTTTGTATATTATAATGTAAAATACTGAGTTTTGCTAAAAAGAAAATTTCCTTAGTAAAGGCACTTGTGTCCTTGCTAAATAGGTGAACAGTCACTGATGTGAAAAACATGACAGGAAGGAAGAAAAGAACTGACCAAGAAAATAGTCACATTTTATACTTGTTTAGCAGGCTTTGATCAGTAATGAAGAATCCATAGTGGAATATTTTTATAAGGAATCATGTAAAAGTTTCAAGGGAAGAATAAAAGGCTATGAAATAACTTTTTTCCCCCCTTGGTACCTGGGATTGAACTCGGGACCTTGTGCTTGCAAGGCAGGCACAGTGCCACTGAGCTAAATCCCCAGGCCTGGTATGAAATAACTCTTAAGTAGCTAATCTTATAACAGCTCAACAGAAAATAAATGTTAAGTTTTGTGCAGCTTCAGTTCTCTAAACACTTCCCACACTTTCTCAGAATGTCAAAATGTTTGTGTTTTAGGGGATGGAGATGTAGCTCAACAGCAGTATGCACAAGGCCCTGGGTTGGATCAAATGCACTGTAAAAAGTTAAGCCCCAAAATAATGTCTGGTTTGACAAAGACTGCTTCAGATTACCTTCATAAAATGGTTCTCAAATATTAGTTAGGATGAATATAGGGAGGGAAAGTAGAAACAATGATTACTAAGTGCTATGAGATGTGGGTGCCATTTCCATAATTTTTGTTCCATCTTCACAATCATGATGAGTCCAAAGGGGTAGGGGTAGTGGGAGGGGCAGGGGAAAGGAAAGAAGGGAAAGGAAAAATGATGAGAAATGGAAAAAATGGAAATAAAGTCTTTGTAAATAGGGAAGGTTGGAGGGCATGAAGGGAGGGCTAGGAATGGGGAAAAAATAAGAACCAAGATGCATTATGTAAAGGTACAATTCCCAATGAGAAATGTAATTGTGTTGTATACCTAAAATGTACCAATAAAAGAATTTAATTGAAAAAAAATAATATATTACCTTCATTATGTATAAGGAAGGGAGGATATAGAAGAGCATTTAAAAGCTTGTCCAAATTGTGATATGTAAATGAAATGAGAACTCAAGCTCAGCATTCCTAGTTACCAAAGTCCAACTTTTTCTTTTTTTTTTTTTTCTTTTTGGTATCGGGGATCTAATTTGGGTCCTTGCACTTGTGAGACAGGCGGTGGAACCACTGAGCTAAATCCCCAACCCTAGTCCAACTTTTTCTACTGTTGCTTCATAGTTAGCATTATAATAAAAAATACAAAAATTTTAAATATAAAAGCAATAACAAATTTTAGTTAAAGCTTGCCTTCCTGTAAGAACAAACTTTGCCACAAAAGATGCAACCAACAGTGATGATAAAAAGGAAAAAAAGGGGGGTTGAGGATTTAGCTCAGTGGCACCGCACCTGCCTTGCAAGCTGCAAGGTCCCGAGTTCAATTCCCAGTACCAAAAAAAAAAAAAAAATGAAGATCTTTACAGGTAAACATAGCAGGTATAAGCAAGATTACATGCTGAAACTGATGACAGTACTCAGGAAAAGGGCTGGCAGGGTAAAGATGAAGACTTACTTCTTAATTAAAATCTTTTCTAACTGTAATATCAGTACTTGGGAGGCTGAGGCAGGCAGACTGTAAGTTCAAGGCCAGCCTGAATGACGTAACAAATTTAAGGTCAGTCTGCATTACATAGCAAGACCCTGTCTCTAAAAACAAAACTTCTCTGATAAACAGAATGCTCTTCACACAAATACACATTTCTTTTGAAGTTTTGGTGTTTTGTTAGTAATGAGTCTATCTCATACTATAATCAAGGATACTAAAAGAGCTATTGAGGATTTAACCATTTAAACTTCCTTATTAAAAAGACTCAAAAGATACCATATTACTTTTTTTGTCATTACCTCATGTTGGCTTATATGAAACAAGAGAAATGAAGAAGCACTGAGAGAGTTTATTATGAAGTGGTGGTAGAAAGAAAGAAAAGAAAAAATTAACAAGAGAAGTTTCCAGAGAGTGGGACCTGATAGAATTAGCTAGGTGGCTACTTACTTTCTACAATGAAGCTATTCCCATTTTACCAAAAATAACATAAAAATTAGTAATAACTGAAGGTTTGCTATAAAATGATAAGATGTGTCAAATAGAATATGCAGTTAAATACAGTAGATCTTAGTATTCAGTGAACACTGAAGTTCCTCAAAGACTAGAAGTATATACGCCTTTATTCCCTATCACTTCTCCTTACTCTTTCCCAGAGTGTAGATTATACATAGGAAAAAAATAAAAGTGAAATATACTGATACAAAACAAACTGATTAATTTAATGAGTAACAGTGTACTTGAAAGTGGTCGATGCTACAAGGCTATTTTTCACCGTTCTTAAAATAACTTACTGAATGCCTGAAGAAACTACAGATATAAAAAGAAATAATTACTATCAAGTTCACATTAAGAATTCTTCAATGCATTTCATAATTATTATAAAAAGCTTAACATACTAATAAACATGGCCATGTCCAGTGAAAATATTTTAAGATCTTCAAATTTATGTTTGTAAAGAAAGAGGTATATATCACATGTAATCACTACCCTAGAATTAAAAAAAAGAAAACAGAAGTACCTCCTGTTGCTAGACTCACTTACCCAGAACCAGAGAAAAAATAGGTAGGGGAAGAAAGGAGGCAAATAAAACTGGAAAGTGACATCAAAAATCAAAATTTGTTACAATTTAATAGTTCTAGAAACTTTTGGGGAAGTTAAAAAAAAAAAAGTATAAATGGAATATTTCTAGTGGAGGGTCCATGTGACCTTGTTCAACTCATTTCTCTAGGTCTCAGATTCCCTATCTGTAAAATGAGAAAGTTGTACCACAATATCTCTTTCATGTACTTTTCAGTTCTTTAAGTCTTATGATTTCATGTGAGAAAAGGAAGTTAATATGCACTAAAAAGTACTCCCAAGGATTAAAGAGATATTTAATTAACTTTGCAATCAGTGTTTGGAAATATGAAAACAGGCCCTCAAGTATCCCCCAATGCCAACTTTAACAATAATAATGTAAGTGACTTACACTACCAATACCAATAGTACAAGCCTTAAGTCCTGAATTCTGGAAGCAGAAGGTCACTACACACAAGAATGAAAAATAATTCCTTCCCTTTCTGTGGATCTGTTAAACTGGAATAAAATTTGACAAAGGTAGAATTTGTTTTCAGTGTCTTTCAACCTCTCCCCAGAACTCTCTAAATCCCCAATCCTGACAGTCTATGTCTGAAGTGATGCATTTAATGAATCCCAGCTTTTGACAGCTCTAGACACAATTTCTGAATCTAGTTTTTAAAAAAACAATGTTTTGGTTTTAATTTTTCTCCAAAGAAATACAATACTGTATTTCCACTGAAGACGCTGGCTAATCAGGAAGAGGAAGATCCTTAAATGCAAAGATCATTTATAAGCAGGGCTTATCTAAACTTAAGCACCTTTACCACTTTAATCACACACACACACCCCCACACCAAAATAATTTGTATTGCCAGATTCCAAACACAATTATGTCAACAACAACCTCCCTACTGGTCATTCCTTCCACCTGCAATGCCACTTGCCATCCTCCTGGGCCTAACAGTCAACCCTCACTGATTCTGTTTACCACAGACCCAACACACCTTCCTTTATGAAACTTTCTGTATGTATAGGGCATAATTACTATTTCTACTGTCCTCTGCACTGATCTCTTTTATACAAAAGTTAGCCTTCTACAATGTTTTGTCTTTCACATTATACTGTAAGCTAATTAAGAACTGCCATTATGTCTTACAACCTCTGTACCCCTCAAAACATGTTTTATAATGTCTAATATGTGGTGAGCACTAAATAGATGCTTACACCTTTGTGAATCTGAAGAAGTCCACAAAAACTCACTAGGAGTAATAATAAATTGATGTCTACTCCACACTCACTACTTCTGAAGTCTTACCAAGACAGAAATATTAAATTAAAAATAAAAAACCAATATACCCCAAGCAAAGAAGGCATAGGGAATACTTTATCCTTTTCGCTAAAGATTTAAATGCCTGTTGGTGTCAGAATCTTACAACTTTTTTGTATTAGTACACCTAACTTTATATAACTCTTTTCTATTGTATAATTTATATGTCCATATAAGAAAAATAAAAATCAAGTAGAAAAATAGCATGTCATTATTTAAAAGTTAGAAAATGGTTCATATTTTAGGAAGGAAAAACACTCTTCAAGGACCAAGTGATTTAAGTATTTTCTTTCTTCCTTTTCTTCTTCCTCTTTTTATCTCTACTCCCAAAGTCAAAAGACAGAAAATTAAAGAGGTCAACTAGCTCTATCAAGTAAGCAATCTTTAAATTCCTACCCCAGACAAAAGAAACTGCTAATTTAACAATTTTAGATAACTGATTTATATTATATACGGTTAGAGAATATTCCTAATAGCTGTTTCAATCAACCAACAGACACAGAATAAACAAAATTACATCCATTCCGAAGCATACCTCTACAGAAGATGGCTCAATGTTTTAATAGAAGGTTTGCTGCAGACTACACTTCAAATAACCACAGGGTTACAAGTTCAAAGAAATGCTGGATGCCAAGTCATTTAAAGAAGATCAAGTAACATGAATCTACACCAACACTTTTACCTCAATGCTACACTTTCTAAATGATCTAACTGCTCTCAATTAGACTTCAACTAATTCTTTTAGGAATACAATTTAGTTAAAATATATCTTTTATTCTACTTTAACAAAAGAATAATTTTCACATATTAGTTATTTTAGAAAATATTCACAATCATACAAATAAGAAAACATACTTACAGATTGTATATCTTGTAATGGTTTTTATGCTTTGAATCCAAAAACCTTAAAACAAACAAAAATCCACCATTAACAAAAATGATTTAATACGTACTTGAAATTACATTAATACAATGAAGAACCAAAAGACAGATTCTATTTTTCTTAATCTCAAATATCATTAAGTAAAAATAAATAACCCAAACATATATTCGGCCCTCCGTGGGTTTAAAATAGCAATCATATCATTCTGAAATAATTATCACATTACATAGATTTATACAATCTGAAGTAAAACCCGAGCTTTTCATAGAATGAGTATTTTCATAAACTGCTGTCTTCAAGCTAACGTAATGTGATTGAATTTTTTTTTTTTTTTGGTACCAGGGATTGAACTTGGGTCCTTGCGCTTGCGGGGCAGGCGGCAGAACCACTGAGCTAAATCCCTGGCCCAATGTGATTGAATTTTAATAATTTCTTGAAAAAGGAGCACTAGCATTTAATTAAAGTTTGCTTTGTTCATACAGATTTGCAAGAAAGTCACAAACCATCGTGTACTCTAACCCTGAAAGTTCAACCATCACTTTCTTTCCAACCAAACCCTTTCGATATTTAAAAGATACAAACAGTAGCTATTAATTCTGAAGGAGTTTATTAAGCATTTTCACATGAATATTCTCATTCATCCCTCACAAATATCTGAGAGGTAGAGTTTATTCACATTTTACAGAGAAGGGAAGTAGGTCTCAAAGAGATTATTGGACTTGCCCAAGGTGACACAGCTAATAAATCACAGTCAAAACTGAAGAACAACAACAACAAAAAAAACTGAGGAACACCCTTTCATGACAATTATTTATGAAATTGTTAAAACAACAATTATAGGTATCACAAAAATACACACACACACCTATTTAATCTTCAACACTACAACACTATAAGGTAGGAAACAAAAGGGTCAGAGGAGTATAATTTTGAGAACAAACAGAAAAGACAGAGCCTTAAAAAAAAAAAAGAAAAATTCCAAAATGAAGGACATGAGCTTTAAAATTGAAAAGTGCATGAATATCCAGCAAAACTGATGAAAACAGGCCTAAACAGAAGCATATATATCTTTGTGAAATTTCTAAAGTGCCTCCCCCCAAAAAAGACAATCCTAGCTAGATGCTTGTAAAGAAACAGGTTTCATAAAAAGAATTTGGAATCAAAATGGCATTCCCCTTATTAATAGCAATATTAACAGCTTTTTTAAAAAAAAATGAAATCTTCTGATTTTGAGAAAAAATTGTTTTCAGCCTAGAATTCTACATGCCAAGATAGACTATAAATCATGAGTATATATAATAAAGGCATTTAAAAATAAGAACAATCTATAATAATTCTGCTTCCTATACATTCTCATGAAGTTACTGAAAGATGTGCTCCACAAAACAAGAGTGGGAACCCATGAAGGAAGATGACAGATTCCAAGAACTGGAGAATCCAAAATGCAGGAGAGGAAAAGAATCCCCAGGATGATGGAAAAAGAGTGTCTAAGTAGACTGCCACTGAGCAAGATTAAAGAACAATTAATCCAGATTAGGGAAAACTAGAAGGCTCCTGGAGAAGAGAAAATTGATAGAATACCAAATGTGCCCAAACATGGAGGTTTATATAATTAGGGGTATGTGTATGAATCAGTTAAAATTAAGAACGTAGAAAACTAAACAAGTTAAAAATAAGGAAATTAACTAGGACAGGAACATTGCAAGGAAAAATGTTACAATTTACTATATTGCTTAACTGTGAATAACATTTACATAGTTATAATCACATAAAAACTAAATATTGATATAACCAAAATTACAGTGTAACTACTGAAAAGAGAGAATGGGTAGAGAAAAAGAACCCATGAATTTGAATATACAAAATTATGTGACACAGCAGTACAAGCAGTACAAGCAGCACTTAATAATTCTGTCACTAACAGAAGTTATGAAACTATATATTATATTACCACTATTGCAGATAGGCTACGATCCATAAGGCACCTTTCATATATGCCTTGCTTTGAGTGTGGAAGGTCTTCTCTGGCAAAGCAGAAGGAAATGTAACTCAAGTGGAACAAAGGTTTCACTGAGGTAAAAAAGAAGAGATCGTAGATCTAGGTTGCTAAGGCTGCTGAAGTTTGTAGAAGGAACCAGGAAAGAGGTAATGCATAAGAAAAGGAAGAAAGAAGTTTGCATGGATTTCACCTCAGGTCTTTGACCAAAACAGAAAAGAAGTAATACCTAGGAAGAGGGAGAAAGAAATCTGCATAGATTTCACCTTAGGTCTTGACGAAAGGCTGGGGTGCATATGTGTAGGATCTGAAAGCATAATGATACACAGAGGCAGTACAATATAGGGAGACACTGGAATTCTGACACAGCCAGAGAGGAAATTATCTCACTAAACATCCCAAATATTCAGCTGAAACCTCAGAAAGGCCATATCTTAGAAGTAAGCCCCTGACAGGGGAATTATACCTGTAATTCCATTACTCAGGAGGTTGAGGCAGGAAGATCACTGTGAGTTTGAGGCCAGCCTGAACTACATAGTGGTTCAAGGCCAGCCTAAACTGCATAGTGAGATACCATTTCAAAAGATCAAAAAAAAAGTAAGGCCCTAGGACAAAAAAATTCTGAAATAAGATTACCTTAACAAAGAAAACCAAGTTTAACAATATGAGATCAACCTTTAATTTAAATGTCTACCAAAGTGAAAAAAGCAGCACCTTATAGAAAACAACTTTCTGATTCCCTGCAACATTCAACATCCAATTAAAATTATTAGAAAAACAAAGCAGGAAAAAAGAAAAAGAAAAAGCAAAAACATGATCCATAGCCAAAGGAGGGAAGAAAAAGCAGTCAAAAGAATCAGATTCCAAGATAAACCAATTTTTAGAATCAGCAGATGACTTTAAGGCAGCTATTATAAAAATGTACAAGGATAAAAAAGACAATGATTACAATGAGTAAAAAGTTCCAACAAAGAGATAAGACAATACAAACAACAAAATCTCTGGGCCTCCAAGAACACTATTTGAGAAGAAAATTCTACTAATGGTGTCAACAGAACACTGGAGATTGCAGAAGAAAGGCATGGCAGATTTTATTTTCTATAATTTCACTTAACATTTATCAAGAATCTGCCACATGACAAGCATTACCTACAGGATGGTAACACAACTCCAAGGACTGACAAAAGCAACTATGAAGGAGCTTGAGAAACCCACTGGAGAATCTACTTTTCAGGTGTCCCATTCAGAAAACAGCCTAAGGGCACTGGACAACTTGTAATGACCCTAAAATGTTTATGAATCAAAAAAAAATTAGCATCTGGAAAAGCAAAATAATTATTTGCTGCATTTTCTGTAGCTCACAATCTGGTAACCATATATTGCATGGTATAACCAACGTTTGCTCTTGGAGCCTGAATAAAACTTTTAACTGCTACTGCTATTACTAAGACATGGAATTAGTTGTTCTTTTTGAACATACAAATCACCCCAGCTTCAATTCTACTAAAACAGGCAAACTCCAAACAATCTAGTTAACTACTGCCTCCTGATCACTAATTTTTTTAATTATCAGCTATATATCTAAAATAGGGAAAGCAACCATATGGTGAAAAGGTACCTGTAGTGCTTAGCTGGATAGTACTACTTTCTCTTACATTATCTGAAGTTAAACAGAAAAGCCAAAATAACAGTTCTGTATGATTATAATGAAAAATAGTGATTCTCAGTACCCAAGAAAATCTATTGTCTCTGAAGAAGTATAAAACTGAAAGGAAAAGAAATAAACCATCCAGGAAGTAACCTGGGAAGTTGCTAAACAAATTTAGAAGACTATCAAAAACAGTATGAACAAGAAACTGCCAACAATGCTCCAAAGTAGTTGAATCATTTTGTGCTTTTATCACATCCCTACCAGCCTGTTAGCCCATGTTTTACCTATTCCAGTAAATATGAAACATGTCATTGTTTTAATCTCCATTTCCCTGATGACTGACTGTAAATCTTTTAATATACTTATTAATCATTTATGTATTTTCTTTTGTAAACTATCTATTCATATCTTTTGCCCTTTTCTTTATGGAGTTATCCTCTCACTATGAAGCTCTAAGCACATCTTTATATACTGTAGATTCATGTCCTTTGTTAAGAGATATATTGTGGCTATTTTCTCCAATGCTGTCATTTTCCTTTCATTTTCTTCTGTCTTTAAAACAGCAGTTTTTAATGTTCAATTTGTCCACTTTTTCTTACACGGTAACTTTTTATGTCTAAGAAACACAAACAAAAGATTTATTATGGCTAAAAAAAAAATCTCTAAACCAAAAATCACAGTTTTCCTCTATGTTTTTATTTTGAAGTTTTATAGCTTTAGATTATACTTTTACATTCTGGCCTATAATCTACTTCAAGTAAATTTTTATATAAAATGAGACGTACAGATCACGGTTTATTTCATTATGGTGTTCTAGCATCATTTGTTGAAAAGACTATCCTCACCCTACTGAATAGCCTCAGCAGCTCTGTCAAAAAATCTAAGTTTCCTGGTGCATTAGTTACTTTTCTTTCATTGCTGAGACAATACCTGACACTCAAAGTGAAAGGGGAAACCTTTATTGGCTTACAATTCCTAGAGGTTCAAGGCAGGGTGGCAGACGGGCAATCATTCATGGCGGTGTATGACAGCAGAAGCAACAAGAGACCTTAACAGTATCTTTCTGTCCCTTTTATCTTAGACTGCTTAGAGTGGGTAGCACTCACATCTTAATCCTAGTGCTCTCAGGCCTAGCATTGCACCATGAATCAATCCCACATTGTAGATTCAGCCACCTCCAAAAAAGCGTGAGGCTTGAAGCGGGGTGCGTAATACCTGGGATATCTATTCTGACATTGGTCTATATTATCCCACAATATTACTCATAAGTATTAAGCCAACAGAGAATATATGTTCACAAAAATCTTACTTAAGAATAAAATCACAGCTGATCTTCCATGTCTGTGGTTTTACATCTGCTGATTCAACCAATTACATATCAAAATAAATTTTTGTGCATGTATTAAATATGTAGACTTTTTCCTTGTCATTATTCTCTATACAATGTAGTACAGCAACTACATACATAGTATTTACATAGCTAGGTATTATAAATAATCTAGAGATGATTTAAAGTATGAAAGGACTGCACTGATTATATGCAAAGATGTGCATTGTGCACAAGGGACTTGAGCATCAGCACATTTTCATATCAGCAGGAGAGGCAATGTCATAATTATCAAGAGAAGACTGTAATCATATAGACAAGGAAGAATTTTAAAAATACACTGAGCGATAAGTCAGACAGTAAAATAGTGCACACTGTATGACTGTACTTACATGAAGTTTCAGTACAGGCAAAACTCGTCTACAGTGATGGAAAGCAAATGAGAGGTTCCCCAAGAATAACTTTAAATGATCATGAGGTAACTTTTTATAACAGAAATGTTCTAAATCTTTTTTTTGTGTGTGTGTGTACCAAGGACTGAACTCAGGACCTTGAGCCTACAAGGCAGGTGCAGTGCCACTGAGCTAAATTCCTGGCCCAGAAATGTTCTAAATCTTGATTATGGTGGTAGTTACAAGGGTGAGCCGGTATACTTAATCTCAAACTTACTGAACTATACACTTTAAATGGGTACATTTTATTACATAAAATTATACCTCAATAAAGTTTTTTTTAAATAATTATGAATAGCCTCTGATTTATAAATATCAGTTAGCAGAAAACCTTTTTTTTAAATCTCAAATTTACTTTAATACTAGAGGACAACAAAAGAAGAACTGTATCATCTTCTGGATTAAAACTTTATAGAATAAGAAACAGCCAGGCACATGTGCCTATAATCCCAGCACTCCAGAGACTGAGGATCACTTTGAGTTCAAGGCCATCCTGAACTGTATAGCAAGATTCTATTTCAAAAAACAAAAAAACAAAAAACAAAAAACAAACAAACAAAAAAAAACAGCAGTGATTGTCTACAAAAGAACTATTCAATAGCATTTTCCACAATGATCGAAATCTTCTACAAGTGTGCTGCCCAATACATATATAGCCTCTGAGTATTTGAAATGTAGCTTGTACAAATGAGTAAATCAATTAATTATACTTTAAATTTAAATATAAATAGCTACATGTGGCTAGTAAGTACTATGTTGGAAACAGAGATCTAACAGATATATATCTATGAAAAATTCCACTAGAACACAATATACATGCCTACTTGTTAGGGAGCAGAAATGAGTACAATTTTGGAATAGAGCATAAAATTGAGAAGAAACAGGGTAAAAGTACAGCAAAAATTAGGAACTTCCCAACTTTTAGCAGTATAAAATTTTCAAACAAATTCTTGATATGTTTCATTAATTTTCTTTTATCATTAGAGTACTAAAAATAAAAAAAGGGAATTACAACTCTGGCATTATTTCCAACAAGTTTGAGAAGAAATACCAGGAAACAGGGAGAAAGTGTTCATATAATTTTAGAGCTCATGTCAGACAAGGAAGGAAACACTGGAATACTTAGATATAATACAGATCAGGGAAACAAATCGCAAAGCTTCATTTAAATAACAGGCCAAGAAGTCATAACTCACTCTAAGAGACTACAGTGGATTTAACAACTAAAATTCTACACCAACAACTATAAATTAATCTAGTTTTTAAAAAAGCAAAGGAAGAAAAACAAATTTTTTATGAAGACCAACCAATTTAACTGCAGAGCTCAGATTTAAAAGGTTACATATAACAGCCAATCGGGGAGGGGGAGAGAGAATTACAGATGAATACAAAACAACAGTATAGACAAAGAAACATAAAAATAGTAAAAATAAAGGGGGGGCTTAAAGAACAATAAAGAAATTAAAATAAATTAGAATTCCTCAAGTTAGACAGCTGTATAATGTTAGAAAAGGAAAAAAGTAAGAACTCCTAAATTGTCTTTTCATTTCCAACTTCCCTGTCTAGAAGAATCTTCTGATTCAGTAAGTCAGGAGTGGTGGGTATATGATAATGCCTATGGATTAAAAGTGCTATTTGCTAATTTAAGAAAACTATTTCTTTTTTTTTTGGTACCAGGGATCGAACTTGGATCCTTGCGTTTGCAAGGCAGGCAGCAGAACCACTGAGCTAAATCCCCGGCCCCAAGAAAGCTATTTCTTAAAAAGTATTTAATGATTACCAAAAGAAAAATCTTTGCTATTCTACAATTATACATATGAATAAAGCAGATAGTTACCATTAATTTAAAACAAAAAATAACCTATCAATTTCTTTAATCTATCACTGTATATCTGAATTTTATCACAAAATTCAAATAGCAAAGAGAGACAAAGTATTATGAAATTGCAGAAAGGGTAAAATTAGTTTTCTTATCAGAGAGTTCATAAAAATTATTAGGGAAAAAATCTAAAAGAAACATAAGTTGTTATACATATAAACACACTCACAAAATATATAAAGATAATAACAGCAAAAATTGCCTAGCCTCATGACTGAAGAAACTCACTGAAATCACAACATAATACTTTTTGCCAACAAATTGCAAAAAGTTAAAATTGACTATATTCCATTAGCCGTGGTTGTTGAGGGAGGGAGAAAGCACTCTCAAACATGTCAGAAATAATATATCATTTTTGAAGGCTAAAGTTTAAACCATGGATTCAGCTGACTTAGCAATACCACAACTAAAAGTTTGCCTTAATTAAGAATATTTTCAAAAGAACACCAAGATACATGTTAGCAGAGCACTGTTTTCAATGGCAAAAACTTGAAACTAGTATCCATCATATAGCACTGTTAGGCATGAAATGGAATACAAGGTAGCTATAAAAAAAACAGGTATATAGCTGGCCGTGGTGGTGCTCACTTATAATCCCAGTACAGGGGAAGGGGAGCCTGAGGCAGAAGATTACAAATTACAGCCCAGCCTGAGCCATCTAGTGAGACCCTGTTTCAAAATAAAAATTAAAAAGGACTCAGGGTGTAGCTTAGTGGGAAAGTCCTAGGTTCAACTCCAGGAACCACCAAAAAAAAAAAAAAAAAAATGGGTAGAGCCAGGCACAGTGGTATAAATCTGTAATCCCAGTTACTCGGGAAGACTAGCCTGGGCAATGTAGTGATAAAGTGGAATAGAAGAAATAAAGATATAGAAAGGAGATAAGGAAAATATAAAAATTGTTCTTTTAAGAAAAATTCCAGCTTTAGAACACAAAAGTTACCCAAGGGTGCAATGCCTTTTTCCTGTCCAGAAAACTCACTCCTAAAAAATTCCTAAGGATCTTCTACAGATACTATAAACAAGTAAAATAGGTCTGTGCTTTTCACCTGTAAATTGAGCTTGTACTTTTCCTCTCACAAAACCTCCATCCTCAAGGAAATGCACTATTAAGTAGGCAACATATCTCTAAACTTCAAATACACACAAGTGGTTTACACTCTAACACAGGCCACCAACTGGGTAGCCTGACAGACAGTAGAAATATACATACTAGATGACCCATCTTGGAGACAACCTCAAAACCACATATAAATCTCCAACCCCAGTCTATAATGCACTTCCCTCTGGGTGTGTACTTCTTTAATTCTGCCTAATAAACCTTTCTAATACCTCTTACTGACGCATCTTGCAAATATACAACCTACCCTGTGGATAAGGGAGTTGGTATCCCCATCTGCCATTTGGGGGACCTTCTCAGACCCCATCCAGTGACAGCAAGACCCTGTCTTGAAATAAAAGGGCCAAGAAGTAGTTCAGTGATGGAGTGCTTTTATCTAGCATGTTCCAGGCCCTGGGTTCAACTCCTCAATACCGCAAAATAAAACAAAACTGGTAGATGTCCACGGCAATATAAAAGTTTCCCAAGATATACTCATTTTAAAAAGCAGGGTGTAGAATCGTAGGTAGCATCTCCCCATAGACTTTCTTTTAATGGGTAAACAATGAAGTTCTAACTTTTTAATTGTAGGCATCTTTGGGGAAAAAGTCTGAGAATGGAATATAAAGTAGAAAAAATCTGTAGAGGACATATGTTATCTTTAGGCTGTTTAGGAATAAAATACCATTCCAATTTTTAAAGAAGTTAAAGAAGCTAGAAGCAGATACTTCTTTTTTCATCTTTCTCTCACCTCATGTACAGACCCAAGGTCAATTAGGCGCTTCTGCTTGGGACTGTGAATCCCACTGAGTGTAGGCAAGGTATTGGACAGTGAGAGATTCTTCACAGACACCATTTAGAGGAGCTGAAAGTTCATGAGAAAGTCATCAGTACCCAATCGTGACAGTAGTACCTGGTACAGCAAGCACATGAGCAGCAATGTCTTAGGCAAACTGCTTTTGTTACAGAATCCTGTAGACCTTGCTTCCCTGGGTTTCCAGCTGTCTTTTAAAGTGGGTTCTCAAGCTGTGAGCTACCTAACACTTTTCAAAAGTCTTCCTTTCTGATTACGTCAATTAGTCACTTTCTGTCATTCGCAACTAAGAACCCAGACTTCTTTCTTTTCTTTTTCTTTCTTCTCTAGTTTCCTATAGTTTAAATGACGGTTACTGCAATCGGACTTTTTCTGTATGCTCACCACACCCTTAGTATTTGAACTTTATTTCTTATATAGTAGTGTAGTCAACAGCAAAACTGATAGGAAAATAATCTACAGTATTTAAAATAAATAGTACAAGTTTTGCGCAGTGGCAGTATCACAGCCAATGAGGTTTATCCAAGGCGCGATTATTGGTAATTGAAAACTAAAATAGTACAACACTTAAAAGAGGGGGTATATTCTCTCAAAAAACTAGAATATTACTTAAGCATTCACCACAGCTGCCCTTCCCACTTCCTCCTCTCCTCCCAAGGATTTCATGCCCATAGCTGGCTCATTGTTTTTTGAGTCTGACACAATAGCAAGGGGGAAAAAAAGCAAGAAAACAGCACTTTCCAACGGGAAATGGGAGATTTTGCCTATAGATATTTGGAAAGTAGAGACTAATAAATTACGCAGACAAAAGCAGAGAGGAAATAATCTCAAAACTTGAATAATTTAAAATATACCTATCTTTCAATATATATATGGCAAAACTAGCTTTCAAAAATAAGGAATAAATTAAGATATTCCCAAAAAAACAGAAGCTGAGGAAATATACTAGACCTGCCCTGCAAGAAACGCTAATAGAAGTCCTTGCAGAAATGAAAGAGCACTAGACAATGGTCATTTCTGCCTCATCCTTATGGGATACCTCTTTTCCCCAGTGGATACCTGAAATTATGGATAATACCAAACCACATCTGTATTTATGTGTTTCCTATTTATATGTGTTTTCCTACATATCTGTGATGAAGTTTAATTTATAAATTAGGCACAGTCAAAAGTTAACAATAATAAAATGGAACTATAATATACTATAATAAAGTTATACAAATGTGGCATCTCTCCAGAAAGAATAAAGACAAATATTAATATTTTTGGATCATAGTTGAGCACAAATTAACTAAAACCTCAGAAAGCAAAACCACGTATGGGGGGCTATTGTAACATGAAGCCATATTAAGAAATAAAGATCTCCAGTTCAATCCCCAGTACCAAAAAGAAAAAAAGAAAAAAGAAATAAAGATCAAGATCTCCGTGAAATTCATGAGCAATTATCAAAGCAAAATTATTACAATTTTTAGTTTGTAACTGCTTTTTGTTTTCAATATAATTTAAGACACTAATGCATTAAAAAAACAAGTATTAGTCCTTGTAGACACAAAACATATGGATAATTTTGTGACATCAAAAGCTAAAAGGAAAGCAGGGATGGAGCTGCATGGAAACTTAGTTTTTGTGTTACTGAAGGCAAACTGTTCAATTGAAATTAGTGTTGTAACTTCAAAATGTTAAATGTAATCCCCAACTACAAAGAAAATAGTTATAGAATATAGACAAAAGGAAATGACAAGGGAATTCAAATAGTTCATTAGAAAAATATCAGCTAAACGCTAAAGACAATGAAGGAGAAAATGAAAAACAAAAAAGCTGTAAGGTATATAGAAAAGACACTGGAAAATAGAAAACATTAATTCCCTCCATATCAATACTACAATACTTTACATATAAATGGATTAAGTTCTCCAATCAAAAGACAGACTGGCACAATGCACACGAAAAACAAATCAAACTGTGTGCTATTCACAACAGACTTACTGCAGTTCCTCAGACACTAACAAGGAGAAAGGGAGAGGATGGAAAAAGGATTTTCTATGAAAATAATAACCA
Source organism: Heterocephalus glaber (assembly GCF_000247695.1). Next base: position 14,011,699 of record NW_004624791.1, on the reverse strand, counting down.
CAAGAGACTTATAATAGCTATCTAATATCAAACAAAATAAATTTTAGAAGATATCAGACCAAAAAGACATACGTTAATAAAACTGTCAAAACAATAACAATCATAAACACTGAGACACCAAATGACAGACCATCTTGACTACTGAAGGGAAATAGTTCTAAAATAATTGTTGAACCCTTCAATACCTACCTCTAATAACAGAATGACCCAAACAGAATGTAGATAAGGAAACAAAAGATTTGAGCAGCAAAAGAAACCACCTAGACCTAACAAATATATTCAGAACACTCAACAACAACACATGTTCTTCTCAAGTGTACACAGGACATTTTCCAGAATAAACTATGTTAGGCCACAATCAATTCTCAACAGACTTTTAAAAATATACAATAAAGTATATTCTAACACAATATAATAACATTAGAAATCAGTAACAGAAGAAAAAGTGGGAAATTCACAAATTCACAAATTTGCAGAAGTCAAACACACTCTTAAATCACAAGGGAATTTAGAATTTACAAATACTGTAAGTAAAAACAAAAATGCAACATACCAAAACTTATGGGATACAGCAAAAGCAGTACAAAGACGGAAATTTGCAACAGCATACATTTACATTAAAAAAAGAACAACCAAACACAGTGGCTGTTCTAGTCACACCTCTAGTCCCTGGTACTCAGCAAGACCCTGTTACAAAAAGACGAAAACAAGACTAAGATGAAGACGATCAAGATGAAGCAGACTACAAAGACAGTATGACAATGACAAAGAAAAAGAAGAAAAGTCTGCAGTAAATAGCCTAACTTTACAACTCTCAAAAACTAGCAGAAGGGAATAACAAAGATTAGGACAGACAGAAAGTCAGAGGCTAAAAATAGAGATAATCAACTGTTATGGCTTGTGTCCTCAAAGCCTCATTCAGTCATAGGTGGGGCTTCTTCAGTGTTGGCTGGATCTAGAGTTTGTGATGGTGGGATTAAAAGTGTGTGAATACTGATTGGTTTAGCACTGCCCTAATCCCAGTAACCTAGATACCATATAAAAGGGACAGAAAGAAGCAGCTAAGGTTCGTTGCTTGCATGCACCTGTCTGCTTGCTGTGGACTGTTTCTCCTCTGTGATGCCCCTCTGCCATGCTACCCTGCCTTGGAGCCAGCCAACTATAAACTGAAACCTCTACAAACTATAAGCCAAATAAATCTTTCTTCCTTTAACTTTGAGTGTCAGGTATTTTGTCTCAGCAACGAGAAAAGTAACCAAGACATCAATGAAACAAAAAACTGGTTTTTTGAAGATTAACAATATTGAAAAACTTTATTTAGCTAAAATGACTAAAAAAACCCAAAGACTTAAACCAGTAAAATCCGAAGTAAAAATGGGGACATTAATACCTGTTCTACAGAATTGTAAGAATATTGTAGTATGAACAACTTTATACCAACAAATCTGAATAATCTACATTAGAGAGACAAATACTGAGAAGCACAAAACCTGCCAACACTCAGTCACAAAAAAACAGAAAATCTGAATAGTCTTATACCTAGGTAAGGAGACTGAATATAATCAAAACCCTCTAGACATAGAAAAGCACTAGACTTGATGATTTCAATAGTGAATTCTATCAAACATTTAAAGAACACCAATTTTTTCAACTTTTCCCAAAAACTGAGCAGGTGAAAATACTTGCTAACATAACCTATGACACTAACATTGCTCTCTGCTAAAAATGCCCCCAAAAGTCTTATGCATTCAGAGGTGGGGTTTGGGAAGGTGATTAGATGGTACTCATCATCAAAGGACTGACCCACTGAGGAGTTCATAGCTGAATGTGCTGTTAGGAGTGGGGCCTAGATGGAGGAAGTAGCAAAGGTATAACCTAGAAGGGCATATTTTGTCCCCAGTGCCTTTCTCTCTTAACTCTGATCCCTCTGCTACCTAGCTGACATGCCTTCTGCCATGTTTCTACCTTGAGGCCAGAGACCATGGACTGAAACCTTGGAAACCATGAACTAAAATAAATCTTTCCTCCTTTAATTTGTGTTATGTCAGGTTATTTTGTCCCAGCAATGATAAGCTAACTAACACATCCTGACAGCAAAGTCTGAGAAAACGCTACATATCCTTTATGAATACTGCTGCAAAATAAACACAATATCAGCAAACTGAATTCCACGCCATACTAAAAGGATTATACACCTGAACCAAGTATAATTTATTCCTAAAATTAAAAAATATTTCAAACATAAAAATTAATGTAACAGAAAAGGAAAACATGGTCCTCAATTGGTATAGAAAAGGCATTTTTAAAAATTCAACAGCTGTTCAGGATAAAAACATTCAACAAACTAAGAACAAGGTAAATTATCCAATATAATTAAGGACTATATATAAAAAAATCCATGACACATAAATGATGAAAGACTGAAAGCTTTTCCTCTAAGGTGGAAACAAGATAGGATGCCTCCCCTGCACCACTTCTATTCAAATAGTATTGAATATTCAACAGAGAACAATTAAAAGAAAAAAATTGGAAAGGAAGAAGTAAAACTGTTTGTAGATGATATGACCTCATATGCAGAAAACCCCAAGAACCCTCCCCACAAGAAAAACAGAATAGATGAATTCACCAAAGGATATAAAATTAATACATAAAAATCAGTTGCATTTCTATTTAACAATGAATAAAAAAATTAAGAAAATGATTAAATTTAAACTAGCACTCCAGTAAATAAAATACATAAGAATTAACCAAGGAGATGAAATACTTCCACAGTGAAAAATGCTGCTAAAAGAAATTAAAAAGACATAAGTGAAAAAACATCCCTTGTTTGTGGGGACTGAAAAATATTAAGATAGCAATACTATGTAATGCAACCTACAATTAATGCAATCCCTACCAAGATCCTAACTTTTTTGCATAAGCAGAAAAAACCAACCTAAAATTCATAAAGGACCCTGAACAGCACAATTATTCAACAGTAGAACAAAATTGGAGGAAGTATACTCTGATTTCAAAATTTTTAACAGTAATGAAAATAATGTGCAGAAAATAAAGGCAGAAAACTTGCATATATGGTCAAATTACTATTGGCAAGGGTGCCAAACCAGTTCAATGGGAGAGAGAACAGTCTCTACAACAGATAGCACTGGGAAAATGAGATACCCATATGCAAAACTGTGAAGCCTTACCTCACACAAAATATAAAAATAAGCAAAAATGTATCAAAGACCTAAATGTAAGAGCTAAAACTATACAATTCTTAAGAGAAAACACAGGGACATTCACATTTCATGATATGAATTTGGCAATTATTTCTTGGACCTGAAACAAAAAGCAGTCAACAAAAGAAAACAGACAAATTAATGTCATTAAAATAGAAAGTTTGTGCACACTAAAGACACAGTAAAGTAAAAGAGCAATTCAAAGAATGGGATAGAATAATCTGCAAATCACAAATGTGATAAGGAACTAATATCCAAAACATAAAAACAAAAAAACTACCAAAACACAACAAAAACCAGCAAGCCACCCAATTTATAAATTGACAAAGGACTTGAACATTAAGTTTCTCATGATGATATACGAACAACCAATAAATACATAAAAATGCTCAGCTAGGAAAATGCAAATCTAAACCACAATGATACTACTTCATACCTATTAATATAGTATCATTTCAAAAGTAAAGCAAAATAAAAATGAGCAGTAATGCAGAGAAATCAGAATCCTTGTGCATGCTGGTAGCAATGTAAAATAGCACAGCTGTTACAGTGAAGTGTGTGTCCATTCCTCAAAAATGTAAAAACAAAATTATCATGTGTCCTAACAATTTCACTATTTTGGTATGTATCCTAAAGAACAGCAAGAAGACAAACATATTTATATACCTGTGTTCATAGCATTATTTACCATAGCCAAAAGGTGAAAACGAAATCATCAATAGATGAATGGATAAACGAAATATGGTCTACAATACATACAATGATGAATTACTCTACTTGGAAGGAAATTCTAGTGTATATTACAAGATGCATGAACACTGAAGACATTATGCTATGTGAAATAACTCAGCCATAAAAAGACAAATATTGCATGATTCTACTTTATGAGATGTGATAAAAAATATGGTGAATATTTAAATTTTAAAAATTTATTACAGTAAAAGACACACTATCATTCATCCTTGCCCCAAAATATTCTCCCTTGCTTCACACACTTATCCCATTGTCCTTGCCACTTTCTGAAGCACTCCTAGAAGTCTCTTAGTGTGTGCATTTAGGTATACTGTCATGCTGCACTGATGTCCTAAATTGATTAAAAACATTTACCTTTCATGATCATTTTGACTTTGAGGAAGAATGGAAAGTGACATAGGGCCAGATTCAGTAAGATGGATGAGACATGCCATAATGCTTTTATGAACCTGCCTTTCCACTGGATGATATTTAGCAGCAACATTCACTGTATTTTTTATCACAACTTGTAAAAACACTTGTGAAAGAGGACTACAGAATTGCTTCAGGAAGTGGTAAGAATAGTGGGACAAGGTGTTTGAAGCAAGGGGGAGTATTTTGAGGGGGATTAATGGCAATGTGTCTTTTACTGTAGTAATTTTTTTTATTTAAACATTCACTATTTTTGATCACACCTCTAGGAGGTACCTAACATACTAAAATGCATACAGACAGAAAGCAGAACAACAGTTACCAGTGGCTTACAGGATAAAAAAGGGTAGTTATTTAATGACCTTGGTGTTTCAGTATGGGATAATTTAAAACTCCTAGAGAAGGCCCAGGTGTGGTGGCACATGCCTGTAGGCCCAGCACTTGGGAGGCTGAGGCAGGAGGTTTGCCGTGAGTTTGAGGCCAGCCTGGGCTACATAGTGAGTTCAAGATCAGCCTGAACTACATAGTGAAACCCTGACTCAAAAAAAAAAAACCCAAACAACAAAAGAACAAAAAAACAAAAAAAACTCTAGAGACCGATAGTGGTGATAGTTGTATAACAAGAATGCACATAGTGCCACTGAACTGTACTCTTGAAAATGGTTAAATGGTAAATTTTAATCCTTTTTATATATAAATACATTATTATCACATAAAAATTTACACATCTCTGGCCTATTCATACTCAAACCCTTCTCTACACAGGCAACCACTGGCAACTATTCTAATTGTATTTCCCGACTTAATTCAATGTTTCTAAATATTATTCTTCTAGGTCTCTTCTGGTTCCATATAAATTTTAGGACTGTTTTGACTAGTTATGTGAGGTATGCTATTGGTATTTTGATTAGGACTGCATTAAATCTGTATGACAGTTTTGGAAGTGTGGCCATTTTCACTACATTTGTTCCTATCCAAGAACAGGGGATATCTTTCCATTTTCTGATAGCCTCTTTGATCTCCTTTTTCACAGTACTGTAGTTTTCAGTGTGTCTGTCAATTCTGGGCATCAAGGGCAAGGCAAGGAGCATCACAATCCCTGATCTGAAGTTATACTAAAAGGCCACCATAATGAAAACAGTGTGGTACTAGCAAAAAAACAGACCCAAGGATCAATGGAACAGATTAGAAGATACAGGAACAACTCCAAACACACTAAGTCACTTTATCTTTGACAAAGAGGCCAAACACCTTCATTGGAAGAAAGACAGCCTTTCCATGTGCTGATAATTGAACCTAGACCCATATCTCACCATGCACTAAACTAAAATTGAAATGGATCAAAGATCTAAATATTAAAACAGAAACAATCTGCTGGAAGATAGAATAGGTAAATCTCTTGAAGACATAAGTGTAGGCAAAGACTTTATGAACAAAACCCCAATTACACATTACAAAGAATCAACAACTGGGATTAAATCAAATTAAAAAGCTTTTGCACACCAAAAGAAACCACCAACACAGGGAACAGACAACCCACAGAATGGGAAAAAATTTTTACCAGCTAGTCTTCAGACAGAGGACTAACATCTAGAATATATAAAGAACTCAAAAATATGACACCCCTTCTCCCACATTTGTAGACCCAATCCAAAAACAGGCGACTGAAATGAACAGACATTTCCCAAATGAAGAAATAGAAACAGCCAATAAATATATGAAAAAATGCTCAACATCACTGGTCATTCCAGAAATGCAAATTAAAACAACACTGAGATTATATCTCATTCCAGAAAGAATGGCTACCATCAAGAAATCAGCAATAATAAATCCTGGCAAGGTTGTATTTTTTTCTTTCTTAGTTTACTCTCTTATTCTGTTGCAGCACATCTAGTAGTAATCCCCTAGGAAATGTTTTTCATGAATACATTTTTTTGAATCCATGAAGTTTTCTCCATAGTTGATGGCAGGGCTGGATATAGATAGACTTCTAAGCTGAAGGCAAGATGTTTAAGGCAGAATTCTATCAATTATTTTTAAATTTTACTACCAATGAGTTAGATGCCATGCATGGGCTGGTCTTTTTGCTTTTGGGGTTTTTCCCCCCATTTATCTTGCTTGGCACTGTGTAGAAACTTTCAATTTGGAGACTTGCATTCTTTTTAAAAAATGTCCTAGTATTATTTCTTTGATAATCTCCTCCCCTTTATTCTCTCCTTATAAAACCATTAACTGGAGAGATTTCTACAATGATCCTATACAACATTTTAAATGACACAACTCATATACAACATTCTATAATACTGAGTACCTAAAGCAAGCAATACATGCATTAATAAAGCAAAAACTTACATATAGATTTACTGATCTATAAACTTACACAGACTCAAACCAAGCAGAAGAGAAGATGAGAAATAGTACCTAATACAGTAATCTGTTCAATGACAGAGACAGATAAGAAATTACACAACTCTATTCGATTTTTGTTACATAGGGATATGAACTCATATCCATCAACTTTTTTAAAGCAACCAGAAATACAACTTTTTACATGAGGTTTCCCGATATTTAAATATAAGCAATGGCCAGGCGTAGTGGCTCAAGTCTGTAATCTCAGCACACAGGAGGCTGAGGCAGGAGGGTCACTGCGAGTTCAAGGGCAGCATAAGCTATATAATGAGTTCAAGGGCAGCCTGGACTACGTGGCAAGACACTGTCTCAAAAAAAACATATATACATATAAATGCATGCATGTATGCAACAAGTTCCAATTTTAAACAGTGTGTGGACTGTGGAGATCAATGGGCTAGACTGGCCCAAGAAGTTTCTAGTTTTTGTCCTCTGATACACAAGATAATATAGTTGAAATAAGTTTGGAATCTAAATGACCTGGACTCAATTTCAGGCTCACTACATAACAGCTGTGGTATGGACACCAACCTATTTTTGGTATTTTAATAGTAGGTAACATTTTGGGCATTTGTTTACATATTACTACACAAGTAAACATTGTATAAGCAGTTTACATGTGACATCATATTAAACCTCTACAGTAAATCTATCCCTGTTTCACAAATGATTTTTGAAAGACATTAACATCTTCCAGTACCACAGACGGTAAGTAATGAGGCTGAAGTTTGCCTCTGAACTTTTTTTTTTTGGAGACAATGTCTTGCTATGCAGTTCAGACTGGCCCTAAATTCACTATGTAGTGAAAGCTGGCCTGGAACTTGCAGTGATCCTCCTGCCTCAGCCTCCTGAGTGCTGGTATTACAGGCATGAGCCACCATACCCAGCTGCTTCTGAACTCTTAAATTCCTTTTTTAAAAACTGAATAACCAATAATTCTGATGTCAGGGAAACAAACATCTCATTCTTACTGAAAATTAATATATAATTAAGGCTGACTGAGATTAAGAGATAATTAAGAGAGAATATTTGAAAAGTTTCTTCAGAAAAAAATTGCATGTAACAGCATGTAAGGAAGAACATGGGCTCTAGAATCATAATACAGGTGCTTATATATGAGTAAAGAAATGTGCATCTATGAGACGATGGATGTTTTTAAAAATCATTCCATGTCAGAAGACCAAGATCTAAGCATTTCCTTATAACTACAGGAATCTCTCCACCGAAAACTTATAAAAGAGGAATACCAATAAAAGAGGAAGCAAATCGTTTCCTACAGATTCTGACAAGAAAATATTTTTATACGCATGTTTTCTTTCATTTTCAACATTTCCCAAATTATGCCCCATGAAACATTGTTTAGAAAGATATTTCATGTACTACAAAGAAGAAAAAAAAGGACGCAGGGGGAAAGAGGGAAAAAAGTGGCCTACTAGAATCTCACTGTGTGACAGACATGGTAAAGGTTCTGCAATAAGAAAACCAGTTTACCTCTATTAAATCCACATTTTCCTGATTTATTAGGGACAAGATAGTTCTCAAACACACCGCTTAAACACCGGAAGCACCAATTTGTTAAATAGTGCTTAGATTTATACCAGATAAAATAAATTAGATAACTTCAATATTAGCTTCAGGAACAAGATTAACATACACATCAAAAAACAATTCCTTAGTACCACCAGGTTGGGGCAAAAAACTTAGTGCAAGAAATAGGCAGGAAAAAAGGTAGTAGTTAAGACAAAAAAACACACTTGGGAGAGTTAGCTTTTTTTAACTTCCCTTCAATGTCCTGCTATGTGACTTCTGATTGCTTACTAAGCAAAATAGTTAAGGTAGTAAAAACTTCAACTTGGTTCACTTTTCTCCTTTATTTTTTTATATTGATTCTTGATCTTAGGATGTAATCTCAAAAGAAGAATTTAAATATCTGTCTCAAAAGTACACTGTCTACCTTAAACACAAAATTGCATTTTGTCATAACAAACTATGCCTCTAAATCAGTTAAACACTACCAGATAATTTAAGCTTTAAGATATTTGCAATTTAAGTTTATTTTACTCAAAACAATAATATAGTACAACAAAGGCTGAACTCTCCATAATATTTCCTGTTTGAAAAAAAAAAAAAAATCACAGGAAAAATATGGCAGAAAAAACAGATAATTTTAAATATTCTTTGGACTTCCCAGACTAGAGAAGGCAAAGAAAGCTCCAACTTAAATGATTTTGTTAACAAAAAGGAGCAAAGGTATACAAAAATAAAACATTTCTACAGAGACATTATCTCTTTTGAACCAAAAACGGAATCATTAGTGATTATTACTAATTTCCTCAATGTACTGTAAAACAATCAAGAAAATCAGTCAATCAGATAATGGACACAACAACTCCCTTAAAGAGGTCAACGCTGATAGGCAAGTTACTTAGAAATTTTTTTATTCATTTTACTTTATAGGAAAAACTGTACCTTCCTTCCTGGTCACTGTTCATCTTTTTCCTTAAGAGAAGGGGAAAGGATGAGGCAACAGAAACTATCAATACCTTACTGTCATTTAACCATCATTACCAATGACAAAAAAAAGACAACAAAATAAAACAAAGACAACATAAATATTATATTCACCTGTTAATGCTTCATGTTGATAGGCTATTATTACTATAATGTGTGGCAAGATCAGTTGGCTATAAAAGCCACTCACTAAATTAACAATCCAAACACAAAACTATTTTTAGGAAAAACATCTGAAAAAAACGTAAGCCTGAATAAAACAAACTAGATAGGTTAAAGCTAGACAATAAATTTTAGCCTTGTTTACTGATTACAAATTGAAAGTGTAAATCCACAGTGACTTATTCACACTCAGAGAGACTAATGTAAAAATTAGCATGCCAGATTGATTTCTCACAAGGATAACCTTATAATGATCAGAAACTTGCCCATAGAGGGCAAACAGTTTCGTTTATGTTTTGTTTTGTTTTGGTGGTCCTGAGGACTGAACCAATGGCCTCTGCACTAAGCTACATCCCCAGGTTATTTCTGGTTTTTTTCTTTTGAGACAGGCTCTCACTAAATTGTTAAATTGCCCAGGCTGGGCTGGAATTTACAATCCTACTGTATCAGCCCCACAGAGTGCTGGGATTACAGACATCCACCATCACACCCAGCCTATTATACACTTTTTTCAGTATTAACTGTGTTAGCGATCTGCTTGCTTGAACTTCATATAATCATAGTAATGTGAAGTAAAGCAACTTGTGAGGTATTACATACAGGCTATAGAGAGGCCTGCAAATATTTTGGCATCACAGAAGAGGGATACATGTCTGATGACTCTACAGTACTGCTCATCTCTCAGATTCACCATCTCTCTTAATTCAAAATTTACCTTCCTTATTCTTTTTTTCTATGGCCTTCTGTATTTTTTTTTCAGATGTGTTATCACTGGCTGGGCTATATCAAGTTGCTGCTCCCATGGATGGGCCTGCAATACTAAGTATCCCTCCACTGTGACCTACCTATCTTGAGAAGGCAAATCCATTTCCCTATTTTCAAGTTCTTAAACAGTACCTCTAGAACTCCACCATAATTTTAATCGAAACTACAAGGCAGGCAGAAGGGGAACTTTTTGCAGATACTGAAATTTAATTCTAAGTATAATATAAACATCACAAAAATTCAATTGAACACAACTCAATACTACAAAAATATAACTATATTATGGTTCAAAGCAAGTTGCTAAAAACCACTTAGATAAATTTACAGCTAGCTCATAAAAGAATAAAAATAGTCATATACTTACACACCTATTTATAAAAGATTCCACATCAGCATAATGCTTTGTAAATTAGTGTTTTCCCACCCGTTACAAAATCCAATTCTCATCATCACCAAATATTTAAATTAGAAGTCTCAAGAAAGACACTTATGAAAAACAACAATGAAAACATTCCATAATTTTAACTTTCAAAGTCATTACAGTTCAGGCATATATATTTTTGTTCTGAAATGAGATATATTAAGACTATTTGCACAGTAGACACAAATTTCCATGTATTCTTAGGTCATAAATGTATTTTAAAGGTAATACTTAAGTGGGCCTTCAGAGACTATTCTGAACTAAATGAACATTACACTTATAAAATTATCCAAAATTATAAAAAAGGATTTCAACTTTGTTATGTCTAGTAACTCCTTTATGTTCTATAGTCATTGTACCAAATAATCTTGGGCACTTGGTACACATATATTTCACTAAAAACTGCTCTACAAAAAATACATGGTATAGGTCATACATAGCTCAATGTGAATAATAAGTTTAACTTAAAAAAATTATCACAAGATTTGAAGCCTAATCTCCAAATGTAAAATAAAAGACAAAAATCACATTGTACTGGAATCTAGACATTAATCTAATGAGAGTTATCTTATGGAATTCAAAAAGTCACCTAAGAATTTGGGCATGTACAAAGTCAGTTCTTATCAAATGAGCTGTATCCCACTGAGGTCTACAAGGTACACTATATTAAAAAGGAGTTACAGAGCACTATCATAACAAAATAAAGTCTACATCACAGTGTGTATCTTTTTCTGTTTTAGAAATATTTTCTAAATGAAAATACAATATAAATATAAATATGCATCAATATTTGAAATAGAAAATCAAGAGTTCTTACCTTACTACATCATCAATATTGTTCCTGTATACGCCTTCAAGTCTTTCTGCAGGAAATCCCATAGCAATAATGTTTGGATAAATATCTATATATTTAAGTTAAGGAAACAGCTGAAATATGCAATGATGCAAATATGCACACATTTTAAAACATTAGTTAACAGTAAGCTTTCACCATTATAGCTAGTTATAAAAGACTGTCAATATACTTATCTATAATCTAGCATGTCTAATTAAATAATGGTAAACACAGTAATTCCAAAAGACTTTCAAAACAATTTTACAACAACAACAAATCTTTAAGCCCCTCTATTTTGTACATTAAAAATGCACCTAAAGTGGGGCTGGGGATTTAGCTCAGTGGTTCCACTGCTTGCCTCACAAGTGCAAGGTCCCGAGTTCAATGCCCAGTACAAAAACAAAAACACACCTAAAGTTAAAGGTAATTTCTATATTTCAGGATTTAAGTATGCAAGAAAAACAAAAACCTCAGACTTTGTAAATCACAACTAATGTATGTAGAGACAAAAACAAAAAATCAAAACAAACCAAAAAAACTCTGCTCTTAAAGACATAACCATACAACTTCTAGTTTTCCACATTCAAAGTACCATAGTAGCTGGGCGTGATAATACCACAGTAGACACGTGTAGCCCCAACATTTGGGAAGATCACTTGAGCCCAAGAGTTTGTTAAGATTAAAGAAGGAGGCTATACCTCTAACTAGTTGTATAATTTGGACAAATCACTTAAACCTTTCTAGACCTCATTTTCCCATTTTACAAGATTAGATTCAAAGATGTAACATCTAAAGTCTCTTCTAGCCCTTGCTATCTATGACTACTAGATAAAATACTGAACTGAGATTGAAACACTGTTATTCTCACTTTTAATAAATGCAGTCAATATTATATGCATTCCTATTATATCAAATTATGCTATTATAGCTGGCATAAAAACCTGTACCAAGGGGCCAGGAATTCAGCTCAGTGGTGTCACAGCTGTCCAGCAAGTACAAGGTCCGGAGTTCAATCCCTGGTACAAAAAACAAAAAACCTCTACCAAGAATTTATTCCCAACTAACTATAAAAATCACCAACAATCTACATAATCTACATTTCTGATTCTTTTTGTGTGTGTTTTTGTTTTTTGAGACTGGGGTTTGCTATATAGTTCAGGCTGGCATCAAATTTTCGGTAATCCTCCTGCTTCAGCCTCCTCAGTGCTGAGATTACAGGCATGCATCACCACACTCAGCTTTACATTTCTGTGATTTTCACCTAACACACCAGCTCTCATTCTCCCTTGAACTCATCAATCCTCTCCAATCTCATGATTTTTCTGAAAAAAAAATTTTATACCACCAAAGGCTAATTTGCCTAAAGCCTCCGTTAAAAAACCATCACAAAAGATTTCTGCTCATCTATTTCAGGATCCATTACCTTCCAAATGCAATCCAAAATTCACTTGATTCATTGCCTTTTCCTAAGTATTTTTCTTTTTCTCTTTGCAGCACTCATTATTGAATTAATTTCAACATTTTTTCTTTTTTTTTTTTTAAACGTTGCTGGACATCAAATCTAGGGCCTAGCACGTATTAGGTAAGCACTCTACTGAGCTATATCCTCAGCCCTCAGTATTATTTTCAATCCAAAAGTAATTTACAAAATTACAGAAAGCTCTTATTTTTATGTTAAGAAAGGGTTAATTGTGCATTGCATTACATGTTCTTCTGTAAGATAACTATGTAGTGACTGGAGAAATCAACAGAATATTTTAAGAAAAAACTACACAACAGGGTACATCAAAAATACACCTTTTGTTGGGCCGAGGATTTAGCTCAGAGGCACTACCCTTGCCTCACAAGCACAAGGTCCTGAGTTCGATCCTCAGTACCAGAAAAAAATATTTACCTTTTGCACGGGGATGGATGAAAGAATATACATATATTTAATGGAAATTGAACATCCTACACACACACACACACACACACACACACACACACACACTCCTACATCATAAATGAGGAACAAAAATGGATGCTTTACAGAGAATGGAAGTCGAGTGTGATGGCACACACCTGTAATCCCAGCACTTGGGTAGGCTGAGGCAGGAGGATCACAGTGAGTCTGAGGCCAGCCTGAACTACATAGCAAGACCCTGTCTCAAAAAACAAAAAACGAAACAAAACAAAAATTTTTTAAAAAGAAAAAATAGAATGGAAAGGGGAAAACTATAAGAGGAACAAGTGGAAGCAAGACTGCTATGTATATTTTTGGACAATGGTTTTTTTTATTTATTTGTTTTTGATACTGGGAATCTACCTTAGGACCTTGTGCTTACCAGGGCAGGCATGGCACCACTAAGCTACATCCCCAGGCCTGGATAATGTTGACGTGTTTCTTTTGTGTGGTTTGCATGAGTGTTTGTTGAAAGTAGGGGTTCTGGGAATTAAAATCAGGCCAGTGAGCATGCTAACAAAGAACACTGAGTTATACCCCCATCCCAAATTTTAACCTCTGAATCATTTAAAATTTCAAAAAAGGCATTAAAAAAAAAAATCCATATGAGGTTTGGGGTTGCGGCTCAGTGATACAGTTGGTTCATTTTCCAGCACCTCAAAAAATAAGAACTAATGGGCCGGGGATTTAGCTCAGCGGTGCAGGTGCCTGCCTCATAAGCACAAGGTCCTGAGTTCGATCCCCAGCACCAAAAAAAATAAATAAAACTAATTAAAACTTTTAAATCCCATACATTGAAAAGAGAAACAAATTTGGTTAACAACAATCAGGAGAAAGAATTTATTTTAAAGCTAGACGCTGCACTTCTGTATTTCTTGGTATAAAGTATTCTAAAAACAAAAACTATAAAGTAATTTCAATCTATTTTTGATAGTTTTACTCTTTTTAGTAGTATTACTGGTATCTTCAAACTTTATATAGTATATGAAAAGCCATGAAATTATGCTAATGGTTTTAAGACCCATGATTATTAGTATGAGATACTTTAAAATCTAGAAATTTAAAAAAATCAATGATTCATGTTTATAAATACTTGTGTTTTCTGGGTCTTTTCACTGAAATGGCCTATAAGCAGTGTCACACAAGCAGCAGTTAACACTCCTAGAACTCAGATTTTTGCCTCTAATGTCATAATACATTAAAGGTACCAAACCTCTTTAGAAAGAGTTGATGCCAGATCTGGGGCAGGGAGGCACAGGTGAGCCTAGGATAGCTTCTGTGGCAGTGAGCAAGGAAGGCTTACAGGAATTAATGTTCTAGCAATGGACAGAGGAGCTGGCATAAAGAAGTCTCAATGACTAGATGTGATAATTTGAGCAACAAAGAAAAACTTGAATGATGGTTAAGTTAAAACAGACTGAATTAAAGTCCCTGAATCTATAAGATACTCAAAACAGAAAAAGTTAAACAACAAAAATCCTTTTCATTTATCACCTTTCAGTGGCTATCAGAAATTCTTCACTTTAAAATTGGTAAAGGAGGGGGACTGAAGAGAAAACAATTAGTAAATATAAAAGATTAAAAACAGAAAAGTCATGTTTTGCAAGCCCTAATGAAATTACCAATTTAGGCAAAGATGAATAAATAATGTTAAACCAACAGGCACAAGGTTGATGAGGAACTAAGCTTTCCAATAGGGTCAAAACACCATACAAAATACTTCCTAATACAGGGGCCTGGGATTTAGCTCAGTGGTTCTGGCGCCTGCCTTGCAAGCGCAAGGTCCCGAGTTCGATCCCCAGTACTAAAAAAACCCAAAAAAACCCAAAATACTTCCTAATATACAGAGACAAATAAAACAGTAGAAAAGACTGTCATTGCACAATTTCTGCAACCAGTCTTAGACTCACCAAGAGTCAAGCAGAAAGCACATAACTTTTGAAGTAATGCAATATAAAGGATAAAGCATCATCTATGATAGTCAAGTATCTTTAGCAAATTCAAAAAGCCTTTAGATTAACAATTTTAATGTATAGGAAATACATAAAGAACAGGCTAAATGACACTGTAAGAGAGTGAACTGGATTAATCAAAAGGTCTGTAAGACATGACCTAATCTCTCTTCAACAAGTCATATTTTTTTAAGAGGGGGAAATGAGTGGCTGCCCTTGAGTCACAAAAAGTTAAAAGTTTCTGCCAGGTATGGTGTTACATACCTGTAAGCCCAGCACTCTAGGAGGCTGACGCAAGAGGATTCCAAGTTTGTGCCTAGCCTGGGCAACTTAACAAGAACTTGTCTCAAAATAAAAAATTTAAAAAGGGCTAACGGTGTAACTCAGTGCAAACTGAGATTGATCCTCAGGACCACATAATATATACACAGTATATATATGAGACCATATGGACACATATAGACAAAAGGGTTACAAATTAAGTTACTAAAAGTAATGATACCTAGGTAGCAGGAATATTTTTCCTTATTTTTGCTTGTTCTGTACTTCTATTTTTGCTACAATGTATCGACTCTGTCTATAGCAAATTTTTAAATTTTTGCTTTATAATTATCTCCACATCTATTTAGTGCCATGACAAATTACTATTTTGTACGACTTAGATCAGTTCTACATGTAGTTTCTTAAAATACTGAATTTCTACCAAAAGTTACAATAACAAAGACATCTAAGACTTAAATAACACTTTGTTACTTTAAGAACACATAAATTCACCCCTAACATCGAAGAGTTAGAACTCCAAAAAAAACTAGTATTATCATTTTAACATGACAAATACAAGCATAAGAAACCAGTCTCAATCAAAAATGCAGCTCTTCAACTGTCAAACTGTTTTCCTGCCTCATGTCCATTAATGAGGGGGAAAATAAGCAAAAGAGAGGAGAGCTTCAATTAAGCCAAAGTGATACAGAATAATCTTTATTTTTTAACTCAGGCTCAGAGTTCAAACATAAGAAAATGGGAAACAGAAAATAAATCAAACACCGGAAGCAGCAAAAGAGAACCTAAAGCGAGGCAAATAACACTCTGGAATTCCCATCCAAAACATTACAAATACATTTTGGTCAAAAATTGTAATGACTTATGAGCTCGGGATTTAGCTCAGTGGTTTCACCAAATGCCTCACAAGTGCAAGGTCCCAAGTTCGATCCCCGGTACCAAAAAAAAAAATTGTAATGACTTGCCTCTATGGTGGTGCACACCTATAATCCCAGCACTCAAGAGGATGCGGCAGGATTGTTACAAGTTCAAGGGTAGCCTAGGCTACACAGTGAGCTCGAGGTCAGACTGAACTATATAGTGAGATCCTGTCTTTTAAAAAAAAAGGCTTGAAGGGCCAGGGATTTAGCTCAGTGGTGCCACACATGCCTCACAAGCGAAAGGTCCTGAGTTTGATGCTCGGTACAAAAATTTAAAAAAAAATTTTAATAAAAAAAATTGAAGTGACCTAAATTTTTTGAACAATGCAAAAAAGAATTATTTTTATTAAATGAATAATTATTACCAAACTTAACCTAAAATGTTAATTTCAATAAGAATCCTAGTAAGATTTTCTCCTTCTAGAAAACCCAGTACACTGACCCTTGAGATGTGGTCATTCTAACCAGCTTAAGCTCAAATTTATCCTTGTACTATTCCAATTATTGAAGCAATTAAGTTGGCAAAGGATTTGACTAACTTAAGAAAACTATGTATAACTATACATATGTGGTTGCTACATATACATTAATGGCCATTCCATTTATGAAATTATTCAAATACAACTGAACATTTGGTGCAAGGGCACTAAGAATGTTAAGGCTTTAACACGTTCCCACCCCTTGAACCACCAGTGGTACATGCATGACTGTCCCATCAGGTGGCTTGTACCACTAGTGATACCAACAAATCCAATTACCTTTATCAATCTTTACTAATAAAATAAGCAAAAAGCCACCCAATGGGGCAGTTATGCACGTACCACTGGTGATTCAAGCTGCCTGCCATGAGACATACGAATTATGGCTGGTCATGAACGTGTTAAGTAAGCAAAGAGCACTGCCTCCAAGGAGTTCCTAGTCTATCAGAGAATATGGACACACAGACCTATGATGCCAAAGGTCCTATTACATAAAAGACCAAGCTATTTTAAGAGCTAAAGAAGACAAGATTAATTCTGTAGAGACAGAGATGAAGATTCACTAAGCAAGGTAATACACAGATAATAAGAGTAAGTCAGATATCAACAGACAGAGGAAGAAATCAGAAAGATTAGAATATTCCAGCAGAGGCTGGAGTGGAAATACAGAAATGCAAGAAACTTTCAGGAAGCAGCAGCCTACACACAAAAATATATAAAAAAAGCAAAACTAAGGATGATGGTACATGCCTGTAATCCTAGTGTTCTAGGCGGTTGAAAGAGAAGAATCACAAAACCCTCTTAAAAAGGCTGGGGGTGTAGCTCTGTGCAAAGATCCTGAATTCAATTCCAGTACTGCAATCAATGAATCAATAAAGGTAGACTGACAGGATTTTGTCCGACTTTAAGGATACTGTGGCAGGGAGTTCAATTTAATTAGCTATATATAAGGAGTCAAGGGCCAGGATCAACATGGGAGCTCTTTTGCAGAGAAATAACCTTGATCATGGCCCTGTTTCTTCTTTAATTGTCTGTTGGTGGAAAGCATAGACAGAAGGCAGGGGAAAAAACTCTAGAAGTTCCTGGGAAATATAATTAAATTATAAAGGCCTGGTATTTGCTAACTTGCTTTCCATTCCTGTTATCTATCTTATTAGTCTGACTTTATCCATTTCTTCACTCCTGCCACCAGTTTTGCTCTGTGTTTAAAGCTCATCTGAGAGAAAAAAGAAATTCAGCCATTGATTCACAAGGTATATTAGGTTCACATTCCCTTCAACAAACTAACAATTTTAAAACTCTCCAAGTATGCCATGGTTATATCTATAATATAAACCTTTATAATCAAATTATGCTTTAAACATCACCATCATGGATTTCTATGACCCACTTTCACGTTTAGTAAAAATTTTTATAGTTGCTCCCCACCTCCACCTCCCAGTTCTGGGTTCAAATCCAAGGTCTTGCTCATGTTAGGCAAATGCTCTACCACTGAGCCACATCCATAGTCCTATATTTCTAATTATCTTTCCCTTTTAAATATACTGAATGTTAATGATGGATTCTGGTTTCTAAATTGAAAATTCATATTGAGAACCAAACAGAAATAACGTGCGTTGAATTTTCCAATTGATAAAGTGCTAATTATTCATCATTTAAGAAAATTTGTCCTAATATATAAAGCATTTAGTCATTCCTATACAGACCAAATTAATGAAACCTAAAATTTCTCTTTCTAAAGGAAAAAGGATATACAGGCATGAAAGCTTAAACTACAAAAATGCTGAGTGCTCCAAAAATGGAGTTTTAAGAAATATGAAGGAAGAAATACGTAAATATTTACTAGTTGCCAGGCCTTTTTTACTAAGCACTTGAATACTGACATTTAATACAGACCAAGGTTCCATTCCCAACTATGTAACTTAAAGCCTACGACTTTAGGTAAATCATTCAATCTTTGGGCCTCAAATATTGGTTTTGTTCTTATATAAAATAATGATAATACCACTTTGCTTCAACTTTTCACTGGCTGTTTCAGGGACCAAACACAATAACTAAAAATATCTTAGGGCCGGGGATTAGCTCAGTGGTTTCGCTGCCTGCTGCACAGCCAGGCATGGTGGCTCGTGCCTATAATCCCAGCACTTGGGAGGCTGAGGCAGGAGGATCACTGTGAGTTCAAGGCCAGCCTAGGCTCCATGGTGAGTTCAAGGCCAGTGTGAACTATACATTGAGGCTCTGTCTCAAAAAAGTCAAAAAATAAATAAAAAATTTAAAATATAAAAAGATCTTTACAAAACTGCAAAGGGCTTTGTAATTCTAAGAGGTTATTACTATTAAATTATACAGAGTTTAAAATGGCTTGTTATTTACATTTAAGTGTCTCAATATAGGCCAATTCAAAATAGTGGGGTCTGTTGATTTTTTTGGTTGGTTAGTTGGTTTGCTTCACAGTAGCAGGATTAAACCCAGGGCCTGATGCATGCTAGGCAAATCCTCTACCATTGAGCGATATTCCCAGCACCCTCCTCCCTTTAATTTTATTTTGAGAGGATCTCATTAAATTGACTAGACTGGCCTCAAACACACAATCCTCCTGCCTCAGTCTCCATGTACCTGCAATTACAGGTTTGTGCCACTAAAAGCAATCCTGGTATTTAATTAACTTAAATTCACTTTAGCATAAAGTATCCTTTTGATACTTTTTAGTTATCTGCTAGCAATACCAAACCAAAAATGAAAACTGACTGCCAAATTATCTATAAATGTACTGAAGTTTTCTACATCTTCAAACAAACCTAACTTCACATTTCTTTTTTCCTTTTCTTATCTTTACATGACTTACCATGACTGAAAGTTTGCACATATTTTTGTTTTGAAATAGAAGTTTAGGTCTCATTTTCCAAATGGAAGCGTCAACACTCTTCCAAGGTAACAACAAGAATTGCTAGCAATTCCTCTGCTTAGTAACAATACCGTAAACTGGTTCAGTTGGCAAGAAATCTGCAACATGTAACAACTACAAAACTGTTCATTTCAATCCAGAAATCTCATCCTAGCACTACACTCTAGCAATATACTCCAATAAACAACCAAAAGTACACTACACAGAGATATTCGTAACAGCTCAGTTTGTACAAGGAGGAAAAAAAACTTTTAAACTGTAACAAAGTATAGTGAGCAAACCAAGGTATTCAGCATAGCCTGATGAAACAAAACCTACAGTAGCTTTAAAAGTAAGTACTTGTTGACAGATAAAAATTACATTTGAGAAAAAGCAGACCACAGAACAGTCAAAAATCCAGATTACAACTATGTAATTCCATAATTACACAAACACAGGAAGATAATTTACAGTGACAAATATATGAAATAAAATTTTTCCAACTGAATTCCTTAAATTTAAGAATTTTAAAGTAATTCAAGCCCTATATATTAAGATTACACTCAGTAAAATAAATTTAACTTTTAAAGGAAAAAAGTACTTTGAGTTTCAAATATTTAAATTTAAGCAAATTAAATCTTAGAAAAAGTAGTTTAGTCACTAATAATGTCAGCAACGTTAAAATCCAAAGTATAATTTACTTAATATATTAACTGAAGGCTTATTAGTCCAACTAAATCAATTTTCTTCATAGCAGTTGTAATAAAACAATATATCTACAACTGCTCAAGCTTACATCTGTGAACCTCTAAAAATTTAAGTTACCCAACTAACTGGTTTTAACGAGCATACCAAACAATTAACTTCTTCCTGGGTCTCTGGATGAATATGATAAGACAAGTTTCCTGTTTCAGAACTCTGCTGCTGTTAACACACACACACACACACACACACACACACACACACACACCCTTTCTAGTTGTGTTCCCACTAAAAAACATCTAGGATTAACCTTTAATGTCAAATCAAACAAAATATGAACGTAAGAGCTTTCAAAAAGATTATCTTTCAACAACACACATTAGGCATACTTGCCAACAGCATTATGTTCCTATCCTAAACCTAATGCCAACCTTCATTTCCTATGCAAAATCATGAAGCATATGACAGTTTGTAAAAGGTAAACCATAATACTGATTAAGCATTACCATAAAGTACCATAAATTCATTTAAGGCTCTAATCTTTATAGTTCACTGCTATATTTATAAGGTACTTCTATAATATCATTTTTCTTATAAAAGCCATTTATTTTACCAGAAGTAATGATCCTAAAACACTAGATTTTGGCTACTTCATGCAGCAAGACATAAGTCCATTAACTTTTACAGCAAAAATATATTTGAAAAAGATAAGGTGAAGATGCTAAGGATGTAGCAGTAACATGAGAACAAAAACCAGTGCCAATCCACTCAATATTAGTGCATTCTTGAAAAAAAAAAATTCCAAAAATTCCAAAATTTCCATTTGTACTGATGCAACCATGAACCAATTTGTGAATATTCAATAACTACTTACACACAAGGCACTAACAATGTTCTAACATAAATGTGACTCCCACAAGTAGGTTTTTTACCTATTAATTTAAAATCGTAAAACTTTAAAAATTTGTTTCTAATAATCAAAATTTATGTTTCAAAGAAAGGTCAGTTAATTTGAAGCCATTTTAAAAGAAAAAAACTCCAAACAAGTGCATTGGACTGCTTCATTATATATTTGGCTTTAATAAATTGAGTTTATTCTATATTGCAAGCCAGGAAATCATTTGAAAGTGACTTTTTTCCAATTGGCAAAAACAGCTTAGCCTAAGTGCAGTACTTTAGAAATAATGTGTAGATTTTTAAATATGCAAGCATATACAGTATACTATCATTCATTACTGGATCAAAAAGAATCACATTACTGGCTTTACAGTTATCTTGTTCTAACATCATGATTCCCACTGAAGATAATCATTGTAACTTTTTTTTTTTCCGTACCAAGGATCAAACTCAGGACTTTGCACTTGCAAGGCAGGCACAGTGCCACGAAGCTAAATCCCTAGCCCCATTGTAACAACTTTAACTTAGCCAAAGAAACCTGAAATTACTCATACTAAAATCCTAGTCTAATTTCATATTCTAGAATTTAATAAGTAATTTTAATATTTTAAAATATACTAATAGGTATGAAAGTAAATCTATGTACACGTCTTGGTTTGAACAGATAACACTCTTTAATTTTAGTAAGCTACTTATAAATGCTTCTTACTGAAGAGATACCATGTTAGTAAAAAAGGAAAAAGCACATTACTGATCATAATTAGATAAGTCTTCATATTCAGAGAATGTACAAAAACATTTAGAAAATAGTTTTAACTGAAACTTGAAAGAACCAGTTAAGGAAAGTCAACCATTTCAATCAATAAATACAATTTTAAAACATACAAAATATAATACACAGGAAGACAAAAATACCAGTTATTAGGAAGGATGGGAATGAAAATATGGGACAGGAACTCTTAACCCCTCTGTACCTTATAAATACTCTTAAGTAAATAGAACGGGTAATGACTTAAATATTTAGAATTTGGAATAAAAGCTCACCTTTATATGTGCCTCAATTAATGTAAAAAACATACTTTATGTACACATTATCTGTCTACTCAAAAGGTCCAAGAGTATTATTCTTTCATGGTCTCCAACTCAGTCCTGACCAGTTTATAAATGGACTAATAAAACATTGTGTTTTCCTTATGGACATTAATCAAAAAGTTGGCATGATAAAAAAAGCTTCCCAAGAAAATAAAAACAATGTCAATTACATAAATAAAAGATACGAAAATTAATCAGACTTAATTAAACCAAACAGACAATTTTTAAAGGTTTCTTTCTATACAAGGTAAAACCAAGTTCTTGGGGATTCAAAGAAAATTAGAAAGAGCTTCTACAGTGGGGTAAGATCCAACAGCAAAATTTTAAACAAGGAAGCTCATAAGTGTTCACACTGGAATTTTAAGTTGGAGGAAAATCAGAGAATCTGAAAAATATTTAAAGCAAATCTTTAAGGAATGCTAACTAAAGCAGTTTCCTGATTGAGTTCCTTAATAATGAATTCTTACAGTTCACCTTAAAGCTACAGTTTAAAAAATATTAAAGTCTTGTATAATTTAATATCTCAAGTTAAAACATGATGGTTCCACTTAAACATACAAATAATCCAGTAAAAGCAAATGACTAAAAGCCAGGCTCTCGTTACACAATTTTTAGTTCTTACTCATCTTTGTATTTTAGTAGGAAACATAAACACTAGCACTAACCATTAAGTTTCATTTCTGCAAAACACTAAAAGTTGGTCTTAAGTCTTTAAAAAACTGTAATTAGTGGATGATTCAAAAAACTGATGTGTCAAAATCACTTTTATCACTAAATTATCTTAACTTGTTCCTACATTTAAGTAACAGATGGCAGACCTTAGTTCTTGGACAATACACAATAATCACAATCTGTGTGACCTTTTCAGTATTAAAAAGAATCCAGGCTGGGGTTTTAGCTGAGTGGTTTCGCCGCTTGTTGTGCAAGCATGAGGACCCGAGTTCGATCCTCAGTACCAAAAAAAATTAAAAAAAAAAGAAAAAGAATCCAAATAGTCTTAACAACCAATACCTTAGCATATTTTACAGTATTATACATAATCCTGACTATAACCAGATATGAAAAACGACACTGAAATTTTTGGTGTACTAAGCTATTTTACATAAGAGATTTCCTCAAACTAATCCATGGAAATTTTTCAGATAGACTGCTACTTCAATTGTCAGAAAACATACATACATTTACTCATCAATAAAGTATTACTGCTATCACTGTATTTGTATTACCACTCAAGAAAGTTTATACCATTCCTAGATGAAAATTTCCTTAAGTGGGCTGGGGATGTAGCTCAGTGGTTCTGCCTCCTGCCTCGCAAGCACAAGGTCCTGTGTTTGATCCCCAGTACCAAAAAAAAAAATTTTCCTTAAGAGTTGAAACAATTTTATCTCATTTGGAAAAATGTTAGTCTAACATGTAATTTTGTTTTTAAAAACAGAAAAATTTGTTTCTATTTTAATGTTAATTTTTTTGTTCTAACCATATGAATTCATAACTGAATATACTTCATTGATAAAGAATTATTACTTAGCTAATAAAATTAGGATTATTTTAGTATCTGACACTTAAAATCTGACAAAAATTTTTGACCATGAAAACTAGTGTTAATTATAACTGCAAATGCACAACAAACCTTGATCAATAATATCCCACCAGCTACCTACGCAACTCTGCAAATACAAACCCTATCATTCAAAATAATGCTTCAGGGAATTGTAACATTGTTGCAAAGCAGTATCCATTATGATTTTTTAAAAAGGGTTAGCAGTGTTGTGATTTTTTTATAAAGGGTTAGCAGTGGTAGAGTATTTGCCTTACAAGACAGAGGCAATAGGCAATAACCACTTCAGCATCAAAAAAAAAGTGAGATCGTTTATTCAAATTATTTCTAGTTTACTTTAATTACAATACAGCATTCCTCCAGTAGAAAAAAAATTAATAGATCAAAAGTTATTTTATGTATATCAAAAGCAGCTAAATTTTATTATTATACTTAAACAAGTAAAATATCCAATATATTTTCTAGAATTTAGGGAAAAAAGCTTCAAGGCTCTAATACTTAAGGTATTTTTTGTATAAAAGATTATAACTTTGTAAAATCTAAATCATAAAAATCTTCCCTCATATTTATCATGTTAGATCAACTACAAGAAATATCAGAAAATAAGAGAAAAAAATAATAGCATAAAAAGTAAAACAAGCTCAATATACGATTAATGGTAAATATTTCATTTTATGATTTAAAATAATTGAGACAATTGTGCTGTACTATGGTAATCTTTGTATTTTTTAAAAAAACCTTTAACTTCTCTATGAATTAGACTT
The DNA here is from genome assembly GCF_000247695.1 of Heterocephalus glaber. The sequence goes on along the minus strand of NW_004624791.1, from coordinate 13,986,742 downwards.
TTAAAAATATATACACATGCACAAAACTGAAAGCTTAACATGAAAATATCAAGTTTTAAAGGACAATATATTTATTTTTATTCTCTTAGTCATATTTTTATGAAAGATTTTAAGTAACCAAATGGAGTCTATTCATATACTAAAAGAAATCACTGTAAGCCTTAATGTTACAGCAATGAATATTAATGTTTTTCTTAGTAAATTTGGTTTTAAAATATCAGTATCTTTCAACATCCCTTGTAATTTCAAAAAAGAACTGAATTACTCAGTTAAAACTTAAATTCTATGAGAATTTTAAAGGGCCTAGACCTTGTATTCTGTATGTGCAAAGTGAAAGGAAAATTAAACTGTAAAACCAAAGAAACAGAAAAAAATAATCATAGCAAACAATCTTTTCCTATTCCTAGAACATTTTTATAATTATGTTTCTGTGCCCTAAAAACAAAACAAAACAAATTCAGAATCCAGTAAAGGTAATTTTGGCATCTTCTCATCTCTGGAGTAACCTAAAGCTTCATTCCAATTTTTTCTAAAAACCTGTAATTTTTTACTAAGATAAGTAAAGCACTTTAACAGGCTGACAACAAATCTAGGACATACAAAAGAATGTCAAACATGCACCAGAGAACCAGAGTCAAGTCAGCCCTATTTTCTTATCTAGAAATATTTGAGAAGTTTTTATAACTTGTCAGAAATTTGCCATTTTAAATCAGTACACTGAACTTCACAGTAACTATAACAAAAACAGCTTTAGAACAAAAAAGACTAACAAATACTACTAAAGACTCCCTACACTCAATAATTACATAAAAGGAAACAAGTACTTAAAAACTACCAGAGCATAAAAAACTTTTAAATTGCTTTCTTTTAATAGAGTACATCCATTCTGTTAGCAGTTCTATGTAGCATCTTTCTGAATACCACATAAAGTTATATTTACAAAAGTTTACTGAAAACATCTTCAATCTTTTTAGCAGAGGTTCAAAACACTTTCACAATCAGCCAAAGAACATGTAAGACCTTTTCAAATAAGCCTTTTTTGTTACTAAGATAACTTCTATGAACAAATTTCTTATCAATACTGGCCTAGCAGAAGTCAGAAAATCTAGCTGCTAGAACTATCTCCATCATGTGTTGGCAATTTTACCTTCTTAAATACCACAACCTATGGGCAAAGGTACTTTTATCAAATCCCTACTTATTATGTACCAAACACATTATACAGCATTTGGCTCTAAGCAATTTTTGTTGGATATGGGAAGGAGGAATCAGTCCTATGCAATGTAAGATAATTAGTAGCAATCCTGGCCTCAACCCATTAGATGTCAATAGCACCCTCCCTTCTCTTGCAGTCCTGACCACCAAAATTTCTCCAGACACTGCCAAAGTCCCAGATGAGGTAGAAAAGGATCTTCCCCAGTTAATAACCAATATTCTGAAAATACCTAACTTATATCTGCAACAAACCTAAAAAAAGACCATCCTATGAGTTAAAGAATTTTCTCTCCACATTAAAGAAACAGAAATCAAGATTAAATAGTGAGTCTTTTAATACAGGACTGAGAAGTGGCTGAGCGGGAATTTAGGCTAGACTTTGCATCTCGTTGATGATCCTTGCATTCCACCATGCTGCTTTTCTAGATTCAATGTACATCTACAAAATCAGGATAATACATTCCAATGTGGAGTTTCGGTTTACAGATCAAGTAAGATAATGCATGTATAAATTCGATTAACTTAAAAAGAGTATAAAATATTAAGGATTTGCATGGTGGGAAAGAATCTAATGCAGTGGTTCACAAAGTGTGACCCCCAGGCCACCAGTATCAAGATCACCTTGAACTTACACAGCCCCTGGCTCCAAGACCCACTGACCAGAAACTGGTGGTGGAGCAATAGTCCAAGGCTTTACAAGCCCTCCAGGTTATTTTGATATATACTAAAGTCTGAGAACCACTGATGTAACATGATGGTAAAAATACTCCACTAGGTATCCAAAATATCCTGCATCTTTCTTTAGACTGTCTTCTAGTAGCCTTTGAGTTAAGAATTCCATTAGAGCTACAATTCCTAAACTTCAGAAGAATGAGAAAAGTCATGCTTACTCTGCTTTGTAGGTTGCCTGTTTTTCCTTGCAAAATTAAATGAGTTCATGCTAGTATGAAGAGTCCTCAAAAATTAAAAATGGAACTACCATGACTCATTAATCCCTCTTCTGGGTATATACCTGAAAAAAAAAATCAGCACCATACAGAGGCATCTGCATTCCCATATTCATTGAACCAGTATTCACAATAGCCAACATATAGAAACAACTTCAGCATCTTTCAAAAGGTGAATGGATAAATTGTGACAATATTCAACCTTGTAAAAGAAAATCCTGCCTTTTGTGACAATGTAGATGAACTGGAGAATATTATGCTAAGACAAATTATTCAGACAAAAATAAAAACATTGCATGATCTCAAATGAGTTCATGCTTAAGAAAGGTTTTTGTTAACCAAAATATATTAAACAAATAAGACACTGTCATAGTATATGCGACCAAATTCTATGACAATAATCAAAAAGGACCTTTTGACACAAGTTCACAATTGCCTTTCATAAACGATTATGTCAATATGTTGAGTAAGTTTTACAACATGGCCAAATTAAACCTGGCAAAAGCTGAGCATGGTGCCACACGCCTATAATCCCAGCACTTAGGGGACTGAGGCAGAAGGACCGCTACAAGTTTGAGGCCAGCATGAGCTACACAGTGAGTTCAAGGCCAACCTGAACTACATAGAAAAACCCTGTCTCAAAAAAAACACACAGACAAACCGGGCAAAGCACAATTTTCATAGTATGAAGGAAAAAAGAAAAAGCTCAAACATTTCATTTTATCTGACAGACTCAGAGTAAAATAATTCATAAATACACATTAAAAAACTAAACACAAAAATCAAGCTTAGGGCTGGGGATTTAGCTCAGTGGTTTCACCACCTGCTAAGCAAGCACAAGGACCCAAGCTCGATCCCCGGTACCCAAAAAAAAAAAAAATCAAGCCTAATAACATCCCCCAAAATGTCACTCTATATTAAGTAGAAAAAAACTTTCTTTTCAATCTTCCATTTAGAGTAACCATAATACTCAAAAAGAAGTCTAATTAAACAGATATTGAGACTATTGAACAGAAAAACAAAACAATACAGCCAGGAGCAGTTGTGCATACCTACCTGTTGATTGTAGCTACTTGGGCATCTGAGCAGGAGGATCGCCAAGTGTGACATCAGCCTGGCCAACATCAAGACTCTGTCTCAAAATTAAAGGGCTAGGGATGTAGCTCAGTGATAGAGCACTTATTTAACATTCACAAGACCCTGGGTTCTATCCCCAGTTTAAAACAAAAAACAAAACAAAAACAAAAACAAAACAGGTGGGCCTGGTGGCGCACGCCTGTAGTCCCAGCACTTAGCTGAGGCAGGAGGATGGCCACAAGTTCAAGGCCAGCTTGGACTACATAGTGAGTTCCAGGCCAGCCTGAACTACATAGCAAGACTTGGTCTTAAAAGACCAAAAAGAAGACAAAAAACCCACTTCATTTCTTGCAAAAAAAAAAAAAAAAACCATTGTTTTCAATCTTTAGCATGTGCATGTGTATTTATGAATCACTTTAAGAATACATCTCACAGGGGAAGAAGGGTTGAAGAGAGATGAAGGAATTGTGGAAAAAAGAACAATCAAAGATATGTACAGATATAAATTCCTCATGATGAATGTGCTTGTTATATATATATCTAAAGTATACCAATAAAATTAATTTTTAAAAAAAGAATGTCTCACAGGGCATGGTGGTACGTATCTATAATCCCACCTACTCAAGAGTCTGAGACAGGAGAATCTCAAATATAAGGCCAGCCTGGGCAGCTTAGCAAGAATTTGTCTCCAAATAAAAATCTAAAAAGAGCTGGGGATACAACTCAATGATAAAGTGCTTTGTTCAATCTCTAGTACTGCTAAAACAAAAAAACAAAAAAACTGCACATTTCATTCAAAGATACCTGATTCAAACCACAATGTATTTCACAGCATGTTAAATAATTACATCCTCTTCAAAAATTTGAAAATATCAAACATTAAATTAGCAGAATGTATGGCCAGGATTTAGCTCAGTGGTGCTGCCGCCTGCCTCGCAAGCAAGCACAAGGTCCTGAATTCGATCCCCAGTACAAAAAAA
>NW_004624791.1:13903663-13966868 GCF_000247695.1 Heterocephalus glaber | reverse complement strand
CCCCCGTCCCCGCTGCTTTCCGCAGAGCCGAGCATCTCCCCTCTGGCTCCCGGGCGCTTCAACGCCGCGAACCCAAGCTCCGTCCTCAGAGGCTCCTTCGCCCCGCCCCTTTTCGGCCGTGGTGAAAACCTGGCGTGACGGATCGCCCCGGGCGGGGCTCTGCGCGCCCCGAGGTGGACCTCGCCAGCCGGAGGCCGGAGAGTGAAGTACAGAACGGTAGGAAGCTGCAGCCCTGCGAGTGGGCGGGGCGAGGAGGCCTGGGGATTCGAAAGGAGGTGGAAGGATACAAGAGTCACCGTCGGAACTACTTTCAGGAGGGGGTCACGTGTGCGCCTAGTTGGGGAACTTTCCAAATTCCCACTACCCTATCTCAGTTGCAGCGGCAAGTGCTTCGCTTTCTTTGCTTAGGACACTCCCGCCCGGTAAAGGCAGTGGGACCCCAGTCCCCCACGGGACACAGCGGGAAAGGGGACACAGGCGAGCTTCCCGCAGAAGCGCTGTGTGGCTAGCGCTGGGAAGCTGGTTACACAAGCACCACATCCAAGCACGTGCCCCCGCCTCCCTGCTCCGCTGGCCGCCGCCTTTCCTCGCAGACCGCAAGGGGAGAGTCACCAGGCTGTCACTACTCGCTTGTCATCCACTGAGCAAGCCCAAGGACCGATACCTGAAACTCCTCGCCCTTGATCCGCCAACACTGTGTTCCCAACCGTGGGAGAAGGGGCTGGACCCTGGGGGGTCTGACGCATCTCCTAGCTGATTAACGAGAACCCTTCTGGTTCTGTTCTGGAGCAAAAAGATGTCTCTGTGGCCCGCTACTTGGGTTTGCTGAGTTGCAGCAAAACTCCAGTCACTACCCCTGAACTGGTGAGCGCGCCCCACCTACTGTAAAGTCAGCCAAGTGGCTTTTCTGGTCGGAGAACCTAGTCAAAGGCCATCAGCCTGGAACGAACCTGTCAAGTCGGCTTACAACCCAGATTGCTTGACCTATCACCAAAAGAGCTAGTTCAGAAACGCTGAAAACTGGAACCCATCTCCCCTCCCCCATCAACCAGTATCCACCTTCTGCCTGGGGAGAATTGGCATCAATCAACACCAATTTAGGAATTTTTTCTTTTTTAATTCTTTCCCTGGGGAAGTAGAAATCAAAACGATTTTAATCCATAAGTTTCTGCCTTGCGACTTAGGCAGTGGGTCATTTTAGAAATTTGGGGAAATAGGAATGGATTAGCACGTGTGTTGTAATAATTGTGAGTAGGTTCCTAGGAAGGCCTAAAGAGGATTTATGAAATGTATGAGAAAGAAGATCGCATGTGTGTACATCATAGTTGCAGGCAGTCCCCAAAGCCTAAAAACCTCAAGAGGCCTACCTCAGAAAGCCACAAGCCATTACCTAACTCCAAGACTACTAATTAGACCAGGGATATTTACAGTGTTCTTAGAGATCTCTGAGGCTACTTAAACCTGGCATTTATATAAAGCATCTTTTTAAGATATCTCTGCAGGAGTTAGCAACCTGCTGAAGCTTCAATGTTGATATTTATTGGAGGCTGCTTTTGTGCATGGTTCTGGTCCCCTTGAAGGAGGCAGGGACCTTAGGTGCAAAAGGAAATGGAGAGCATGCTGGAAACAGTAGAAGAAAGGCCTCCATTTGGTTTCTAAGTATGCAAATCCTGTCAACACAGGCTAGTGTGAGTTAGAGATTTCTTTATTTTACAAATTACCAAGGATAAGGAGTCCTGGTGTCTAGGTGTTCTACTAGACTACAGGGTAAAGACCTGTGCTGTGCTCAGTTATCTACTGCTGCTTGATGGGGAAAGGGGAAATGAAGATAAGGCAGTTAGATCAAGGGAAGTAGATCGGGGAGGGTAAAATGTCCCATATTTGTGTTTCTCAGGTTGTGATCTGTCCCCAGAGTCCTTGTTACTTACTAGTCCCGCACTATTCTGCCCCTCCCCGGGAGCCTACCCCGTGTGACAATCACTCTCACAGCATCTGAGCAGCTCTTGAATCTGCCTCCCTGGAAGAAAATGAAACGAGGTGCATTCCTGTCTTGCTAGCTATTAGCTTTAAGAGAGAGGATTCTCTTCAGTTCCCATGGCACAGTTATTCCGGAGCAGAGAGGATGTGCATCACCGCCCTCAAGCACTGGAATATGAGACGAGGAAGAAAACGGGAAATGGGTTTTGCTGCTTTTTAACATCAGGTCCTTCTACTTCTCTCTAGCGGTGAATGAAAGGATCATCTACACAGCAACATCAGGTGGATGTTGGGAGTTGCTGAACAAAAATCTGCTCCCTTTCTAGCAGTGTTGTGTGTTCCTGATGTAGCCTTTTTTTTTTTTTTTACTTTTTCCTTCTACTCAAGGGATGTCCTTACCCATGTGGTAAACCTGAAACCTATAAATGGCCTGGCCCTATGTACAGAAAAAAAATTTTAATAATTTATTTTAAGTTAAAACGTATTATTGGCTGTACAGATATTACAATACACTGGTTTCCAAGCACTTCATTTTATTACCTGTCTGGATTCAGCATGCTCTAGGGAGAAACAGAAGCTTGTAACAAAGGGAGAATTATATAAAGCTTCAAGGAGACTAACTATATAAAATAATTAGAGCATGATAAACCAGCTTTAATTATAATTTCTAATGACTGATTCCAAAACTGTATTGTTACTATACCCAGAGAATGCCTAGGGAAAATTTCTTTTCTCATTTCTTTGATAAGTGAAAAGACCAGCAACTTGATGTGGGTGATATAAATAGTTGATGTGCTCTTTGTAGGTTTGCTAAAATGTCTTTTGTGTGATTATTTTGTCGCTATAGTGCTTTTCTCATCTCCCACACACTGACCTTTCAACAAGAGACCTAAATCAATGGCTTTAATTTTTAAGCCATCTTCTCTATTTTTATCTGTTTATCCAGTGTTTTCTAAATAGTACAATAGGAAAATAATAAAATACAAAAATACAATTGGTTTTAATTTAAACTGCTCTATTCTTCCAGGATTCTGAAGGCTTTCTCCTTATTTAATTCATCCTAGTAATAAATATTGTTCTTTTAAATATAGACAGTTTTCCCAAGACATTCTGCAGAAGGCATTGCAGGGTTCATACAAATAACAATATTCTGAAGGGCCGGGGATTTAGCTCAGTGGTTCTGCCACCTGCCTCACAAGTGCAAGGACCCAAGTTTGATCCCTGGTACCAAAAACAAACAAACCAATATTCTAAAATAAAATGTCTGTATGAGCTTTCCATGTGCTAAATCTCTCCTGAAGTTATTTCAGATGATTCTGTAGCCTTTCCCATCTCAGTAGAGAGTTGTGCTGCCGAAAGCATCACTTTCCAGAAATAAGGTTTGGACTGGGTGATTCTAGGGGAATCAGGAGCAGGCCAGCCACTCACTGTGTGGCATTCAGAAAATGAGCTTTAGTGGCACAGACCTGTGATCCCAGCTACTCTAGTAGCTGAGGCAGGAGACTCACAAGCGCAAGGCCAGCCTGGGCAACTTAGCAAGTCCCTGTCTCAAACTAATGAAACGGCTGAGGCTTCAGTGGTAGAGCCCTCACCCAGAATGTGTGAGGCCCAGGGTCCAATCCCCAGTGCTACAAAAGGCGGAGGGGGCAACTTGCACCAGAGAATGACAGAAAAACCTAAGATGACAATACACTTTAACTGTTCTAGTCTCCAAACTAATTTTTACTATTGGGAATTCTGCTTTGGTCTTATAATACTAACTCTTAACACTAGCCCTGTGAAACACATTTTGTGTTTTGGCACTTCCAATAATTTTTAAAAAGTAATTATAATTTTTTTAAGTAATTATAATACCATCAGATAAACTGGCATCTTCATAGAGTTCTGTCTAGGTATAGGAAGAACACTGAGAAAGAATGAAGGTTGAACATTGCCTCACTCCTAAATAGCTTTCCCTTCAGAACATCCTGGTGGCCCCTGAAGCATCACAACAAAAAGTACCTTTTTGGTCGTTGTTATTATGTTTTTGTTTTGTTGTTTGTTTGAGATAGTATCTCACTGTGTAGCCCAGGCTGGCCTTGGACTCTTGATCCTCCTGCCTCAGCCTCCTGAGTGGCAGAATTACAAGTGTACACCATACCTGTCTTTTTTTCTTTTCTTCTCTCTTTTCTTTTTTTTTTTTTCAGTATTTGTGATTGAACCCAGGGCTTTCACACTGAACTATATCCCCAGCCCATTTTTTATTTTAAGACAGCCTCACTAAGTCACTAGGTTGCCCAAAGTGGGCTTGAACTTGTGATCTTCCTGCCTCAGCCTCCTAAAGTGCTGGGGAAGACATGTGGTCCCCTCGACTATGAATTTGTCGAGGTCTGGAAAGTCCAAGATATCTTACCCACATGTCTAGCACCTCAGCTGGGGTAGCTGACATGGGGAGGGTCCTTCCTCTCTTCATGTGGTTGCTCATTAGCTCTTGCTCCTGTCTGGGGTCTAGGCTAGCACTTCAGAATGAAAAAAATTTTTTTGAAACAGGGTCTCACTATGTAGTCCAAGCTGGCCTTGAATTCATGGCAGTCCTCCTGCTTCAGCCTCCCAAGTGTTGGTATTACAAATGTCTGCCACCATGCCAGTCAGGGTTCACCTCTTGTCCATAAAGCCACATCTACAATTCTTTCAAAAACAAACTTCTCAGCCTGGTATGGTATTGTACATCTCTAATCCCAGCACTCAGGAGGCTGAGGCAGGAAGGACTGCCTTGAGTTCAAGGCCAACCTGGGCTACATTGTGAGTTCAAGACCAGCCTGAACTCCACAGCGAGACCCTGTCTCAAAAATCCAAAAACAAAACCTCTATCTCTACTTTGGACTTGTGAAAGTGACTGCTGTATGACAGCCCTTAAGATTCCTGGAAATCCTTTTGTCCAGATGAAGGCCAGCATCTTATCAGAGTCTGGATCTTTACCTTGAGGCCACATTGTACAGCCAGACTCTGAAGCTATTTCTGACTTTGAGATTTGTTGGCTAAAGAGACCCTCCTAGGCTTTATTTACATTTTCTATGTTCTGCTTGAAAAACTGAGTATTTCTTTTTTTTAATCACTGGTATCTCTGGTGGTACCATCATATGTTGCTTGTGTACCATTGTAGATCACTAAAAGAAGCCGACCGACACTTAAGACAGTCAGCCTGAACATCTCCTTTGCCAGATTTACAGACTGATGAGGTACATTTTCCATTGTCTGTGTTTTCCTGCACACAGGTGTGACCCAACATTTTGCCCTCCTAAACACTATTTCTCTTACCTCCAATAGCAATTTCCTTATGCTCTTATAGCTTCCATGAAGTGTCCCCTCCCCATATTGTGGAGACAGAATAACTGAGACAGGATGTGGGCTCCTACATTGAATTCTGGAACAGAAAAAGAAAAGCACTGTCAAACCTGATCTATACATTATGTTAATTTCTTGGTTTTGATCAAATGTAATTTATTAATATTAATCATAAGGCTGCTGAATGAAGAGTACACATATGAACTCTAACATAACAGCAACTTTTCTGTCAGCCTAAAATTGTTTCAAAATAAAAATTTTGAAAACCAAATTAATCTTTTAAAAGGATTCACTAATCACCTTTCTTTCCAATCTCTACCCAAGGCTTGAACTCTGAGCCAATGCCATCATATTTTGTTTTATTTTATTTTATCAAACCCAGGACCTTATACTGAGTTAAATCCTTAGCCCCTTTAAAATTTTTATTTTGAGACAGGGCCTTGCTAAGTTCCCCAGGCTGGGCTTGAACTTGTGATCCTCCTGCTTCAGCCTTCCAGAGTCCTGGGTTTCAGGTGTGTCCCTCCACCTGGCCTTTTTTTTTCTTTCTCACAGTTCTGGAAATTAAACCCAAAGCTTTGTGCATGTTAGGCAAGTGTTCTACTACTGAGCAACATCCTTAGCACTTTTCTTTTTTTTTGAGACAGGGTCTCACTAAGTTCCCCAGGCTGGCCTCAAACTTGCCATTTTCGTGCCTCAACCTCCCAAATAGCTTAGATTATAGGCATGTGCCACTATGCCTAGCTTGCCATAAAGGTTTTATTTTGCTAGAACCCAACTTTCACACACCAATTTCTGTCAAGGTATAATATCAACACTGCATAACATATCACCAAAATATGGTAGCTTAAAATGGCAACAAGTACTTACTGGCTTAGTATTCTGCAATGTGAATAGGATAAGTGGTGACAGCTTTGTCTCTATTGAAATGTTAGCTGAGGTGGCTTCACTTGCGCTGGAGGATAGTGGCTACAGTCACATTTCTAGTGTCTCAGCTGAAGTGGCTATGATGGCTAGAGGCTAATTGGACCTCTCTCCATAGTCTCCTTCCCTTTAGGGAGTATAGATCACTTCAACAGGGCAGTCAGACATCTTCACATGGCGATTATCCTCCAAGATGTCAGAATCTAAAGTTCTTAGGCAGAAGCTCAATATCACCATTTTTTGCCTCAGTCTATTGTCCACAGCAGTAATAGGGCCAACATTCAAGGAAGGGGAAATAGATTTCACCTTTTGGTGAGACAGTGGCATGCATGTAGAGGGATGGAGGAGTGGATGTAGACAATAATCTATCACAATGCTCCGCCCTCTCCCTGTAAATGACTCCCAGGACCTCAGTTTTTTATCATCCTTCTCTTAGGTCAATTTTGCCTAGAATCACTATTTTGCTCCTTAATCTTTCAAGTTCTTTATTTGCTCGCTCATTTATTTTACACGCATAATTGTACTCCAGAATTAAAATATTTTCAAAAATATTAAATGAAATAAAACCAAAGTGAATAATGTGTTTGCATAAACACATGAAAAATGTCTGGAAGAATAAACAGTCAAGAAAGATAATACTGGTTACCTCTGAGGGAAGGATGGGAAAGAGTCCTTCAGAAAGAAAGGAATTTTTCTTTTTCATTTGTTGCTTTCTCTGTGGTTCTTTACAATGATCATTTATTATTTTCATGAGGCAGAAAGTTATTTCATCCAATTGAATTAAGGCTAAAAATAAATGTTACATCCAATAACCAGAGAGGAAGCTCAAATCTAACTTCATTTTTAAATAAATGAGCACACAAAGGAATTTCCAGCATTTAGGCCTAAAGGTCAGTTCAGTGTCTACTGCACCACAGAAATGCCCGTGGATGTCTTCCGTAAACACTGCATTGTAGAGATACTTTGACGTACACAGGTCGTGTCTTATCCTGTGTATCTTTTCATCCTTGTATCAATGATCTCAACTATATTTATTTTTACTCTTTTTACTACTTACTAACTTTTGCTGTTCAAAGAAAAAAAAAACGGTGGCACATGTCTGTAATCCCAGCTACTTGGGAAACTAAGGCAGGAGAATCAAAAGTTGTAGGCCAGCCCAGGCAACTGAGACCAAAAAAAAGATTTAAAAGGTGGCTAGGAATGTAGATCAGTGGTAGAGCACTTGCATAGCCTATGTTGGCCCTGGGTTCAATCCCCAACACAACTAAACAAATAAATATTTTTTTACTCCAGAAATACTCATGTTTTTATAATGCCACCACCTTTTCCCATTCAAAGCAGTGGAAGACTTCTTTATGTTTCAAGAGTATGAGAGTTAGGAGAAATCTCAAAAACAGCCTGGTTAAGCAGTCCCACTTTGCAAATGAAGAAACTAAGGCCCAACAGTTTAGATGTCCAGATTATATAAAACCTAGGGAAAGATCCTTGACCCAAGCTTGGGAAATTTCCTGATACCCTATCAGTAAATAAAGATGGAAGAAAACCTAGCTTTTATAGAAACCTAAGCAAATTAGAAATCTAACTAGAGATGGCTTTTAATGGCATTTTCAAGCACTTCATAGGAGTAAACAGAGGGAGCAAGGAGAGTGCCTGAGTAGAGATGATAAATAGGGTTTGGAATAGGGAAAAATAGGAAAAGTGAACAATAGGATTACTAATGCTCACTCTGCCCTTAAGTGTTCTGAAATCAGCCCATGAAGAGTAGGACATTAAGACTCAAACGTGAAAATACGAGTTGCCTCCAGTTGTAAGTTTGCTTCTCCCTGCAGTTCCTAAGATCATTGGTAGAATATCTTCCAAGCAAGGATGTAAAGGAAACAATCATTATATTGTGACTGAAAAAGAATAGGACTCTGAGACGCCACCTCCTTTGAGAGGAAGAGAACACCAAAATTCACGGAATAAGGGGAACACTGCCATCTGCTGAACAGTTTGAGTCAATGAAAATGCTGCCATGCAGAGTTAAAGGCAGCCCGTAGTCAGGGCTCAAAACTAATCAGCAGGCATTTGCAGTCAGGCAGATCAGTACAGAAAGTTTAATTCTGGATTCACGGGGCCCCTTTGTGTTGGAGAAACATTAGTTTGTCTAAAGTATGAGGTAATAGAGGCCTGCATTTCTATTTTCCTTTCGTCTGTGAATATTTATGCCTATTTATTCCTATAATCTAAATTTCAAAATACTTGAATACTGTGCACTGATTGTATCCAGATACAAATGATATGAGAAGGGAAAACAATACAAAGAAATTTATCCAAGTCATACATGCATGTGATTAAAAACTCCAAGTGGGCTGGGCATAGAGATGCACACCTGTCATCCCAGCACTTGGGAGACTAAAACAGGAGGATTGCTGCAAGTTCAAGGACAGCCTCAGCTACATAGGGAGTTCAACATTAGCCTGAACTGCATAGTGAGACCTTGTCTCAAAAAACAAACAAAACAAAACAAAATGAATAAAGTTTTAAAAATTTCCCGATGTCTCACCACTCCCCTTCCCCAGCTAAATGACTTTTTATCCTTTTTGTTCTTTCCATTTTTTCCTCTTCAATTCATAATATCCACGCACACATAGGACAACTGCAAGAGAGAGCTGGGAGAAAATTGTTGATTCTTTTGTACAGCTTTGGTCTTTCTCCCCTTTCATCTATCTGTCCACTCTGTTCTCCTGCTCTCTATCACCATTCTTTTTTCTTCATGGCCCTATTTTCCTCTTCCTCACAGTATACTTCAAGATCTCCTTACTAATATACAAAAAATGATATGACTGGGAGACCAGGTAGGAAGATGACATACACAGGACTGCCAGGTTCTATAACTCCACAGATCACATCAGATGGCATGCTGCTGTTGTGCTTTTTGATTTTTAAATCACATGAGTGTAGTATCTTTATTTAATTTTTTGAACCTGACTTTGTTATCCAATTAGAGACCACTCTTAAATTCCATGGTTACACTAAACAAAACATATGAGTTCTAGGCTTTGCTTAGTTATAGGTTCTTATTAAAACTGTCTTGATATTAAAAGAATAAGTTTAGATAGAACTACTCCAATTGTGATTTAGGTTTGTCTGACTTGTAGGAACTTCAGAAAGAATTCTGTAGGTAAGTATAATGTTGTCATACTTAGCTTGGCAGGGAAATTTTATCTTTTCTAAATACAGTAGAACACTTCTTTGTGGATTTTGGCTACTTAATTTTACTAAACATGTTGCATTTAGGTTTGTGCAGCAGGATCCCCAAAGGAAAAGGACTTATAAGCAAAACTTATAAACTTAAAAGGACTTACAGACTTATAAACAAAAACGGCATTTAAAAATAAATTTGGAAATACTGTTTCTCAGATCCTTAACATAAATTTAATGAAGTCGGGAAACTGAAAGCTGATGGATAGAAACAGTATATTTTCAAAGGAAACAAACCCCTTATTTACCTGGCTCTGAGCTATAAGTCTTACCTGAAAATTTTTTCTGGTGACAGACAGTACTTTTGTCTTGGCTACCTCCTAGAGTGTAGCTCCAGGCCATTGGCTCAGGAACTACTCTCTTACCTTGTCACTGGATGAAGCAATTAGGTGGGAGGCCTCAAGTTGTGGCTTATTTTGCATGTGTTCTTGTGGACTTGGTAATTGTAAAACAGGATTGTCTGCATTTCAAATCCTGTTGATTTTATAATCTTGAGCATTTATCCCACTGACTGTGGCAAACTTTTCCTTATGATTTGAATTTGGCAATTAAATTTTCTGTCTTCAATGTAGATTTAAACTGTGTCCTGCCTGAGAATGGCTACTATGCTATTTTTTAACTGTACTGTCCTTTTCAATTACATCCAGAAATTTACCAATGAGAACATTTTTGCCCTTAGAGTGAGCTACCTTGGTAGCTTACTTAGCTTGGGTTTGTTAAAGAAGCTAGGTCAAGAAATCTTGACTCCTAGCTCTCCCAAACTGTATAAAATGTTTCTAATAATCTTCTCTGCTAGATGTTTATTTGTTTGTTTGTTTCACAATTAACAGAGAGCAAAGAAGACCTTAAAAGCATTTGTGCTTCAGGACACAAAATTTAAATGAATTACAGTACAGACTGTAGTATACTACTCTTTTGATGTTAGGCCACATCTTTACAGAAAGAAATGTGGGACTCCTGAATAAAAATACTTTCAGAGGTTGTCACAGACCAAATTCTGCAAAGGAATTAAGTGTCTCACAAAACTCTGGTGGGTTACTACTCTTTGGTCACCAGTTACTTAGATTTTTCTAGTTAGGGCTACAGAAGTGCTCACTTATAGAGGCCTTGCCTACCATGTCCAAGTCCTGGCTTTATTGTAGGCAGGTAAGTTAGATAGAAATTAGTATTCCAGGGCTGCGTCGGGGAGGGCTCTGTGGGGAGCTGGGGCGCCCCGCCCGCGGAGGACATGGATGAGGACGGGCTCCCCCTCATGGGGTCGGGCATAGACCTGACCAAGGTGCCAGCAATCAAGCAGAAGAGGACGGTGGCGTTTCTAAACCAGTTCGTGGTGCACACCGTGCAGTTCCTCAACCGCTTTGCCACGGTGTGCGGAGGTAGGACCGGGGACCCCACGGCAGGCAGGGGAGCCCGCAAAGCCCCAGGAGGCAGGTCCGCGGAGTGCACACCCGTCACCTCCCGTCCCCCGCCAGGCTGACACTCTGGGCCCCTGCGGGTCTGGGACCATAGTTCAGGCTGGCTCAAGGCATCAAGGAGGACCGAGGAAATACAGGATGTCGCGGTGGAAGACATCTTTTATTCTGAAATGTGTTCTTCTGCTCCTGAAAGATTTACATTTGACATTTAAATTATTTTACATTCTTTGACCCAGAAATGGTAAAGGGGCCGGGTGTGGTGGCGCACGCTTGTAGTCCCAGCACTCAGGAGGCTGAGGCAGGAGGATCGCTGCGAGATCGAGGCCAGCCTGGGCTACACAGTGAGTTCAAGGACAGCCTGAACTACACAGCAAGACCTTGTCCCAAAATTTAAAAAACAAAAATTAAAAAAAGACACTCAAAAACAGAAGAAACAAAGATGGCAAAGGGACGTAGCCTAAAACATGTTTGGCATCAGACACCATTAAGGAAATAAAAATGCCTTCTGTAAGTGTCTTGTGAGGATTAAGTGCCCAGTTAATATTCAGCGAGCCCTCCTTGTCTTTTAAAAAGCCAGAGAAGCCTGGGATCAGTCCCTAGTATTGCAATTCAGTGAATCAATCAATCAATAAAAGTTTTTAAAGTTTGAAAACCAAAGAAGAGGATGAGGAGGACAATGAGAAACATAAGTTGAAACTGAGTTTAAGAAAAGAGAAAGAAATGATGGAACTTTTAGAAAATTCACAGTTGAACGTTCTGACTTCTATCAGCCATAGCTTTGGCAAGCCGAGATTCTGCTAGGTGTCGCTAACAATAATATGGAGATGGAAACCATTGGCATCAGCTGCTGTTTTCTCTGGTAATCAGAATCTCTTCTGTCTTCTCACTAAGACCACGAAGAATGAGAGCTGACCGCTGGTAGACTGAGGGGCTCAGTTCAGTGTATTCTGTGTTACCAGACTCGCACATCAGGGGCCTGCTTCTCCCAAGAGAAAGTAGAACTGACAATAAAAACCAGTAAGCCTCACAGTGATGTAATCATTATGTACTGCAAACACTAATAAAAATTTTAAAATTAAGCAAAAAGTAAAAAAAAAAAAAAGAAAGAAAGAAAGAAAAAGAAATTAATATTCCATCAGAGAGAGACTGGGCTCTCAAAAAAGTCAGTAAAAAATAAAACATCAAAATTGTGCCTAGGCTGTTGGGTATATTCCCCAAAGAATTAAAAGAATCATACCACAGTGATACATGTGCACCCATGTTCATAGCAGCACAATTTGTAATAGCCAAAAGTTGGAAACAGCCCAAATGCCCATCAACTGGAGACTGGATCAAGAAAATGTGGGTTTTTTATAAAGTGGAGTATACTCAGCCATCAAAAATGAGAAATTAGAGACATTTATTGCTAAATGGATGCACATTGAGGTGATACTCTTAAGTGAAATAAATAAGACACAGATACCGAATAGTTTCTCTAGTGTGAGAAACTGAAAGTGTAAATAAGGTCTAAAAGGTATAATAGATAGTGTGAAATAAGAAGAAAAGGGGCAAAGAGGAGGGGTAGGGGAAAAGAAAGAAGCAAATGGAATGGAATTAATATGAAAAAATGAAAAAATGGAAACAAAGGCTTTGTAAATAGGGAGGGATGGAGGGGTTGAAGGGAGGACAGGGGAAGGAGGAAAAAATAAGAACCAAGAGAGTATATAAAGGTGCATATCTCCAATGATGAATTATATTATATTGTATACCTAAAATGTACCAATAAAAAGATATAAAAAAAGAAAGAAATTTTTTAAAAAATCGTGCCTAGGGACATATCTAAAGAAGACCAGGCTTCAAGATAAAGATGGAATGGCCAGGCATATATGTCTCTCTAAGGGATAAGCAGTAACTTAAAATTATACTATAATTAGTACTACCCGGTTCAAGAAGTCCAGATAGACATCAGTCACCCTGGTGGATGACCAGAACATTCAGACCATCCCATCTCCAGAATGCCTTTGTTCCTTCTATGTACCCTTGGTATGTGACCTGGATCAATATCAGCTAAACAGCTATACTTGAAATCTTATAGGTTGATTATTGTTTGACCCATGCTGTACCCATATTGTGACTTTGCTCTACAAATTACAACCCACTTTGGGGATCCCTCCTATCTCACAAGAGATATCTTTCAATAAATTTTTCCACTTTTAACCTCCGTATAACCTTAAAATTCATTCTTCAGGGCCGGGGATTTAGCTCAGTGGTTCCGGCGCCTGCCTCGCAAGTGCAAGGTCCCAAGTTTGATCCCTGGTACCAAAAAGAAAAGAATCCTTCTTCAGTTTTAGCAGACGCAAACTGGCCATATTAACGTCTAGCAGGTTGGAGTTGTGCTTCTCCCCTATCATTTTGGAGGCTCCAAGGTAAGTAAGAGCGCTGTTATTCAATGGCACCCCTACATATTTTGACTGGATTTTAGACTATGACTTGTTTAGATAATCAAAGCTTATTGTCTGTTGTTTGCTGGTTGTTTATGCCTCCTGTTGGTTGCTTGCACCATGTTAAAAGTTGAGGGCATGGAAGAGTGTGGTATGGGTTTCTGTGATGGAATGTTTTTATTGTTGCGAACAGGGCTTTGTGTTCCCTACTTAACTTCTTTGGTTGTCAGGAGATGTGTCTGTTACAGACAGCTCTTAGAATGGTTTTTGGCTGACAGCTTGTGTGGGTGGGTGTGTCTGAGGATTCAGCCAGAGGCTATGGGACAGGTTTTGGAAGTTCAGCTCTGTCAGACATGGTTTTAATCAGTACATCAGAAAATGTAAAGTGCTTCTCTTTGCAATCCTAAAAATCTTTATTTTTTCCTTTCCAATTGGAAGCTCCAGAACCCCTAGAAATTGAGTACTCATCTAAAAGGACACCAAAGATAGACATTCCTTTATAGACTACATAACCCCCATCCTTGGGTTAGAGGGGAATCAGAATTCATGCTCATCCAGGAAGGCACACATGAGGGTTTTGGTCAACCTGGTGCCTGGGCAGGGGTTTTTCTTGCGCTCTTTCTGAGATAATGTGAAAAGAACTGATTTCTGGGTGACAGTAGAGAGAGCTACTTCCAAAAACATGCATATTAATGAGCCTAAAACAATAAAGCTTAAAGTAGCATCTCCAATCTGTCCTTTGATTTTCTTTGTCTCTCTCTCTCTCTCTTGCTCTCTCTCAAAAATTTAAAAAGCAGTCTCTGATTATTGGTTTATTTTTCAGCTTGGCAATACAGTTGGAGTCAATTGTAGCTGTTGTCTTTTTTCTTTTTTTTTGGTACCAGGGATTGAACTCAGGACCTTGCACTTGTGAGGCAGGTGCAGCACCACTGAGCTAAATCCTCAGCCCTACAGCTGTTGTCTTTGCTAAGGACTGAAGACTCACCCAGGGAAGCTTTTGATTCTTTCTGCCCTTGAGATGGTTAGGATTTAGTTCTTGTACTGTGCATAGAGTCACTCTTCTGTCCTTCCCACTCCACTTCCTTGCCCCCTGAGAAGCAATGCAATTTACCCTAATAGTGTTTTGCTCAAACAAATTCTCTTCTCTGAGGCTATTGGAGTTCAGGACCAAGTTTCTAAAATAGTGAGCTTTGCCCTCCCTGAGACCTTTCCAGAGTAAAGCTGACCTTCACTTATCTCTGGGCCATATTCTTTTATATATATATAATATATATAAATATTTATATATATACATTTATTGATATATTTTAAGCACGTATAATGATAACACTCATTGTAGGGAATTTGCACCTGTACATGGTACATCCCACCTCTTTTTTCCCCTTCACCCCTCCCCTCAAGCCTGCTCCCCTGCCTATGTACAAAAGCTTTGATTCCATTTTTCCTTCTATTTTTTCCTCCTCCCTTCTTTCCTTTCCTTTTCCCTCCTTCTTCCCTTGTTCCCCTTCCCATTTGAACAATTTCTTCCTATTTCCCATTTCCCAATATCTATTATACATTTTAGTCCTTTTTTTCACTTTTGGTCTCTTATACCAAAGAAAAAAATGTGGCATTTAAACATGTGTGTCTGATTTATTTCACTTAAGAGTATGGTCTCAAGGTCCATCCATTTAGCTATAAATGTCTGAAGCTCACCCTTCTTTATGGCAGGGTAGTACTCCATTGTATATAAAAATCACATCTTCTTTATCCATTTGTTGGTTGATGAGCATTTGGGCTGTTTCCAAGATTTAGCTATTACAACTATGCCACTATAAACATAGGTGTGCATATATTGCTGTGGTATGATGCTTTTAATTCTTTCAGGAAGATACCAAGAAGGGGAATATCTGGGTCAAATAGAACCTCTAGTTTTTGTTTTTTGAGAAATCTCCACACTGATTTCCACAGTGGTTGCACCAGTCCACGTTTCAATCAACAGGGGAGAAGGGTTTCTTTTTCCCCACAGCTCCTCCAGCATTTGTTATTGGTTGATTTCTTGATAGCAGCCATTCTTTCTGAAGTGAGGTGAAATCTCAGTGTAGTTTTAATTTGCATTTCTCGAATAACCAGTGATGTTGAAAAGTTTTTTATGTATTTATTTGCCATTTCTATTTCTTCATCTGAGAAGTGTGTATTCGTTTCAGATGCTGGGCCATATTCTTAAAAACTGGCTTAGATTTAATTCTCAAACTCTCAAAAAATATAAAAGTTATAGTCCAAATTTATTGGTCTCTTAGCCCTTAGACAAAACTAAAAATTAACTCTGTTCACTTTCTCCCCCCCTCAAAAGTGCTTCACTGCAGGGCAGACTGACTGGTTTTTATATTATAAATATGTTATTTGATAAAGCAAAGTTTTAAATAGAAACATTTATTTAAATATAACAGTTTTAAATAGAAACATTTATTAAAGGATACCCCCAGAGGACTGACTCTCACTTGCCATGATTTCTCTCCAAAAGATCTTGCAGGCCAGCAACTGTTAAAGAGGAAGCGAGCCCAGGCCCATGCTAAGAGCCACTAACCCAGTTCTGTCCACTTCTTCAAACCTTCAGTTCACCACTGCTGCTGCTGGACAGGTTTAAGTCTAGAAACACATTAGATTGGGCACTGAGCAAAAGCAACAGACAGGGATGCCTTCTTTCTCCTTGTTTCTTTTTAAAATGGAAAAAACTGTGATCTGCACCGAGGTAGATTGGAGCCTTGGCAGGCTTTCTTGCCTGTTTGAAATGCATGCTTAGCTCCAAAGAGTGTCACCTAGTATCTCTCTACAACCTAACCTGGCCAGAGAACCTGCTGAGAATAAAATACTTGAAATTACATTTAACAGTCTGTCTCTTTTGAGGGAACAGTTACATGTGGCTATCAAAACAGAAGTTTTGGCTATCAGCTGTGGCTATCAAAAAACCATGGCTATCAAACAACAAAAAGGTTGTACTAGAGCCAGGGATTTAGCTTAGCAGCATGGGCACCTGTCTGGTTAGTTCGAGGTCCTGAGTTTGATCCCAGTACTGGAAAAAAAAAAGCTTGTACTATTCCAATCAGATAAATCATCAGCCTAGGGTGCTTCTTAGAAACAGCCTTTGCTTTCACAGGTGTAAAATGTTTTTTTTTCTTCTGATTCTTATTACAAGAGATTTCTGTTAACTGATGACCTATAAAAAAAGTTCTAACTAGTCTATTAATAATTACAAACCTAAAAACTGTAAAAGGGTTGTTGTAGTTGAATTTGGCCAATCCAACTGAGAGTGCATTTCTACTTAAAATAATTGTTTTGTGTGTTTATGTTTGTCCATTTGTCTGTTCAATGTGTGTTAATAACCAGTTAAAGCACTTGCAGCTGCTTTATTAAAAAATTTTTTTGAGCTCAGTAATTTTTTTTTTCTTTTTTGGTTCTTTTTGAGATTTCCATAAAAGACTATGTAAGTTTTCATGAAGCCAAACTTACGTAAAACATTACCAGATAAAGACTGACTGGCTTGAGATTTACATAAAAATAAACGTCTTAAAGTTTGATAACATAAATGTTACATTTGGTTTAAATTAATATGTATGTTTCTGTGTGTTAATTTAAAAATATACATTATCCTTCAAAAGTTCTACTTAAGCCAGTTTATAGATAAAGTCAAGACATTATCTGAAATGCTTGTTTTTATATAGTTTAACAATAGGCTAATTTAAATCACTTGGTAAGAATAAAGATGTCTTTAAAATTGGTAACAAAACTGGGCGTGGTGGCACACACCTATGATCCCAGTACTTGGGAGGCTGAGGCAGGCAGATCACCAGAATGTGCATAGGGTTATATGTAAAAATGAAATGATTTTTTTTTCCAACTGAGGTAGTCTTTTATTCTTTTGGTGATCTCTTCCAGAGTTAACTACTTCCACTGTAGGTGATGAAATACATAAGGCTCCACTTTAAATGTTGGCACTGCTACGAGCATGGTCTTTTCCCCTTCACTGTAACTCAGAATCAAAACTTTGATTCTTGTCTTATTTTCCAGTCCCAGTAGTTTCCACTGCAGAAGTTATCTGAAGACAATCTTATGCTTTCTAGTAGTGGTCTGTGACCAGCTTCTATCTTCTCCACGAAAACTACGATGGATTTAGTTTATACATGTATTAAACTAAGAGGCAGTCTCTCAAATGAGTTTAAATACACTTTATTTTTAGACAACCTACATGACATGTTTTGCCCCCCCCCCGAAAAACAATGCCTCCACTCCAAATAAATCACGGTCAAAATAAACGAAGCATTCAAGATGACATCAGTCCCATTTGTCTAAAATCCCCGTGTTGTGCGGATGACAAGCAGCAGCCAGTTATTACAAGCGATAGATCCAAGGTAACCACCAAATCCATTAACGTTTTTCCATTTCTAAACCATCCTTAAAGAAAATCATAAATGGGGTCACACCATCCTCATGGTAGTCCAGGAGAGCAACCATGCCATCTAGATTCATGTTTGCACCAATAAAGAACTGATAGTTTTTTAAATTAGTAAGGATGTGCTTGATTTGTTCTGCAGCCCCTGACGTAAAAGGTTTTACTCTTTCTGGTCTTTGTTCTTCAAGTTTGCCTTTGACTGATTTCATATAATCTTTGATGTACTTCTTGTAGGCCTCTTTTGTGAAGCTAGTTTCCTGCAAGTGATGGTTCATTACAATATCAGCACCAGTAACTACTGTGTTTTTGGTACCTTCCAGGCCTTCTGGGAGGCATTTCCACCAATGAGTGAGTCATCAATGTTACCCTCTGTTCTACTGACCGTCTTGCCCTCCACCTCCAGACACAGACCACCTGCGATCTCCCGGATCCCGATAGATAATCATGATGGTGGCTGAAGGGAGATGTGGCCACCGCTGCGCTAGTTTAGCAGGAGCCCGGAGCTCAGTGAGCGCGGTGCAACCAGAGCGGCAGCGCGCGAGGGGAGGGGGGAGGGACAGAAAAAGCGAAATGATCTTATATAAGAGCCTTGAGTATCTGTGGCTTTTGGTAGAAGTGGTCCTGGAGTCAATCCCCATGGATACTGAGAGATACTTTACTGCCCTGAAAGGATCTAAACAGATACCCTGGAATAATGATACTGGTATTGAGAAACTAAGTGATTTTGCCAACTAACTCTTTTGAAAATTGGAGTGTTTAACACCAATTATTTTGTCAGATTGAAGAAAAATCTATTCAAATGGTCCATTGATAAATCATTAAAATTAAAACCAATATGTGATATGTTGCATGTAATTTGGATCTTTTTAAATAAATGATGTAGCTAAAACAATTCTAATCATCATCTACTTATTTATGTGAATAATATTACTCAGTGTTTACAAAATAAAAGCAAAAACTAGAGATAAATGATCTGATACCAAACCTGTCTCTTAGAAATATGTAAAATTAATTTATGATATATAAACCAATTTTAAAAGCCCCACTGATTGCTGTTTAACAATTATCAATATTTAAAAATATATCATTGATCAATTATGAACTAATAATAATTCAATTCACAAACATTTTTAATGTGTACGAGCATTATGGTTAAGAAAATTAATTTAATTCACATTTTTATATAAAATTTGTTGCAAAGAAACATGATAGATATCATCAATAAAAGATATTCACACATAATCTATATATATTACATTCAAATAAAAATCTGTAGCACAATTAAAGTCCAAAGAGAAAAAGACTGCTGTAAAATTTCACAGTATAATAAAAGTTTGTTTATGTTGTTAATGTTTTGATGGATAATGATATTAGTGTAGGTAAAACAGTGGAGCTGAGATCAGTCCCTTCCACCCATTTAAATTTAAACATCACCCTATGATGGCAATGATGGCAAACCTGTTAGAGACCAAGTGCCCAAACTGCAACCCAAAGCCTACTTATTTATCGAAAAGTGCCACCACTGCAATCAAACCTGAATACTGAGGTTTCAGTTTAGAAAAAAACAACTGTTATCCCATACATGGTGCTTGGCTGCTGGGGCAGGATGGCTCCTTGCTGACAGGGAGGGCTCCACATGCCATAGGTTTGCCACCACTGCTCTAGGGCACTTCCTCCTTTCCTTGTTCTAAAAAAGGTAGAGAATAATGTACAAAAATCAAAATCAAGGAGATCTTTGCCATGCAAGGCAAGAGCACAAGCCATTGGATCCCCTGAGCTTCAGTCACCTTCATCCTATCCAAACCTTATTAAGGGTTCTTATAAATGTAATTAAGATCAGAGTGAATTCTGGGACAAGCATGTGTGTTGAGAGATCCTGAGGTGACACAGCACCCTGTCAATTATTTCTGTCAATCATACGTAGAGATTCAGGAGGAGGCAACTGGGCTGAGGTGCACATCCTTTAAATTCCAGAAGCCCAGTTTATCTGGCATTGTGCTGTGGGTTGTGTGCTTTGTTCTGTGCACAATGGTTTTTGCTTTTCTGTCAGCCTGGAACAAATTCTCTGCACCTTAATTTTGTCAGCATGGACTCACCCTGAGCACAACTTCCTGTGATCTTCAATAAATGTAGCTGCTTTTCACTTGCCATTTGGACTGTGCATTGAACACAGGACATAGCACACAGCTGTGTTAACATGCCTACTCAAAGTTCTATGCTTCAGGGGTAAGGTTTAGGTGATGTCACACAGCCTAAAGGCTTTCTGTTTCCTGGATTGCTTTCTCTGTTGTGAGGATAGGAAATGAAAGAAGGATGAGCCTGCTTTAATTCTGAGGATCAGGTTTAATTAGCATCTGCTAAAGCTTGATCTGATTTATTCCTTTTAACCTACAGTATAATGTTCTGTCATATGAAAATAGCACATTTTATTATACATATTGATGGACATCTACATTCTTTATAATTTTTTTGCTGTTTCAAATACTATATACATGAACATCCTCATTCAGTATATGTTTTTATGCACATGTATGAAAATTTTGCTATAGTAGATGTCTTTAAATTTTTTGGCAGCTTACTCCATACTCTAGAAGAAAATTTCCTCCTTACATATTTTAGAGTTGGAGTTAAACTTACTATGTGAGGGCTGGAGATGTAGCTCAGTGGACCAGTGCCTGTCTGGCAAGTGCAAAGTTCTGAGTTTGATCCCCAGTACCGGAAAAAAATAAAAATAAAACAAACTTACTATGTGAGTAGTAGCAAGTAAGTTTGTTTGTAATGTAAACATTAATATTTAAAAGTAAAATTTTAAAATGTATCCAGTGAAATGTAAATATAGTAATAACTACATACTCTTACTGTTATAAATTCAGCAGATAAATTCCAGGCTCTTTTGTACAATGTGCAAAGAATTGCAAGCATGCAGCAGAGAACTTTGAGTAGGTGTATAACATGATGATTTCACAATTACAATCTCAAAGTCTCCACAGTTACCTGAGGCAAGGCAAGTTAATGCTTACCTCTGCTGGGAGTGTAGAAGAGATTAAAAGGGTCAAAGAATCAACTAAGAGGAAAAGGATTTTTTCATCATTTATTTGGAATCTCTACTTGACTGGAAAGAGGAAGTTAGGAAGGAGTTAAGGAAGTTACTTATATAGGAAGGATGGATAGAGGGAATATTAATGATCTAATAAATATCTAATGGTGAGATAAGCAAAAATAACTCCCAGCAAGACATTAGTTCTACAATAACAAATCACTTCGAAATTTCATTTCCCTGTGAAAGCCAAAGCCATAATGCCCAGTAATAACACGTTCTATGCCTATTTATGTGAATTTTATTCCTTTCTCCATTTAGGGAAATCTGCTAAAATACTTAAATATTTGGATAATTAAGTCCTATTTTTGCACTGACCCCATTAAAATTCAATAATAATGTAAAACGAAGATGTAATGAGCAATAATAACATTTGATAATATTTAGGAACTGATGGGGCCACTAAAGGGCATATGTTTTCTTATGAAGACCTCTGGTATGCTTGCATTTTTCTGTCCTATGTCTGCAAACATGTTTCTATAAAGACAGCATGGGGTAACCATTATCGTCCAAGTAATAACAAATACTTATTGATTATATACTACTATTAAATGACTTGCAGACACAAACTATGTAATAGATCTCAGCCAAGAGCGGTGGTACATGCCTGTAATCCCAGCTGAGGCAGAAACACAGCAAGTTTGAGGCCAGCCTTCATTACAAAGCAAGACCCTACTGGGGCTGGGGATTTAGCGCAGTGGTTTTGCCGCCTGCTGCACAAGCGCAAGGACCCGAGTTCGATCCCCGGTACCAAACAAACAAACAAACAAACAAAAACAAAGCAAGACCCTGCCTTAAAAAACAAAAAAATAGATATCATATATGTATATATTTTTGGGGGGTGCAATTTGACCATATATTGCTGCTCTACCACATGTACAAATTCAACCCTCTCCTTTACAGATGAGGCTTTATTCTCATTTCTGCAATTTTCTACCTTCAGTTTTCTAAGGTTCCCAGTATCCCATAAGTACTCTCCCAGAAGGCCCAGCAGTTCACCAGACATGCCTAGACAGGTTTCAAACCTCAACGGTTAATGCAACTTTCATGCAACTACTTCTACTATCAGTGAAGGGAGAAAGAGGAAGGAAGCTGTTGTACAGTGGTGCATGCCTCTAGTCCCAGCAACTGAGGAGGCTGAGGCAGGAGGACCACAGTTCAAGAGCAAGACCATTCTGGGCAATTTAGCAAGATCCTGTTTAAAAAAAGAAAAAAAAAAAATATATATATATATATATTTGCTAAGGATGTAGCTCAGTTGTAGAGTGCTTACCTAGTGTGCAAAATTGTCTGGGTTCAATACCTACTAATGCTAAATTGTTTTTAAAGGGAGAAAGAAATGTTATTGGATTGATTGTATTTATTAACACTCAAAATGTGTATATAAAAGGATGGTGTGGTAAGATAAGAGTTACAGCCTGGATATAAAATTAAACTGGATTGCCATCTGTTAGCAAATATTTCCAACTCCTTATTTCATTTGGTATTAGATTACTCCATTCTTTTTAGGACAGACAGAACTGAAGCATTTCTTCACTTGATCTTAGCCAAAAGGCCAAGAAGCGATTGAGTTTGTTTGTTTTTTGGTACCAGGATCAAACTCAGGACCTTGTGCTTGCCAGACAGGTGCTGTGCTGCTGAGCTACATCCCCAACCCCTTGAAGCATTTCTTGAGTCAGACATTCTTTTTTTTTTTTTTTTTTTGGTACCGGGGTTCGAACTCAGCCATATGCTTGTGGGGTAGGCCGTGGAACCACTAAGCTAAATCCCCACCATTGAGTCAGATATTCTTTTTTTTTTGGTACTGGGGATCGAACTCAGGTCTTTGTGTTTGTGAGGCAGGCAGCAGAACCACTGAGCTAAATCCCTGGCCCCCTGAGTCAGATATTCTTGATATTGGTTTATAGGAAACTAATCTGAGTCATGGTTTGCTTCTTTATGCTCCATTTCCCCACTGTCTTACCATTATATAGGGAAAGTACTTGTTATGTATAATCAGGTCATAAATTCCTGGGGAGCTTACTTAGCATGGAGGCTTCTTTTAGTCACTTTTCCATTACTGGGACAAAATATCTGACATACACAACTTAGAGGAGGAAAGGTTTGTTTTGGCTTATGGTTTCATTGTCTGCTGGTTCCACTTCTTTTAGGCCTTTGATAGGTAGAAACATCATAGTGGAAGGGTGTGGCAGAGGAAAGCTGCTCACCTCCTGGAAACCAGGAAACAGGGAGAAAAGAGCCAGAGAGGAAAGGCCAAGACCTACCCATCAAACGTGTGTTCCCAGTCACCTGCTTCCTCCAACTGAGACCCACCTCATAGTAGCCCATTCAGCTCTCAATTTATCAATGAATTAATCTATTGATGAGGTCAGTGTTCCCAGGGTCCAATCATGTCTCTAGGCCCCATCCCTGAACATAGATGTATTGGGGATCAAATCGTCAATACATGCGTCTCTGGGGGACATTTCATATTTAAATCACAACAAAGTTTAATAGCACAGTTTCTGGAGACAAAGAGTTTGCTTTTGAATTTTGTGCTGCTACTTACCAGTTGTGAGATTTTTTTGGTAAGTTATTTAATCTCTATGACCCAGTATCCCTGTCTGTATGTGGGGATAATATTAGTATCTACATCATAGGGTTGTTAGGAGGGAGAGGATGGGAAGGGAGAGAGACTTAGAACAAACCTGAGACACAGTAAGCACTTTATAAGTGTTAGCTATTAGCTGTTTTGGAGGGTTTGGGGATTTTGTTTTGTTTGTTTTTAGATTTTTGAGACAGGGACTTACTATGTATTTCAAGTTGGCCTTGAGCTCATTATGTAGCCCAGGATGGTATCGAACTCGTGGTGATTCTCCTGCCTCAGCCTCCTGAGTTCTGGGATTATAGCCATACACCACTACAACCAACTTGTTAGCTGTTATTAAATAGTACTCAATTGTACTCTCTTTGCTGCCAACCCTGATACCTTGCATATGTTTGACATATGATAAATGCTAAATGATGAAAACTATCAATACAAGATGGGAGATAAGAAAACAAGGATTCCCCTGGTACTTTAAGAAGTCCCAATAAAACAGTAATAGTTTATGTCCTTTACTAATATAATTGTATGCCATTTCAATGTTCTAGTCGAGAGTGTAAATGAGCCACATTTACCTCTGAATCATTCTAAAATCAAGATTTGGTATTGTAAAAACAGCGCAACTATATGGGCCTGCCACATGTTTCCCTTAAGTCACACGCATGTCCAATCAACATTATTACATGAGCAAGAATGCACACAGGGGTGGGGATGTAGTTCAGAGGTGGAGTAATTGCCTATCATATTGAAGACCAAATTTGATCCCCAGGGCCACAAGAAAGGTTTTTTGATTTTTTTTTTTTTTGTGCTGGGGATCGAACTCAGGACCTTGTGCTTGCGAGGCAGGCATGGTGCCACTGAGCTACATCCCTGGGCCTTTTCAATTTGGTTTTTTTTTTTGGTGCCAGGGATCAAACTCAGGTCCTTGTGCTTGCGAGGCAGGCAGCAGAACCACTGAGTTAAATCCCTGGCCCTGATTTGTTTTTTGAGAAGCATCAGACATGACCCTGCTTGAGGGACATTCTACATAATCTCTGACCATGGCTTCTCAAAGTGGTCCAGGTCACTAGAAAAAAAGAGATGTTACAGCCAAGCGGGTCTAAGGAGACCTGAGAACTAATGTGCTATCCTAAGTGTGACCCTGGAAAAGATGAAAGGACATTAGGGGAAAACCAAGGAAATCTGAATAAAACATAAACTTTAGTGAATCGTAATTTTTTAAAAGTGAATGCACACAGCCTCTTCTTCCACTCATTCAAAGTTCTCTGTGGACCCAGGTTGAAGAGTTGGTGCTTCCTGTCTGCACTAGGTAGCTCCCTGGCACATGTCCTGAAATCCCAAAGGATGCTTGGCCCAGCTGAACTGTGCAAAAGGCAAATCAGCATGATCTCCACAGGAACCAGCATCATCCACAGATGTTAGAGGCACAGTAACATTTAGGATGAAAGATTTCATCTAGGCTCTCTAAGTTAAGCCCTGACAATTTCTATCTGCATCTTAGTTTTTACTTCAGTGATACTCCTCACATTTACACTGAACTTTCTTGGAGTTAAAAAAAATTTATTGTGTAAAATTTTGTACTCTTGCATTTATTGCAATACCTAGCAATTTTTTAAATACCAGATAAAGAGTTAAACATTTATAAATTCAGTGAGTGAAAGACTACATCTTTTTCAAATACAAATTTAAATACACAAATATATCTTACCAGCTGGATATAATATAGTCCTGAAATAGTAATATCATCCATTCATTACTTTACATTGTTGTGTCATGTTGTATAACATTTTCTTTCTACCTTCTAGTATGAGATATTATCTGGAAAGATATTAATCACAATTTCTATCTTCTGTTTCCCAAGGGAACATCAACATAGGAAATGTCAGGCTTTGTTAATATTCTGTGCCTTGAAGGGAAATAGAGGAGGTGCTATGAGTCCTTGTTAATTACAAACCAAACATATTAATGTAGCTTTTTCCTCAGTTCCAGCATATAAAAATAAATAAAAATTCCAAGAATGTGAACATCTACTTTTATTCCAGAGTTTCATTTTTATCTTTCAAATAAATTCTGGTGAAGTTACTTTATAATGTTTCTCTTTTAGTTTTCTCCCCAAGATGGAAGTGGCTAAATCACAACTGAGGTTTGATTTCACAGATTATCCTGATTAGCACTGGAACAATGTAAAGCTTTAATAAAACTCTAGAGTGTGCATGTGTGGGGAACTACTGTACAGTATTCTTATTCCAGGACTAGGATCCATAATAAATGTTTTATCCCCAAGTGAGTCAGAGTCAGTTCATGTCTTGAGACCAACAGTGGTAGAGCTAAAGCATGACTCCCAGGTGAAGAACAATATGAAAAGGTGAAATGAGAATGGCAATAGGAAAAGATGGGAGATGTAGATGGATAAAAAGTACTGCCCTTGAGGATCGGCAACTTCTTTAAATCCCATTGTACTGGTTAACCTAAGTTCACAGATGTAAACACTGTGCAAGGGAAAAAAGAGAACAGATGAGATGGATAAGATTACTAGGGGAGGAAAAAAGGAAAGAAAGAAGTCCATTTGGTGTAGAGCAATGGAGCATAACATGAAATTGCCTTAGGTACCAAAGCACACTGATGTATTCGAGACTCTGTCGCACTTGAGACATAGCCTAGTTCTAGTCCAGTTATGAGGTCTGTGTGTGTGTGTGTGTGTGTGTGTGTGTGTGTGTTGATAGTGCTGGGGATTAAACCTAGGGCCTCCCTTACAAACCCTCTATGACTGAGCCTTACTCCCAGCCCTGTTATCTTTTTTTTTCTTTTTTTTTTACATTGCCCACACTGGCCTTGAACTCATGATCCTCCCAACTCAGGCTTCTAAGTGGCTAGGATTATAGGCATGCAACCACCACACCTGGCTCATATGCCTTTTTCATGGTCAAGAATTACTTGTGTTTGTCAGAATACATTTATTTATAAACCATTACCTACAGAAAATTCACTCCTTTATAGTCTATCTCCACAATTTTGCATATATTCAGCACTGGCCTTATTTCTTACATTTTAACAGGCTGTATATGGAAGGAATGGAATGTGGAGTGCTATCCACATGCTGTCTTTGAAGCAAACTTCTCAAACACATAAAAAATAAAAAGAATTGGCCCAAGCAGGACCCTTAGCCTTTTTTATAGTGAAACATTAAGCAAATTAATTAAGGGCACTGAAGACTAAACAATCAAGTGATAAACTAATTCAAAAAAGATAAATCAGGGCCAGGGATTTAGCTCAGTTGTTCTGGCACCTGCCTCGCAAGAACAAGGTCCCGAGTTTGATCCCTGGTACCAAAAAACCCCCAAAGAACAAAAACAAAACAAAACAAAACAAAAACAAAGAAAACCAAAAAAGATAAATCAAAATATATTCGAAGCCAGGTGTGGTGGTGCACACTTGTAATCCTAGTACTTGGGAGGCTGAGGCAGGAAGATCACTGTGAGTTCCAGGCCAGCCTGGACTACATAGTGAATGTAAGGCCAGCCTGAACTACATAGTGAGAACTTACCTCAAAAAACCAAATAAACGGGCCGGGGATTTATCTCAGTGGTTCCGCTGTCTGCCTTGCAAGCACAAGGACCCGAGTTCGATCCCCTGTACCAAAAAAACCCAAATAAACAACAACAAATATTAAACAGAAAAAATTATTTGGATCTTGTAAATTACCAGTCTATTAGGGAAGATTCCTTCTTTTTCTGTCTGGAAATCCAAACAAGAGTTATCTGTTAATAAATCTTGAGCACGTTTAGGCAGAATTATGAGAAAAAGTAGTGCTTGCATTGGGAACAGGGACATAATATATAGTGCTATGAATTTTTTTCATGAATATTTTGGCAATTATCTTAGTCTGAAATACAATAGACTGGCTTAACAGCAGAAATATATTTTCTCACAGTTTCAGAGTCTGGTTAGTCCAGGATCAAGACGCTAGCTGATTTGGTTCCTGGTGAGGGACTCTCTTTTTGTCTGAAGATGGCCATCTTCTCCCTGAGTCTTTATAAAGAAGAGAAACAAAAATAGAGCATGCTAGCTCTGTAGTGTTTCTGCTTAAAATCAGTCACATGCTGAGGGTGTGACCCTCATGGCCTTATCTAACTCTAATTGCTCCCAAAGGCCATTCCTCCAAATACCATTACACTGGGGGGTGAGGACTCCAACTTCTGAATTTTGAGGAGACACAAAACATCTAGTCCATCAGAGCAATTCAAGTATGATGTACTATCCAATTCTGGTAAGATGTAGTATGCACACTCCACTGTGTCTTTTTCATTGAATGTAGCTATAAAACCTAGATAGAACTCATGGAACACTTAGGATTGTAAAGGACAAAAAGTAGCAGGAATGCTGCAGACAAGGCAAGGATTCAAAGTACTACTGAACTAGCAGTGAATTTTCTCAGCTTTTGTTTGTTTTGTCTTGTTTTCCTTCCAAAATACCCTGCTCTAGGCATAAGACAGTATGAGATTTAGAATCTCAGAACTAGTACCAGGGCACTGACAAAGACAGCTCAGAGAATGGACCAGTGCTTGCCAATTATTGGGGTAGAGGAGAGGTAGTTGTTATGAAAGAGTGACACAAGGGAGATTTTGGAGTAGTAGAACTGCTCTGATTGTGGTAGTGTTTCTATAAATCTGTCCTAGTATTAAAAATCTCATAACTGTACACACATACACAGCCCATTTTACTATATTGTAATTTGAACATAAATTAAAATACGATGGTGCTATTTTCGTATTTGAAAACAATTTTTTTTTTGGTACCAGGGATCGAACTCGGGACCTTGTGCTTGCAAGGCAGGTGGCGGAACCACTGAGCTAAATCCCTGGCCCATTTGAAAACAATTTTATCAAGAAAAGTACATATCCAAGGATCACACCTGGAAGGCATTCTTTAGTCCCTTCTGAATTGTATCCTTGAAATATAAAATACAACAGTATAGCTGGGAGTAGTGGCACAATCCTATAATCCTAAGCACTCTGGGAGGCTGAGGCAGGATAGCAAGTTTAAGGCCAGCTTGGGCAACCTGGCAATTTAGCAAGACCCTGTCACAAAAATAAACAAAATTTAAAAAGGTCAGGGATGCAACTCAGAGCAAAGGCCCTGGGTTCAATTTCCAGTACCAATTTTTTTTAAAAAGCATTATTAGAAGCCTACTCTTGCTTAGATTAGAGCTAGATATTGTTACTAGTCAACATTTTGTGTTCTCATATATCACATTCATTAAAACTTAAAAGATATTCTCAGTAGTGTTTTGTTTGTTTGTTTCTTGGACTCTTAGAGAATATTGGACTTCAAAATGGAGTCAAAGAGCAGTAAAGTTGTGATTCGACCCAGGTCATCTAATTCCATAGAATACACTCTTACTGCAATTCCACCACACCTTCAGCTAAAATTTCAACGCCATTTAATATTTCTTTCAATCTTGAAAACCTGTGATACATTGAATTTTATCCTCCTGTGTACATATTTAAATCTTTCTTAACCATTTCTGTAACACTGAAACAGTGGTCCTGGGCGGGGTGGGGGGGAGATATCATAATGTCAGTTATTTCTATGAGAGAGATGTATTCCAAGCCAACAAACATACTGCCCAGTATGGTAAGACAATTGAATTAGCAATTCAACCCTTGAACTTGCTATTCTCCTGCCTCACCCTCTTGAGTAGCTGGGATCACAGGCATATGCCAGTGTGACCAGCTCTTCATAATGTCTTTTTTTTTTTTGGCGGGGGGGGGGGGAGCGGTGGTTCCAGGGATCAAACTTGGGACTTTGTGTTTTCGAGGCAGGTGGCAGAACCACTGAGCTAGATCCCTGGTTCCATAATGTCTTTTTTTTTTGTTACTGGGGATCAAACTTGGGACTTTGCTCTTGCGAGGCAGGCAGCGGAACCACTGAGCTAAATCCCTGGCTCCATAATGTCTTAATATATACTCCCATGCCTAGGGTTCAAAGTTCACTGTTGTCAGTTTCCAAAGTGAAAGAAAATCCAATCAGAAGTTCTTTCACACTTAGGTGAAAGGAATCATAGAGTGAGATGTGGTGGAGCATGCCTTTAATCCCAATTACTGAGGAGGCTGAGGCGTGAAATGGCCAAGTTCAAGGCCAATCTAGGCAATTTAGAGAGAACTTGTCTCAAAGGGGGGTGGGGGTGGTTCTAGGTGTAGCTCAGTTGTAGAGCACTTTCTTAGCCTGTGTGAGCTGCTGGGTTCCATTCCCAGTATGGCAAAAAGAAAAAATTAGTAATAGGAAACAATCTAATAGTATATCTGGATCCTGCATGGTTCAAACTTTTTTTTTTTTTGGTTCAAACTATTTTTGAAGAGGCTTTAAAAGAACACCTACCTGACGTTCTGTGTTTGGCAACACTTTCCTGCACTGGCTACAGATACAGACTTTGGGAATGATATTAAAACAGTGTCATGGACCTTACCTTTCCAAGAAATGAGGAGAAAATGCTATATAGATTTTTGGGGGACTATGAATGTGAGTTCGGGTGCTGGAAACCCTTACTGATTCACTCAACTGAAGAAATATGATCATTAATCAAAGCAACAAAATACAACCATTGTATTTCCTGGCTTTATACATCATTCAATTAAACTGTTTTACCTATTCCAGAAGTCCCAAGGAAGGATCAGGGATGGGGAAAGAGGCTTCTTGAATATACCAGTGAGCACAACATGACAACAGACTATGAAAAGCCAGTTTATTCAGTGTTCAGTTGGATTAAGTGATGGATGGATTGGAATGTAGAAGGTGGGACACAGAGCCAGAAGTTCAAGGATATCTAGACAGAATTCTAAAGCTGCATGTAGCCAGCTAGGAATCATTAGCATTGCTTCAGCTTTTTACAAAACACCACAGAGAAAGAAAACACTGTTGAGGAGACAGCCTTTTTGTCTCCTTTGCTTTAGCATCCCTTTTCTGATCCCACATTACCCTGAGAATGCAGAAGACACAAAGAAACTGGTGTGGGCATGTCTCTGGCACTGAGCCTCACTTGGGCATTCAAAGATCTCAGAATGGTGCTGGTATTTAAACTTAGCAAGCAGCAGGCTCTAGAGTGTAGAAAGGTTTGTGAAACTATCAGGTTTACTATTTTGAAATTGAATGGACTTTCAGCCCTGCCAACCTAGTATACTTGTTTCCTGCCCTTCTGTATATCAAGTTACAGGCTTTGCTTTTTTGTTCTTTGTTTTGTTT
Organism: Heterocephalus glaber; assembly: GCF_000247695.1. Next base: position 13,936,219 of record NW_004624791.1, on the reverse strand, counting down.
TGTTTTCCTGGCTCTAGAAACAGTGACAGTAAAAGGTGGGTGGAAGGGAAGGAAAGGTTTCAGCATTGGCTTGCCAGTCCACTACAGCTTGTCCATTCCCTGTAGGTGAAAGGAGAAGGCCTAGCAAGCATTTTACTCATAACCACCTAAAATCAGCTGCTTTGCCCTTGCTTTTGCTTTTTTTTTTTGGTACCAGGTATCAAACTCGGGACCTTGCACTTTCAAGGCAGGCAGCTGAACCACTGAGCTAAATCTTCATCCCTCCTTACTTTTGCTTTTGTAAAAAGTGCATTTAGTTTCTGTACAGGATAGATCATTTTCTTTTGCTCAGAAAAACTCCTCAAATTTTGGAAATGTGTCTATCGGTTGTTGTACGTAGTAAATATTTTTTAACATGTTAGTAAATGTGCTCTGCTTAGATGACTTAAATTTTATATGAAAAATAGCAATTCTTACAAGTTATGGTGTCAAAGCCCTGTAATCCCAGCTACTCAGGAGGCTGAGGCAGAAGGATTACAAATTTGAAGCCAGCTTGAGCAATTTAGCAAGACCTTGTCTCAAAACTGAAAGAAAAAATTTTTTTAAAGGGCTAAGGATGTGAAAGCACTTACCAAGCAAGTGCAAGTACCTGGGGTCAATCCCCAGTAAAATGGGAGGTTAGGGGGTAGCTTAGATGATACGACAGTCTCTAAAGCTAAAGTGAAATAAATAGGACACACGTGTAAACAGCGAATAGTTTCTCTAGTGTGAGAAACTGAAAGTGTAAATAAGGACTAAAAGGTATAATAGATAATGTGAAATAAGAAGAAAACCAAAGGGGAAGGGGAAGTGGGAGGGGTAGGGGAAAGGAAAGAAGGGAATGGAATTAATATGAGAAAATGAAAAAATGGAAACAAAGTCTTTATAAATAGAGAAGGGTGGAGGGGGTGAAGGGAGAGCAGGGAATGGGGAAAAAATAAGAACCGAGATACATCATATAAAAGTACAAGTTCCCAAAGAGAAATGTAAATGTATTGTATACCTAAAATGTACTGATAAAAGAATTTAAGAAAAAAAAAAAATAGAAGGTCGTGATTTGCAAAGAAAAGATAAGACATGCAAGGTATTGACTTCTAGAACATCAAATCTGGTCCAGCATCTCATTTTCATCTACTGAACCAATTCTTTTTCTTGTGCAAAGCCCACTCAGCAACCTAAGTAAGTTTTCCCTAAGCAAATAATAAATGGAGATTAATTGTGGGACATACCTCTAGTTTAAAAGAAAAATCAACAGCTCTATGAAGACTTCATTTTTATAAAATGTTTCAGTCTTTAGAATTTCATGAGAGCAAGGATTGTAAGTTTAATAAAAGATGGTTATTAGATAGATGGGAATAACAAGTAACATTAATGATGGTCTTCAGTGAACTTTGAAATATCTACAGTTGTTTTCATGGACCAATCAATATTTTAAATGCAATTATCTTGGAGTCATATGGATGGAATCTTAAAAGGTTTTCTATAGCTATAATAAATGGTACATAAAATATTGATCATTAAGGCTCAACCAGAGGGATGTATTAAAATTGGGAATGACAGAATCAGGCAGTTAAAGGGAAAAAGAGGCATGTCCTTTTTTACAAGTCAGAGAAGAAAAACATTTCAGACAGGATCCCACAGTTGGAAATTTGAGAAGTGAAACCCCATACAAACACAAAGGATATATGAAACAAGTATCATCCATATAGATTTCAGGGAATTAGAATATCACTTCATAGTACAATGAAATTATCATCTGAGGTATTACACTAGCACGTTTATTGATTACCTCATGAACTACCAGGAATTAAATTCAGCATTTTACATGCATTATCTCATTAAATTCTCATTGCAAATTTATGGCATATGTATAATTACTGTTTCCATATTAAATATGAGGAAATCGAGGCTTGAGAGCCTAAGTAGTATGCCCAATATTATAGACCTAGTAAATAGCAGATCTTGTATTTTTTTGTTTGTTTGTTTGGTATTGGGGATCGAACTCGGGTCCTTGCGCTTGTGCAGCAGGTGGCTAAACCACTGAGCTAAATCCCCAGCCCTAAATAACAGATCTTAAATTCAAACTTAGATCCATAAAGTTCATGTCCTAAGATCCTATAGATACCAAGAGTTGCTCTGATTGGACTGGTTTATGATGGATCTATCATGAAGAGACTTGCAATGACAGAGCAATATAATATGATCAGTAAAATGGTTTGTTTTGCATGTCCTACTTTTGGGCTGTTTGTCTTTCCTTCCTCCTTTTTCCCCCTTGTCAAGTTAAATCAATAAGAATGGAACCTGAAAATCCCTATTAGATAAGTCAGATTTGGAAAAGAAAAAAAAGATAATTAATTAAAACACTTGCTGGTCCTGGTAGCAGATGCCTGTAATACCAGCACTCAGGATGCTGAACAGGAGGATTATAAACTCAAGGCCAGCCTGGGAAACAGCAAGACTCTGTCTTCAAACAAAAAGACTGCAAATAACTCCCAAGTACTCTTAAACCCCTCTCATATCTTAAGCATCCTGTTTCTTCAAAAAATTCACACCAATGCAGACTTCAACTGTGATATTGTGAGCTCAGTATTATGCCCTTGCTAAGCACAGAGAATTGTAGGAGTATGTACACAGATTTTACTGAACTTGCACTTACAAAAAAAGATCTCAAACTCTTCTTGTCCATTTTAGTTTCACATATGCTTCAAGGTTACAAGTTATTCTGACTAAATAGAATTAGGAGGTCAAGAGGAGATTTCGTGCAGTCTTAATTTTTAAAATGTCAAGCACCAGTACATACTATTTTCCAAATACTTCCAAGGGAATTTTCCTAGAATCAGGTAAATTAGAGCAAGAAAGTGACCTACTTATAGCAAAAACTGCTCTAGGTTATAAAGGATGAGAAGTTGAGTGCATCCAGAAAACCACAGCATCTGGTCTTGTTTTATGTCTCATCTATCAATCTGCTGTTACAGGAATTGAGAATTAACATTTCAACTACTGTTTCCTCTATTTTGGCTAATGAATTCATATCTTTGTTATTCTTACCAATCCTTCCCATCTCTTCCTCCATTTGAATAACTATATGGAGGAAAGCTTATAAAGGTCTCAGATGAATCCTAGGGAGTTCATTCTTTTTCACTTATGACTTAAAATTTTGCAAATGAGGCTATAGTAAGGTTAGACCATTTTCTTGAAACAATTTTGTTTTTGACAATTTTGACTTTCCACAGATACTATCATTTGAAAATAAAGTATATGTTCAATATTGTATGAGAGCTATACAACAAAATATTGTAGATTTTAAATAAATATCCAAGTTCCAGATAATGTTTTTTAAATAGCAGAAGCTGTAAAAAAATTTACAGTACTGCTGGAGAAAAAGAGTTATGTAGAAATATAAGATAATTGTAGGTACTGTTACCATAGCATGTGAAAATTACATATAATTTGTTTTCTGTGCATTTTATTTTTTTAATTAAAATTTTTATTAGTGCATATCTGTAGCATATGTTTACATTTGTTGTGTGGAGTTGGTACATGTACATAGCAGTCTTCATTCTTTTCTCAACTCCTTCCCCTCCCCTTCCCCCTCCCACCAGCTCTTGACTCCCTTCCCTGCTATTACCTATTTTTTATTTTGCTCTTTATAATTTGGGTTTCTTGTATAAGAGAAACCATGAGATGTTTAAGCTTGTGAGTCTAATTTATTTTGTGTAACGTTATGGTCTCAAGGTGCACCCATTTTCCTACCAATGATTCAAGCTTTTACTTTTTTTTGTTGTTTTTTGAGACAGGGAATCTCCATACTGATTTCCATAGTGGTTATACTAGTTTACATTCCCAGCTCCAATGTAGAAGGGTTCCTTTTTCCAACAGAACATTACCAGCATTTATTATTTGATTTCTTTTCTTTTTTTTTTTTTTTTTTGGCAGTACCAGGGATCAAACTCAGGACCTTGAGCTTGTGAGGCAGGAGGAGCACCACTGAGCTAAATCCCTGGCCCTGATTTCTTGATTATGGCTATTCTTTCTGGAATAAGAAGAAATCTCAGTGTTGTTTTAATTTGAATTTCTCTTAATAGCCAGTGATGTTGAGCATTTTTTCATATATTTATTGGCCATTTGTACTTCTTCTGTGAAGTGTCTCTTCATTTCACTTGCCCATTTTTGATTGGGTCTTTTATTTGGGGGGGCCTAATTTTTTGAGTTCTTTATATATGCTGGATATTACTCTTGTATATGAGGTGTATCTGGGTATTTTTTTCCCAGTCTCTAGGTTGTCTTTTCACTTTGTTGGTTGGTTCTTTTGCTGTGCAGAAGCTTTTCCATTTGATATGACCCTGTTTGTTGATTCTTTTTTTTTTTTTTTTTTGGTACCGGAGATTGAACTCGGGTCCTTGCGCTTGCGCAGCAGGCGGCAAAACCACTGAGCTAAATCCCCAGCCCAATGTTCATTCTTGATACTATTACCTATGGAACCGGGGTTTTGTTTAGAAAGTTCTTGCCTATGCTTATGACTTCAAGAGTTTTACCTGTTTTATTTTCTACCAGGTTAAGTGTTTCTGTTTTAACATTTAGTTCTTTGATTCATTTTGATTTAACTTAGTACATGGTGAGAGATATAGCCTAGATTCCATCTTGGCATGTGGATAGCCAGTAGTCCTCATCCCATCTATTAAAAAGGCTATCTTTCCTCTAGTATATGTTTTTGGCCCCTTTGTCAAACATCAAATAGTTGAATGTGTTTGGGGTTGTTTCTGCACCTCTGTTCTGTTCTGTTGATTCTTATATCTGCTTTTGTGCCAATATCGTGCTGTTTTTATCATAGTAACTTTGTAATGTAACTTCAAGTCTGGGATTGTGATGCATCCTGCTTTGATTTTGCTCCCAAGGGTTGTTTTTTCTATTCTGCATCTTTTCTGTTTGCATATGAGTTTTAGGATTACTTTCTCCAGTTCTGTGAAGAAAGCTGTTGGTTTTTTGTTTTGTTTTGTTTTGTTTTTGGTACCAGGGATTTAACTTGGATCCTTCCTTGGGAAACCACTGAGCTAAATCCCCAGCCCCAAAGCTGTTGGTATTTTGATTGGGACTGCTTTAAATCTGTATAGAAACTCTGGAAATATGGCCATTTTGACTATATTGGTTCTGCCTACCTAGGAACAGGGAATATCTTTTCATTTTCACATGTCCACTTCAATTTCCTTTTTCAGGGTATTGTAGTTTTCATGGTAGAGGTCTTTCACTTCCTTAGGTTAATTCCTAAGTATTTAATTTTTCTTGGTGCTATTGTGAATGGTATTTTTTTCCTAATTTTTTTTTCAGTGGGTTTGTTATTGGTGTATAGGAACACTGTTGATTTTTTTATCCTGCTACATTACTAAATTTGGTTATAAATTCTATGAGACTTTTGTTGGATTTTTAGATCTTCTATGGAAAGGATCATGATAATTTGACTTTTTCCTATCCTATACATATCCATTTTATTTTTTTCTTCATGAACTTCCTCTGGCTAATGTTTTGAGTACTATGTTGAACAGGAGTGATGATACCAGACATCTTTGTCTTATTCCTGACTTTCCCAATTTGATATGATGTTGACCTTTGGTTTGTCATACGTAGCTTTTATCAAATTGTGATAAGGCCCCCCCAGTTTCCTTCAGTGTTTTTATCATGAAAAGATGTTGGATTTTGTCAGAGGTGTTTTCCTCATCTATTGAGATGACCATGTAATTTTTGTTCCAGTTTTTGTTTATGTGATGTATTACATTTATTGATTTGCATATGTCAAACCATTCTTACATCCCTGTAGTGAAGTATACTTGGTCATGGCGTATGATTTTTTATGATTCCTTGCATTTTGTTTGTTAGTGTCTTAGTGACTTTCTCATTGCTGAGACAAATACCCAATACCCACAAGTTGAAGGAGAAAAGGGTTATTTTTTGCTCACAGTTTTCATAGGTTTCAGTCCATAGTTGGCTGGTTCCAAGGCAGGTCAGCATGCCAGGGGACATGGCAGAGGAGAAATAGTTCATGGCAGGCAGGAAACAGCAAGCCTTCTTTCTTTTCCCTTTTACTCCATTTGGGAAACAAGCCTATTGGTTGGTATACCCACTCACAGGGTGAGTTTTCCCTCTTCAGCAAGTCCATCATCCACACCCAAAAGTATGCTGTTATACCTTGTGTTTAGATGTCTCTCCAAAGCTTCATCCAGTTTGTAGGTGGGTTGTTTTCTTTTTTCAGAGGTGGCTGAATTTAGAGTATGTGATTGGTTCATGGTGCTATGCTAGGCTCAAGGGCACTAGGATTAAAGGTGTGAGTGCTACCCACCCTAAGTAGTCTGGATAAAATAAAAAGGGCAGAAAGATGCTGTTAAGGTCTCTTGTTGTTTTTGCTACTGTGTGGGTGCCATGAACTGTTTCTCCTCGGTGACACCCCTCTGCCACTCTGCCTTGGAGTCAGCAGATTATGGACTGAAACCTCTACAAACTGTGAGCTAAATAAACCCTTTCCTCTTTAACTTTGGGTGTTGGGTATTTTGCCTCAGCAATGAGAGAAAAGTAACACGTATGCTAAACCAATCAGCAGACTAATCCATTATTGCACTGATGATCCAATCACCTCCCAAAAGCCCCACCTATGAGCACATCAGGCTTTAGGGAGACATCTAGATATAAACCACATTCTGCCCCAGGCCCCAAAAGACTCATACACATCCCTTTATGCAAAATGCACTTAATCTATCTCTAAGAGTTGTCAAATTCTGAACAGTTTCAGCAAAAATCAAGTCCAAATTCTTCTCTGAGATTTAAGGAACTCTTAGATGTGAGCCCTTGTAAAAATGAAAAGAAACTACATGGCAAGACCCTGCCTCAAAAAACAAAAATTAAAAGAAAGTTAAACACTTCCAACATACAATGACACAAGATAAACCTTCCTATTCCAAAAGGTACAAATAGAGGGATAGAGGGAATGGGACCAAAGCAGGGCAAAATTAAATCTTATAGTTCCATGTCAAACATAAGGTGAAATCCATGGCAAGATGTGAACTCCAAAGGACTTGGGTGGCCCTGCCCTGCGGCACTGCCAGTGGCTTCAGCTCTCATCACCTCACCTTTGGGATGGCTTTTCTTACTTCTTGCAGCTTTCCTCAGATGATCCACTTTCCTGGCTTCTCCAACCTTCTGAGGTCTCCACTGCACCTTCAGCTTCACACTCACAGCTTCACACACTGCCCTCTCAGGGGCATGCTGACTGGCCTCCCAGGTCTTCTTTGGAAATCTTAGTGGAAGTCTTCCTGACCCCACAACTCTTGCATTCTGCATGCACTTAAAACCAGCACCAAGGTCTGCTGCAAATACCGAACACCCACAAATTGAAGGACGAAAGGTTTATTTTATTTCATAGTTTGTAGAGGTTTCAATTTGTATTCAGGTTCTAAGGTTCAGCATGGTAGAGGGGCATGACAAGAGAAAAAGTTCATGGTGTGGCAGGCAGGAGGCAGTGAACCTTTCTTCTTCTTTCTCTTTTTATTCCATCCAGGCTACAAGCCTATTGGTTGGTGCCACCCACACATAGTATGAGTCTTCCCTCTGCAGTAAGTCCATCATCATACACACCCAAAACTATGCTAAATCAACCAGCAGACTAATCTAGTATCACCCACCTATGATCCAGTATGACATGCCCATGATTCTGTCCCCTCCCTTCCCTGTCTTTCTCTCCCTTTGAGACAGGGTCTTGTTATGCAGTTCAGGCTGCCTTGAACTCACTATGTAGCCCAGGCTGGCCTTGAACTCATGCCAGTTCTCTTGCCTCAGGCTCCCAGGTGCTGGGATTACAGGTGTACACCACCATGGCTGGCTACTGTGGTCATCTCTTAAAAGCACAACCTATGAGCACATCAGGCTTTGGGGAGACATCTACATATAACAGCCAGTATCTACATATAACATCTACATATAACAGCCAGTATCTTGTTGAGGGCTTTTGCATTTATATCCACTAAAAAGATTAGTCTATAGTTCTCTTTTTTGATCAATCCTTGTTTGGATTTGGAATCAAGGTAATGCTAGCTTCCAGAAATTACTTTGGGAGTGCTTCATACCTTTCAATTTCACTGAAGAGCTTGAGGAGTATGGTGTTAGGTGTTCTTTGACATTTTTGTAGAATTCAATAGCGAATCTATCCAGACCTGGGCTTTTCTTACTTGAAGGTTTTTGTTTTTTAATTACTGCTTCAATTTCATTGCCTTTTATTGGATTATTCAGGGCTTTTAAATCTTTTTGGTTCAGTTTCAGTAATTCATAATTACCCAGGAATCTGTCATTTTCTTATGAATTCTCTAATGTACAAGTTTGCAAAGTAGCTGTCAATAATCTTTTAATTTTGGCTGTGTCTATTGTGATTTCAGCTTTTTCATTTCTAATTGCATTTATTTGGGTCTTTTTTTTGTTAGATTGGTTAGGGGGTTGTCTATTTTGTTTATTCTTTTAAAGAACCAACTCTTTGATTCATTGATTATTTGTATTGCTTCTTTGGTCTCAGTTTATTTGATTTTTGCTCTGATCTTTAAAATTTCCTTCCATGTACTAACTTTGAGTTTATATTGTTCTTATTTTTCTAGGGCCTTGAGATGCATCATTAGGTTATTTATTTGGGCTTGCTCTGTTCTTGTGATGTAGGCACTCATAGCTATAAACTTCCCTCTTAGGACTGCTTTGTGTCCCATACATTCTGGCATGTTGTACCAGAAATATTTAGCTCTGTAAGCTATCTTAATTCTTCCTTGATTTTTACTGTGATGCCTTATGAAAGAGTATATTGTTTAATTTCCATGCATTTGCATAATTTCTGTGTTTTCTTTTGTCATTGATTTCTAGTTTCATTGTGCTATTATCTGATAATATGCATGGTATAATTTCAATTCTTTTACATTTACTTAAGCTTGCTTTATTTGCTAATGTGTGATCTATTTTGGAAAAAGATCCATGTGCTGCTAAGAATAATGTGTATTTTGTTGTTGATGGATCATTCTGTAGCTATCTGTTCAGTCCATTTGTTTAAAGGTTTTGTTCAACTCTGGCATTTCTTTGTATACTTTTTTAAAAAATCTTGATCTGTTTGTTATAGGCAGGTATTGAGGTTCCCCACTATAACTGTGTTTATATTTACACTATCTTTTATGTTTAGTAGTTCTTGTTCTATGAAATTGGGTGCATCACTGTTTGGTGCATATATTTTAATAATTTTTATCACTTCCTGTTGGCTTGTTCCTTTAACCATTATGTAGTGACCTTCTTTGCCTCTTTTCAAAAGTTTTGACTTGAAGTCCACTTTTCTGAATATAAGATAGCAGCACTTGGTTTTTATTTTAGGTTCCCATTCCATGGAATATTACTTTCCATCATTTGATCTTTTTCTTAGCCTATGAATTTCTTTTTTTTTTTTTTTTTTTTTTTGGCTAAATGTGTTTCTTGTATAAAGCATACCAATGGATTTTGTTTCTTGATCCATTCTGCCAGTCTGTGTCTTTTGATTGAGGAATTGAGACCATTCACATTAAGACTTATTACAGGTAAGTTTTGACTTATTTTCCTGTTGCTGATTCCATACCTTTCCCTTCTAATTAACTGTTCACCCTACCTGGTATATTCATTCTATTAGACCTTCTGTCATTGTTAGCTCCACTGTCTCTAGGATATCCTCCAGAAGTTTTTGGAGTGCTTGTTTTGTGTTCATGAATTTCTTTAGGTGCTCTTTATCATGAAAATACCTTATTTCCTTTTTTTTTTTTTTAAATCAGGGATCAAACTCAGGCTCTTGGACTTGCGAGGCAGGTGTAGTGCCACTGAGCTAAATCCCCGGCCAAGCCCAAAAAATATCTTTTCCAAATATCAATTTGGAAATATAGTTTTGCATAAAATATGAGCCAAGTTGGAAATCGTTTTCTTTTAGGGTTTGAAACACTTCACTCCAAGTTCTTTTGGCCTTTAAGGTTTGTACTGAGAAGTCTGCTGTAAATTTAAGTAGGTTTACCTTTATCATTGATTTGTTGCTTTTCTCTAATCACTTTTCAAATTGTCCTCTTGTGTTGAACTTTTGGGATTTTGACTATGGTGTGTTGTGGAGAGGTTCTTTTCTGTTTGTGGCTATGTTGGGTTCTATATGGCTCACTAATCTGTATTAGTTTTTTTTTTCCTGTTTTGGGAAAGTCTTCTGCTATTACTTCAGTAAGCAGGTTTTTTGCGCCATTTGTGCTGTCTTCTGATTTTTCACTAACTTTAGTCTTAATATTTTTTGTATCATCTAGGAGCTGGTGGGTCTAATTTTCATGTTCTTTTGTTGTTTTTAAGATATCACCTGTTAAATGGTCACTGATAATAGCCCCATCTTCTCGTTCTGAAACTCTTCACATTTGTCACTTCTGCTGTCCATAGTTTTTTGGTAGAATTTTTAATCTCCTGAGTTGCTATTTGAAGCCTTTTTGTGGACTCTTAATTCTTTTCTATGCTGGTAATTGATGTTTTCTATTATTTTGTTTAGCTCTACTAGTTTTTTATTGGGAACTTCTATAGACTCACTGATTATTTGGCCCATTATCTGTTTACTTCTGTGAGCTTGCCATATGCCTTGTTGATCTGTTATTGCCTCTAACATCATTTCAAATAATTTCAGTGTGTGGCTTTTGGCTTCCTCTCCTTTGATGACACATGGATCAGCTTTGTGGATTTGGTTGTTTTTGGAGGTGTCTTAGTTACTTCATCATTGCTGGGACAAAATAGTCAACACCTACAAGTTAGAGGAAGAAAGGTTTATCTTAGCTCACAGTTTGTAGAGGTTTCAGTCCATAGTTGGCTAGTTCCAAGGCAGGGTAACATGGCATAGAGGTATGGTAAGAAGACTTGCTCATGCATAGCAGGCAGGAATCAACAGGCAGTGAGCCTCCCTTGCCCTTTTATTTCATTGAGGCTTTAAGCCTATAGGTTTGGGCCACCCACACCCAGGGTGAGGCTTTCCATTATCCACACCTACAACTTTTCTAAACCAATTAGTGGACTAATTTAATTATTACACACCCTTAATCCATATTCACATACTCTAGATCCAGCCACATCCAAAAAACCCCACCCATGAGTGCATGAGGGTTTGGGAAGACATCTAGAAACAAGCCATAACAGGAAGCATTTTGTTGCTTTGTCTTCTCATATTCCATTTTTGTTTGTTTTCTTGTGTTGAGACCTATGGATTAAATTATAGGGGAAAACTTTGTTCCTAGTATGGAGACCTCTTTAGTTAATATCTACTTTTCAATGGTGTCCTCTTAGTGTGGCTATCTATTGGCCTTTGCTTCTGTCCCAGGATCCAGCCACCTCTGTTTACTTGGGATGTCAGGTTGCAGCATATTTTGCCCAGTATCTAATTCTCTAGGAATGGGCCATAGTATTGTTAATGACCATGACCCTAAGGCAATCCAGATACTGGCATCCCAAGAAAAACCAATTAATAACAAAACTATGTCAGCTTGACTATAGTAACAAAATCAGCATCTATGATAGTGACAAAAAACAAAACTGAATATTGACAAACCTTAAGGACCAATAATATATCACTTGTAACCTCAGAAAAGAGATTTAACACTAAGACAAACCAAATATTGTCCTACTATTTACCTACAGTAAATATCTACTAAATGGAACAAGTTTGCCTCTACTAACAATGGAACAATATTCAACAGTAGTAGCATAATGTTAGCTAGCTGTCTAGAGATTCACAAAGCTCAGTAGTTATACTAGTAAAGGTAGAGGGGGATCTGGAGAATGAAAAAAGTAAAATTTGAGAAGTCATTCAATGGTATATGAGGAGAGAAAGGTGAGATAGGAGGTCCTATTGAAGAATAGAAGGAAACTAATAATTTTAGAAAATAGATGCAGGAAAGAACAATCAAGAAAAAGAAGAAAAAACAGAGAGCAAAGTACAAGAAATGAAAGAAGAGAAAAATTGAGAGGGGAAGGGAGAGAAAAGAAGTTAAAACAAAAAAATGTTTAAAAAAAAGAAAAGAAAAATGAGAAAACCCCCCACCTCCTAAGAAAAGCTATAAAGAAAAGAGAAAACTAAATAGAAAAATCAAGAAAGATTGAGTCAAAGAAAAAAGTTTATGTTTTCGCGTGAGTGGTTTTTTTCCCAGGGTTTATAGTCCTAAAATCAAGTCAGTCACAATTTTCTCCAACTGGCTCTAGGTCCTATGGGTTTTGGAGGGGACTTCCCTGTAGTAGAGGCCCCTGGTTCACTTCAGACTGTGGTTACCCTCTAAGCCAAGGTGTGTCCTTGCTCACATTGGTAGACAGAAAACACTATCAGCCCTCTGGTTTCTGCTGGAAATAGGCTGCAGGGTGTGCCACAGCAGGCAGGTGAGCCAAGTCACCCCAGCAGCTGAGCATGGGATAACAGTTGTTTTTTTCTAAACTAAACTCTCAGTGTTCAGGTTTAATTGCAGTGTTGGCACTTTGTGTTAAATAAATGGGTGTTGGATTGCAGTCTGGGCACTGGATCTCTAAAAGGTTTGCCATCACTGCTCTAGTTGCTCCCTACAGAAGGCAGGGCCTGTGTTCTTTCCAGTCTGAGCTTTTTAGAGAGGGTCTATGTAGTCTCCTATGGTTGTCTCTCATGTAGTCCTGTAGGGAGGATAGTTCTAGACCGCCTCTGATGTTGCTGGCCAGGTCCATATTTTTTCCCTGGGTCTGCTAGTTTTCTGGGCTCACCTTTTCTCCTGGGGATTGTCCTCATCCAGGAGCAGGTCAGTTGGTTAGTCTGTGACTCTGCTGCCCCATGCCAAGGGGAAGCAAAATATAGTGCTGGCTTGGACTTGGTGGATGGCCATACCATGCGGCTGGTATGGGCCTACTTGCTTGCATCTTTTGGTGTGCATTTTAAATGATTCAATTGCACTATTTTCAATGAGCAATGTAGAGTCAGGTTTACTCTGTTTACTTAAAAGATTTCAGATGTTTTTCTCTCCAGAGGGATTTTACTCCATATCTCATCATGAGGCCTCCTTGATTTGATTTCTCAATGTATCTCAGCTAACCTACTGGTTCAGGTGACCAGATAGGCCTTTTAGGCTGGGGAGTAGAGATTTTTGTAAAAATACAACTAAAATCTCCACTCACTGGGGCAGATTTTCTCAAAATGTGGTCCAAAACTACTCTATATGAGTTATCTCAGATGTTTATCTGTTGACTTATTAGCTTAAACAATAAAAATATATTTCTCACAATTCTGGTGGCTGGAAGGTCTGATGAGGGCACTCTTCCTTGCTTGTAGACAGACATCTTCTCATAGTATCCTCATATGGCAGAGATCTCAGATCTTTAATAAAAATGTAGATACCTTCACCAAAATCTAGAACAGTTGGATGAGAGCCTCTGTGTCTAAGATAAGGAATCTGTATTATGTCAAACTTGCCATGTGAGTCTACATACGATGAAATTTGGGAATGGCTAATCTAAGGAATCCCCTCCTCCTACCAGGTGTTCTAGTGCACTGACCTTGGCTACAGAGCAAACCAACCACTCCCACCCAACAATAAAAATAAAAAATTGGTACCAAAGGGGAGAATTGTCATAACTGTTTCAAGAGGTATTTTTGTATACACACACATACACTTTCCACAGTAACTATAATAATTTATAATGTTGATTCAAGCAAAGAAGTAAGCCCCAGAAAGGCTACAAAAATTTATTATAATTTCCTGATTAGTGTATATTATTGATTGAGCCCCTCCTGCAGGCCAAATATGGTATTTTTGTGTTGCCAGGGATTATATAACGGAATCCTGAGATGAAAAGCATATGTTCAATCTGCTCTACTCTGGAATAACTTAGTTGATTTAGTGATTGCTGCAAGTGTATGGTATATGGAAAGGCAGTCATTTGATGTCTTAGAACCCAGACATAAGGCCACAGGCACGACATGAACTCACCCTCTCCCTTGGCCACCACTGCCTCCTCCTTCTGCCGCTCCTGGAGCTGCTTGTGTGCTCGTTCTGTGAGGACCTGGTACCTCTTTTGCAAAGCAGCAGCTGAGAAGACTCGGGTGCTCGCTACGCCAACGAAAAGCCCAAGGAAGGAGTCAAGACTGAGAACAATGATCATATTAATTTGAAGGTGGCAGGGCAGGATGGTTCTGTGGTGCAGTTTAAGATCAAGAGGCATAGGGCCGGGGATTTAGCTCAGTGGTTCCAGCGCCTGCCTCACAAGCGCAAGGATCTGAGTTTGATCCCCAGTACCAAAAAAAAAAAAAAAGATTAAGAGGCATACACCACTTAGTGAACTAATGAAAGCCTATTGTGAATGACAGGATTTGTCAGTGAGGCAGATCAGATTCCGATTTGATGGACAGCCAATCAATGAAACAGACATACCTGCACAGTTGGAAATGGAGGACAAAGATACAACTGATGCGTTCCAGCAGCAGACAGGAGGTGTCTACTTAAAAGGGAACCTGCAACAACTCTACTTCAGGACTCTGTTCTTACAGACCAAGAATACATTCTCAATTAGAAAACTGCAATTTGGTTCCACCACATCCTGACTACTACAGTATAGTTTTCTCTATTCTTTCATTTACCCCTTCCCCATTCCTTTATTGTACATAAAGTATCTGGTGTATGTGCACAAGCATATTGGTTTTTTTTTTTTAACTAAATGGCCAACAATATGTTTTGATTGACATCAGATGGAGACGGGATGGGGAGATACTGGTTCTGTGAAAATAATTCCCTCTCTCCATTAGTGGCAAGCTCATCAGCTCTTATCTTTATATTCCAGTAAGTTATTTTCCTCTCACTGTTTTAACAGAAAAGACAACAACATAAAAACCCTTGTATACCTTGTTTGATTGGAGAATTTTAATGTTTTTCATTTATCATTGTAAAATCAAGGACAATTTTATAACTTTTTTGTATGTAGCTGTTACATGTAGGGCAATCTACATTACTCTTTAAAAGTAAAAGAATCCTAGATAGTTTTCACTTTAAGTCAAGTGTCTTGTTGTTTAAATAAACTTCTTGTTTAAAAAAAAAAAAGAAATCTCCTAAGGATTTGCTAAATTTAAGTATCAAGTCCAAAAGACAGAGGCAAACCACTGGAAAAGAAATGGCAGCAGCATTTATTTTGGACTAGCTTCTTTATGGTCAGGCTTGATCACCTTATCTAACAGTTTCCTTTCCTATGCAAATATTCCTCAGACATTAGGCAGATGAATTGAGATGAGATGTAACCATTTTAGGAGCTCCACTTCATTGTAGGATTCTTTTAGGATGTCCTTAGTAGGGTCCGATTCCTTATGCTTTGTCCAAGATTTTTTCTGTTTCAGCATTGAAAGTCCTACATCCCAGTAGCCCTCTTAACCTCAAGCAAGCTAGATTAAGTTCATCAGTGCCTAAGAGTAAGACAGGTGAGGTGCTTAGTTGGACAGGTTTTCTCTTTTTGTGTGTGAACATTTTCCCAGACTAGTAACTCTACTGTTCTTGTCAAGTCAGTCTTTCTCCTTGATCAGTCTAGTACTCCTAAACCCAACTTTGCATTAACTTTGAAAAAGTAAAATAAGCATGCAGGGGCCAGGGATTTAGCTCAGTGGTTTCTCCACCTGCTGCACAAGCTCAAGGACCTGAGTTTGATCCCCAGTACCAAAAAAAAAAAAGCATGCAGACACATAGCTGTGCATAATGGCACATGCCTATAATCCCAGTATTTGGGAGGCTCAGGTAGGAGGATCACAAGTTCCAGTCTAGGCTGGACAACTTAGCAAGACTCTGTCTTAAAATTTTAAAAAGTTGAAAATGGGGGAGAGGGCTGACAATGCAGCTTGGTATGAAGGTTCTAGGTTCAAGGATGTGAGGAGGGGGATTGTAACAGGAGCAGCATTTGCTAATTCAACAGTTCAACAGGCTGCAAAATTCTTTAGCCATCAAAGATGGGTCCTTATAGCAGACAGCAGATATGGAGGGGAACTATTTCATTACTTCAGTCTTAACACCTCAATCTGAAGGAAGTAACGCATCTTTTATCTGATAAGTGTGTAATGTCATCTCTCCCCCTGCTGGTCTGTGTATTCAGAAGGCACTGGCTTTCAGGTGTGCTCCCTTGGGTCTTCTTGTGCCCCTGTCTCTCATTCTGGAAAGAGGAAGAGGTAAAAGAAAAAGTGAAATCATCAAAATGCAAAATCTGCTACCAGATGCTCTATTCTGTTCCAACTGGCCGGCCTGCCTGCGTGGGCTGCTCAGTCTTTCGCTGAAGGATTTTCAGGGGTCGCCCCCAGGTGTTTGCCAGTACGGAGACGGGGGAGGAAGCTGAGCTAACCCTAGAAACTGAAAGGCAGATGGTGAGGGGTGGCCACGCGCGTCTGCGCTTTGGCTAAAGTAAGATTTGCATAGGGTGTTGGGCGAAGAATCAGAATGAAACCGGCGTCAGGGAAGAATTCCTTTGCATTGTCAAGCAGACGCTCCTATTCGTTGGGGCTGCGCCCGGCCTGTAAAGATAAATACCTTTCCCAATTCAATCTCAGACTCAGTAGCTAAACTCGGAGCCTAGGTGAGCGTCGCTTGCAGACACGTGGGCTTTGAGAAAGCCTCAGCCCAGCGGGTAGCAGACAAAGTAACTTGCGTGAGAGGGCGTTCACCTCGCTCCACTTAGCAGTTTGTCAGGCTCGGAACGCCGGCGGGGTTGCGCATGCGCATTGTGTGTTGGTGGGGGGGGGGCTGCTCACGAGCCGGAAGCGTTCTCTCCCGGGTGGCATTTTCTTCCTGTGTGAGGCTGGTGTGCGTTCCTGCTGCGGCTGTTTCTGTGCCGGGGTGAGTAGCGGGTTCCTGTGGGGCCTGGCCAGGCGCTTGCAGGTTTCCTCATAGCTCCCTTAGGTACCGGTTCCGACCTGGGAAGCCTAGCGAGAAAGGTCACCTCGCCCTCTTCCCACGTGCATTGTCAGGGCCGTTCCCCAGCGACCCGCGTTCTCCCTAGCGAGCGAATTAACCTCCAAGGGCGTCCCGGTCCTCGCTTTGGCTTCCGGCCGGCCTGGGCCCTGAGGTCTGGCTTGGCGCTGCCCCCAGGACTTGTGCTGTTCCCAGGGGAAATTCTGTAGGCAGTCTGGTCACTGTGGAGGCTTGGGATCGTTCTGGGAGAGTGAGCTCCTAGGTAAAGGCGATTGGAAGAAACTGAGTGTGATTGTTGTACAGGAGCTGCTACCACTTGGTGCAAAAGCAGAGGTTGTTTCTTCATGGCTGGGCCAGCTTTCAGAGTATGGTGATGTTAATAATAACCTTGTCCTCTGTGTGAAGGTTGGCAGTCCCTCACTGTCACAGGCTGTGTCTCTAGGGCCTTGATGTCTGCAAACGTGGGACTTGGACCAGAGACCCTTTGTGAAACACTGCATTGACTTAGGAGATACACCGTATATGTGCTATGTTCTCAGCTCTTAATGTGTCAATAAGTGGCTCATTAGATGAAGTAATACAATTTCACTGTTTTCCACTCTGAGATAGAGAACTCCTTAGAATGAAACTCATGGTGTTTATGTTTGCCTAACAGATAAATCTGAGTTACCAGTGTTTTGTGATATTTAATGATACATAGCACTATATGTGTATATTTGTTTATCAACTTTTTATTATTTATTTATTTTGAGACAGAGTCTCACTATGTAGTTCAGACTGGCCTTGAACTCACTATATAGCCCAGGTTGGCCTCGAACCCATGGCAATCCTCCTGCCTCAGCCTCCCAAGTGCTGAGCTCACAAGCGTGTGTCACCACTTTATATCCACTTTTTGAAGCTGGTGTTTAACACAAGATTGAAATACATACGTTCTCTCTTGTGTGGACTTGCAGCTTTTGTATATTCTGTTGTAATTTTTTTTTTTTTTTTTGGTACCGGGGATCGAACTGGGGACCTTGTGCTTGCGAGGCAGGTGCTGGAACCACTGAGCTAAATCCCTGGCCCCAATATTCTGCTGTAATGTTACTGGCTTTACATTGCAGGTATATCAATGCTGTAGGAATGAAAGATGAGTGCACATCTCACAGATAGAATATACATCATTTATAGTTAGTCTACACAGTGAGAAGTTTCAGTTTCATTTCAGTATTTTGAAGTCATTTAGAGTAATAGGTTGTTGTTTTAGAAGTGACATTAGGCCTAGGTGGTGCCACAAAGCTGTAAATCCAGCACTCAGGAGGCTGAGGTAGGTGTATCCTAAGTTTGAGACCCTGAGGCTCTACATAAGGAGGCCCTGTCTCCAGGAAAAAAAAAAAATGACAGTAGTCCTAAATCTGTACCATATTACAGTTAATAATTTAAAAAAGAGATAATAATTTAAGAGAGAGTTAACAACTTAAGAATAATACATAAACGAATTTTGTGTCGATATTTTTTATAGGATTAAAAATTGTTAACTATCCTGGTGACTTTGGGATGTGCTTTGGTAGCAGCCTTAATTTGTTCATGTAGTTCAGTGAACATCCAGTAGATGGCAGTTTCATGTCTAACAGTACTGTACTGTACTATCAACTTTAAATAAATGGAACCAATTTTTTTGGAATTTCACTACTTCTCACAGATTTAGCTAATCCTTATCTTGCCAATTTATTTTCACCTATTGAGTAGTACCCCACATATTGATACGACACATTGCAATGGCATTTTCAACTTTGTTGGAATAAAAACTAAAGTCACGTTTTCACTTTCTGTGAGTAGTGTCCTGTAACCCATTTTTTGGAATCAGTGCTGATGGAGGAAAGCATACTTAGTTACATAAAGAGAGATTTTTGATTAGATGACTTCTTCCAGCTGTATTCTTTTCTTTATAACTAATATAACTGGACAAGTGTGTTCATCATGTTATTATATCTTAGCTACTATTGTATATGTGGTATATAGGGTATTATATGGATGTTCAGTGCTTATTGAATAAATTACATTACTTAACATCCATAGCCCAAAATTTTCTTAACTTTTTCCTTTTTTTTTTTTTTTTTTGTCAGGGTCTTAGGATGTAATCTAGTTCTAGGCTAGCCCCAAATTCTGTTACTGTCAGGATTACAGGTGTACCAAAATAAAGGCTTTCAGTTATTTAGTTGTTATGTTTAAATTAGATAATGTAATTATTGTGAAGTGAATGGCTACTGCTAATAGAGAAGTAGGGAATCTTGACTTTTGCAAATCCTGAAATATCACTCTTTTGGAATGTTGAAATGGAGGGTTTTTCTTAAGTGGCAGTTTATCTGTTGAACATAATTTTTGAATAGTCTTTGTGTGTGGTAATTAGAAAGGTGGATAGATGAATAGAATATATATTCAATAATGACTAAAAATAAAGATTTCTTAAGGTATTTAGTAGGACTAAATGACTAATGTAGAGGATTAATGTGATCTGAATGGCTTCATGGAACAGATAAAGTTGGTTTTTGAAATTTGTATAGAATTTGAGTAATCTCAGGTGAAGGAGTGAAAATGACCCATGCAGGGCAAAGGCAAATACAAGGCTGAAGGAAAAAAAATCCATGTGGCATTTTCAGATGCCAGTGACTCCACCTGTTGAGAGTTCGCTTTGAGAAATGGTTAGAGATAAAGTGATGAAAAGTGACTCTTGGGAGCTAGATTAGGGTAGTCTTGAATGCTTGAGAATCCTATAAAGGGAAAGCTATGATTTGTTTTGATTAGGAAGGAATATATAATCTTGAAGAAAGAAGAGATCTGTAAGAGGAATTTAAAAATTGTTGGAGCTATTCTAGAGGGATGGAGGTGAAGAGAAGCTTTAACTTAGTGGTAACAAGAAGAGAAAATAATTTTAGAGCTGGAAGGATCATAGATATTAATCCATGCAGTACCTAATTTTTAGCCGTCATTGAGCTGTCTACATATTCTGATTTGTTTCTTTTCACGTGAGTACAATAAGTATTTTATCTTATTTTAATTGCACTCTGGGCCTCTTATTCAGGACCTTCACAATGAACTATGTCCCTAGCCTTTATTTATTTATTTATTTTTATTTTGACACAAACTTTCACTAAGTCACTAAGTTGACCAGGCTGGGCTCAAACTTTCAACCCTTCTGTCTCAGTTGCCCCTTTTTTTCTTAAATACCAACAGTATTCAGCAAAATTTTGTTCCAAGAATTTAATGGCATTGTTGGAAGCTGAGATCCTGTTTTCCAAAATGTGATAGTCATATCTCTAACAAGCTTATTTTGTGTACTTAATGCCTTTGACAGTAGAGTCTAGGCCTGCTGTAAGCCTAGCTGTGATTGTTGTAGCTACTCAGAGATATACTGTGTGTATATCATACTTTTTCCTCTGTTCTTGAATGAGTACTTTATTTTTGTGGTAGTTTTCTTGATGACTCGAAAGTTTTGAAAGTGCTGCTTTCATTTGCCTGGGCTATTGGGAGCAATGGGATGACTCAAAAAATTAATATCAACAAAGTGAGTTCAGGGCCAGCCTGAACACAAAGCAAGACCTTGTCTAAAAAAAAAATTACACCCTCAAAATAAAAGATCCAATCAAAAATGGGCAAGTGAAATGACACTTCACAGAAGATGTACAAATGACCAATAAATACATGAAGGAATCCACAACATCACTGGCCATTAGAGAAACTAAAACAACACTGAGATTCCATCCTACTCCAGAAAGAATGGCCACAATCAAGAAATCAAATAATAAGAGACCAGGAATTTAGTTCAGCAGCGCTGCGCCTGCCTTGCAAGTGCAAGGTCCTGAGTTCAATATCCGGTACAAAAAAAAAATTAGTATCACTTGTTAATTGAGATAATAGCATGTTTAAATTTAAGTAGTCCTTTGAACTTTAAAATAAATATGAAGAAAAAGTCAACTCATAGTGTGAATTTCATTCTCAAAAGTTATTTCGTATGTTATATTTAATAGAAGAAATCTTTACCATCTTGAAGGAAGAAGCAAAATATTTCACTGTTAAGATGCTTTTCTTTAGTTGGATTAGTGTTAATATTATTTTTCTAGACTCTCTGAAACAGTTACTTAAAAGCTAAAAGAGTAATTTGAAAATTGTATAAATTATTCCACTATTAGTAGTTAAAGGCATTTGTTTACTTAACATTTAAAAATCCATTTCTCTTTAAAATGAAACTTTTTTCTAAAGATAGGTAATGTTTGAGTTTGACTACAAGTTAGTTTTTCTTGCTTACTTCAAGCTACTTTATCAATCTTCCAATTTTAATGAATATAGATATTACCTAATGACCTTTTTTTTTTTTTAAGGTTAACAATCAAAATGGTACATGCTGAAGCCTTTTCTCGACCCTTAAGCCGGAACGAAGTTGTTGGTCTAATTTTCCGTTTGACAATATTTGGTGCAGTAACATACTTTACTATCAAATGGATGGTAGATGCAATTGATCCAACCAGAAAGCAGAAAGTAGAAGCTCAGAAACAGGTATGATTTGAAATGTTTGAAGATCATTTCTCTTACCACTAGTGAATATTTTTCCCCTAGATTAAGACTTAGAATTATGAATTAATGAGTTCTGAAAAACTCACATGAAAATGCATTGGAACACATATTTAATTTTGTTATCCCTAAAAACCATTAACTTATTAAGTCAGTTTTTACCATGTAAGCAATTTTCAGAAGGAGAAAAATTATGCATAAAAGTATTGTGAATATCTTCATTAGGATATTTTTCCACTTATAAATGAAGGAAATGAGATAAAAGTTTTCATTAGACTTAACAAAAATAATTTTTTCAATAATGGTGTATGCTTTATATGATATTTGGAATTTAGATAATGCTAAGTTTTCAATCTTAGAGTTAAACTACACAAAAATCTAAGGAATTGCTTTAAAATGTCATTGTTAATACAAGTTTTGTTTTTCACCTGCTACCTTATATGGTCATTTCTTTATTAGGATGATATATTTGTTTGGGTTCTGTTCATCCCCAAAACTTAAAAGCTTTAACGGAGTCTTTCAGGGCCAGGGATTTATTAGCTCAGTGGTTCCATCGCCTGCCTTGCAACCGCAAAATCCCAAGTTCCATCCCCAGTACCAAAAAAAAAAAAGGAGTCTTTCAACTTTTTTTGCCATTTGAGGACAAGAAAGGACTCTTGCAACTTTTTTTGCCATTTTAGGACAAGATGTTCATATTCACAAATTTTTAGATTTCGTCTATGAGTTGTGAGTAATTCAGTGAGCATTTGTGTTTGATGCTAAGGAAAAAAGTTAAATAACTTTTTTTTAAATGTTATAGAAAAGTGTGGAAAATAGGGAGGTAAGTAAATGGCTTCTTTGCAGTGTTATACATAGTTCTTAAGATAGTAAAAAGTGAAAAATCACAGTTTGATAAACATTATAGGGTTTATATCTTGATGAATTTATTCCTTGAATTTGATTATAAAATCGTTGACTAAAAGTTGATTGTTTCATCAGCCTATTCATTAACACTGTGGGAATTCTGACCAGCGTAGGTTTTTAAAAAGAAACTCATTTGATGATGTACTTGAATATACCTTTTTTTCCCCACCTGAATCAAGAGAGTTGGTTTAAGTTACAGTTCAGGATATTGATGTTAGCAGGAATATGACTTTGTTGTTATTGTTGTTTTGGTTTTTTTGAGACAAGGTCACACTATGCAGTTCATTTTGGCCTTGAACTCGCTGTGTAGCCCAGGCTGTCCTCAAACTCTTAGCAATCCTCCTTCCTGTCTCCTAAGTGCTGGGATTGCAGGCATGTGCCACCATGCCCAGCCAGGGATGTGATTGTTAAACAAAGATTTTTATTATTTTTTTCTTCGCTTCTGGGATCTCTCGGAATACATACGTAGAAGACATATGGAAATCCAAATATAGATATGAAGTGCTACATGAATCATTACACTTTTATTGAAAACTCTAGGTATGGTATTGTTCAAAATAGCAGATGTGTAAAGTGTCAGGTATTGTGTCTGACCTCATGGTATCCATGGTAGGGAGAAGAGACAGGACTTATTTATGGTTATGTAGATTACAGTAGTAATTAGCATATATGAGTTGCCTAATGAATAGTACAAACTATGGCTTCTAGAGAAAGGAGTTGTCACCAGCAACTGAGACAGTTGAGTATGTCTTCATGAAGGAGTTTGGCCTCAAGGATAGACAAGGACAATGGTAAGTAGAAAGAACGTGAACAGAATCATAGGGTAGGGATAACAAGACCTATTAAAAGAATAGTAAATAGTTTAGTCAGGTTAGAGAGAATTTATGAAATTATGTAGTAGAACCTATAGGGAAGGACAAGGACTACATGTTAAAGGGTCCTGAATAAGTCAGGGAATAGAGCTCTACTATTTCTTTCTTCAGTGCCCGTAAGTTTTTGGTAGGTATTGAGGCTAATGCAAAATGCTACAGCAGTTTTGAAGTCCCACATCAACGGCAAAGGAGATTTGCTTTTTACTTCTAGTGTGATACAGTTTTATAGTAACTTATTAGTGTTTAAAACATCCAGAATGAAAAAAATTGTCATAGAATTTTACTTGACCAGGGGCATAAGTTCTCTTCATTCCCTTCTTCTCTGTCCTACATCCCTAGCCAAATACTGAATATGCTGTAGACCAGTTAAAGAATTCTATATAGGCAGTGGTAAGCCATTAAATATATTTGAGAAGATGGGTAATATGGAAAACAATGTTAAGATAATTTACCTTACAGTAAATTAGGAGGAAATGGTGTCAAGAGAGACAAGAAGCAAGATATATTAGTTACAGACTACAAAGGTCTGGCAAGGACCTAGAATAAGAGAATAACAAAAGGAATGACTCAAAAGAATGAATGTGGAAATGCAGGATGATATGGGAAAAGAAAAAGAATATTGTACAAATGAATCAGATTTGTCTAGATTCCTCAAAGATTCATAACATCTTTTATAATGATTTAGAAATTGATAGGGCAAATTGATAGGATGATGACATTTAATATGTATATATTGAGTTTGTATTGTGGTAGGAATTCAAGGAGATATATTCATGGCACAGTTGAAAATTTTAGTTCTGAATCTCATTAATAAGGTTAGTCCTAGAATTATTTTTTCTTATCAGATGTCTGTAACTAATTGGAATCATTAGAGACATGATTCTCAACAGGGATAGTGTAGGTAAAAAGCTATTCTTATGTATGTGTGTATGACTTGTAGAGCTTTTCCCAGAGCACTCACCCATCTCCCCCTGCCACCATCCAGATTTATACATTAGACACTTATCAGAGATTCTGATGTAATTGTCACTATAATAAATTCCAATGACTGGATTGAGAGTGATGAGATCCCCACAGATGTTACAAAGCAACAAAATAGCAAGCTGCAGAGTGTGGGCACGTTCTTATCATTTGGGGAATGGAAAGGTGATATGAAGCCAGTGAAGAAAGAACAGGTCAGTTTGGGGAACTTGTACCTGGACTGAATTTCCTGTTTAGAAAAACAACTAAATAAGTTGGATGACTAAAGAAAAAAATTTTTAAAGGCATTTATGAACTATAAAGAAAGGAAGAAATTTAGGTAGAAAACTTCAGGCAAAAATTAAAGGTAAGCTGAACTTATGACTAGCTTTCCACTGGAGGGAATTTGCTGAACCTACTGATTTTTTTTTTTTTTTTTTTTGTGGTATCAGGGATTGAACTCAGGACCTTGTGCTTACAAGGCAGCGTGTGCCACTGAGCTAAACCCCTGGCCCAACCTACTGAATTTTGAGTGGCTATTTTCATGGCCAAAAAGAGCTTAATGTGTAAAGCACAAAGCCAGTCCAAGTTGAGTCTCACAGATGATACCCCTATGAATCTAAAAGTACAAAAAGCCCTATGGTATTTCAGCCAAAGACAAGGATGTAAAAATGATCTAAAAAGATAAATTTAAGTCATTTGCTAGGTGAAGTGACACATCTGAAATATAGACACAGAAAAATGGAAAGTAAAAAATATAGAAATGTTACATCTCCTGTGATTTGACTCATTTTCTCTAATATATTTGCATCATTTCTTTTTTACAGTTAGCTTTCTTTTTATATTTGTGTGGCATACACATTTCATTGGCCAAATGCAAATTAAAAATCTCTTTGAGATACCTTTTCATGCTTAAAATGACAAAACTGCTAGTCTGTTAATGCCATGTTCTAGAGAGACCGGAACAATAGCATAAACATGGCTGGTAAAAATATAAATTATAACCATTTTGGAAGAAAGTGACTATAGGAATGGGAATAAAACCAAGATAATATAAGGTACTAGTTGTAGTCTTTTCCACTAAACATGCCTAAACTATACAAAACACTGAAGACTGTGATTGTGGTTCAGTGTGGCAGTGATTCTCAACTGAGATTGTCTGTGTTCCAGGAAGATGCATGAGTATTTGAGGAAATTGGTGGGGTAGGGAGTACAATTTTAGAGAGCCCCAGTGATTTTTTGGTTATACTCCTTTTCAGGTTCCCTCCCACTATCTGGACAGTCACTTGTATAAAGTCACCATAGCCAAAGGAGAAAATTGCAAAGGAGAATTGGTTGAGAAAGGCGGTCAAGAATATGATCTAAGAAAGAAACAAGTAAATATAGTAAAGTTATCCTTGGAGAGAGAAATTTTCATTCAGTGGGGCAACAAGTACAATTTGAGGTAAAGAATATGGTCATTCCATAGTTTAGGTTAAGAAAAAAAAAGAATAGCTAGGAGAGAAGGTGGAAGGGGCATGCCAAAGAGGATGCATAGTGGATGAAGGTGAGTCCCAGAAGTACCCAGGGAGTTGGTATGAGTAGTTACAGGAACATTTTAAGGTCAAGTTAATTGTTTTATTTTCAGTAATGTAAAGGGGGAAGTGTGACTAGAGGTGATTTGGTACCTGCCGAGGTAAACGTGTGATCAGTATTTAATGAGATAAAGTTATTGTTGATTACAGAACATTAGGGCATAGCTGAAGAAAGCATAAATTTATTTGGAACCCAATTGTTTTTATTTTTAAGCATTACTCAGCAACTTTGTGTCACTGAATGGTAGAGCTGATCTGGTAGTGGAGAGGAACCTAACAAGAAGTCTAAGGGCTTCTAAGAAGGATACCTTCATGATAATAATGACCCTGTGGTCCAGGCCACTTAGGAAGTCAAGTATTGCTAGATGGGGGATGATTCAATCAGAGAATAGTTGGGAATTTAAGGAATTAGAGTGCACTTTGATGGCAAGGATCTAAGTGTGAATGTGAAAGAAAGAAGTAGGACTTTGTAATCAGAAAGAGAGAGCACTGAATTGAAAAGCTTAGATGTAGAACACTTGGAGATTGGCCATTAATCAGTAGGCCTTATGTGATTTTAAAGGCAATACTGTTTGAAGATGAAAGGTAAAAGATGGTATAGTTGTGTTCAAATCAGGAACAGAAATCCAAAAGTAGTTTTATGTTGGATTAAATAGACTATTATAAATAATTTTTAGCCCAAAGACAGGAAAAGCTCCAGCTTATGAGATGTAGGATATTTAATCATTTTAGCAGAGTATTATGCAGGATCAAGGATTTTCTAGGCTTATGCTGCTGGTTGGATCATGAAGCAGCCATCACAGAATCCCAGTTTGGAAAAACTAACATTTGTTAACCTAGAAAGTCATTATGACCTCTATTACCCATCAGGTAGCTTATTGAACTGAATTTTAGAAGAGTGAAAAGGTGAACTAAGTAAAAAATTGAGATAGTATATCAGTAAGGAACGAGCAGTTAGTATTGTCTGGGTGAGCAAGAGGATAGATAGAGTGATGGGAAAAGAAAGCAGTAAAGGGAAACTAGAGGAGGGGAAAAGACTCAATGCATTACTAAGCCTACTAGGAGAGCATACTAGGATGGTGTGAAGGCATCTTTCCCAAAAACTTTCAGAACGATGGTAATATAGAAGTATGGTAATATCAGAGGGAAGAGATGAAGTACATTAATCCCGAAACAGAAAATTGCTGTCTCCACGTGTTTCAGAGTTTAATACAAATTTTCATAAAGATTATACCTGATGTGTAAAGAAAATTATTCAAATTAATTGGTAACTGCTATTTAAATACATTTTTAAAATTTGCATATCAGTGGTTTCCTCCACCTAAACTTAAATTGGAATTATGATTGATTGTTGTGACCTCAGTCAAAGGATCAGAAGTTGACTTGTTTCTGACTTTTGTTTAATTGGTTCATCTTTTTTTTCATTCTTGTTAATGCCATGTGTATCTTTCTAAAATTACTCTTTCAAAGGATGGTTAATCGTATGAACCTTGAATGAAATGAGTCTTACTTCATAATATTTCCTTTTCTGTTGCTCCCCCCCATTCCTCTTGCCCACTCCAAGCAAAAATACTCACTCTTCATATCCTACTTCTTAAAATGAAATGGCATGAAAGGATAATGAAATAATTGAAAGGGTAAAACAATAGTATGAAACAGTTAATAGACAGTAAAAAATAATTTCCCCTACTTTTATCCCTCCCCTGTACACATTCTTGTCCACCATATTTTCTCCACAAAGCAAACAACTTGCAGAGACCCACTTTAAGCAACAAGCAAATATTACTGACTAGAAAATATAATTTTCATTAAACTAAATGATAAAGCAGTGTATAAAGATAAGCCATTTTTAAAGTAGTCATATTTTTATTTTTCTAGTTAAAGCATTTTAGAATTAGAGGCTCATTTAAAAGTGTCAAACCAGACAATTGGATAACTTATTCCTGGGACATAGTTTGGAGGTAGTTAAAATGTGTTTTTTGGTGCTTTTTTTTTCATTTATTTGTTAACTATTTTTCTGTTCTATAAAATGAGGGATGTTAGTGCTTCAGGAGGCCAGGACTTTCAAATTAGACGAATGAATGCCAGGAACACACTAAATGTTAATTCTTTTTACATTTTATGTCAGCATTATATTACGAACACAACCTGAATCCACTGTTAAAATGGGATGCTGTTGTAGAAAAGAGATCCTAGGTAAACTAGATAATACAGCATTTCCTGTTTCTATAAAAAATATAATTCATTATTTAGGAAATTTCAGATAAAAATTAAAACTCTTGTTTAAAACAAGAGGCAGTTGTGAAACAATATTTTCAGAGTAACTAGCTAATAAGGAAAAAAGCAGGGTTTCTCAGCTCAAGCACTGTTGCCTTTTTAACCTGATAATTCCTTGGGATGTGAGGAGAAGGGCTTTCCTATGTTCATGGAATGACTGACAACATTGCTGCCTCAGCTGCCTAGATCCTGATAGCACTGTCTTCCCCCACCCCAAGTTTAACAACCAAAAATATTTCCAGATACTGCCAAATGTCTCTTGGAGGGCGGGGGAAGAGGCAAAATGTCCCCAGTTGAAATCCACTATTTTAAGAGTATTTCTTAAAAAAGAACACATGTAGGCTGGCTTCACATTTATAGTAGCATAATAAAAAGGAATAAATTAATGTCTTTACCATGCCAAAAAAAGGATACTTTTCATAGAGGACACATAAAATCTTAGAGCCAACGAGAAGGTAGGAATTTTTAAGAGAGAGGAGAACCTGGAAACCTGAAAAGGGCTACTTTATGTCTTGGTGATTTAAAGAGATCGGTAAGTTAGGAAATACATCCTATGTGCTTATCTGATATGTATGGTTCATGACACTTTTTTTTTTAAATCTGTTAGTAGAATATGATCACACAATTCTAATATCCTAGAAAAATCTAGAAATACACATTATGTGGTATGAATTTCCTTCTAGAGGAACCATTCCTTAACAAACACCAAGATCTGGCCGGGGATTTAGCTCAGTGGTGCCGGCGCCGCCTCGAAAGCGCAAGGTCCCGAGTTCGATCCATAGTACCAAAAAACAAACAAACAAACAAACAAACACCAGGATCTTACATAATCAAAAGCACTTTAGTACAAAAAAAAAGAAAATGTAACAACAAAAATAATTGAACTTTTAAAAATGTTTTACCAGACATAATCATAATTGAATGAGTTACCAGAGTACTTTCATTTCTAAAAGGTCCACTTATTTGAAATTTGAATGTTATATGTAGATTTTTGAAGACTCTTCAGTGGTCACAAAACCTCTTATATGGAGAAGCCAAGGCAATGTGGTTAGAGTACCTGCTCCAGAGTTGGACTGTTTAGATTCAGATCTTGCCTCTTCTGTTGCTAACTTTTCATCTAAGGCAAATTACTTAATCATGTTAAGCTTCAGTTTCTTTTTCCACTATTGTAGGGGAATATTGTACCTTCATACATAGGACCACTCAGAGAATTCAATGAGTTCATCTGTTTACTGTGTTTTGGCATAATCTTGGCACATTCAGAAAATGTCATTTTTATTTTAATTGAAAGCTTTTGTGTTGCTTGAATTTATAGATTTAAAGCTAGTTATACCTACTTTAAGAATACATAGGTTATGATTATTTTTGTTATTTTCAGTTGCTTATGATTAGCTGAAAAAGACAGCGTCTTAAAAAAAAATTGAAATCAAGTATGTATAGACATCTATTGTGGATACCTGGATAATTTGAAAGAAGTTGAATATTTTTTTCAGACACCCTATTAATTTAGGAAAAGAAACTCCATTGTACATTTCTTGACATCCTTGATTGCTTGGACTTTCATCTTGAGGTTTCACCTGTACCTGTTGTGATAATCTTTTTTTGGAAAGAGAAACCAAACTGTACCTTAGTGTCTCTCAGAGCTCCAATATTGGGAGGGACAGTACATGATTAGACAGATCTCTGTAATCCTGTATCCCGTTGTCTCATTTCCCAGGAGCTGATTAAATTGCTATGGCTTCTGTATGGTGGAGCCTCAAATTTTTTCTTTACTGATGAGTTTACAGTATGGAAGGATAATACCAACAGGCCTAAAATATCCTTGGAAAATTCTTCAATGTCTGTTCATTGCTCATTAGACTTTATTTTTGAGGTATCTAAGTATCAAAATAAAGGACAATGCTTTTTTTTTCTTTCCAGGCAGAAAAGCTAATGAAGCAAATTGGTGTGAAAAACGTGAAGCTTTCAGAGTATGAAATGAGTATTGCTGCTCACCTAGTAGACCCTCTTAATATGCATGTATGTATCTTTAATCATATGATTTTTTTGGTGTGTGTGTGGGGTCTACCATTTTATGTCAAAAGTCTGGAAGACCAGAGTAGTTTCAGTGATATTCTAGGAGGAATTATAAAACTTAGCATATACATACATAGTTTATTATACTGAGTTGATACAAGGGAGAATCAGGAAAGGCAAAAGGGAATGGAGTTAAGTGGAGAAAATCAGGCCAATCATCTAAGATCATCTAAGAGTTGTGTCTACATGGGGTCACACAGAACATGCTTAATACATCAACAAGTTGTGACAACACAATGTGCAGTGTTGTCAACCAGGGAAGCTTACTCAAGACTTCAGGGTTTTTATGTGGGACTGGTCATGTAAACTTCTTCCTTAGTTGTACTGAAAGTCTAGACTTCCAGAAGAAAGAGTGGTATTGACCATAAACTGTATTGTTGGTGCTGTTTAGGCACAGTGAGCTGTTCTTGTTAGGGAGTGGTGAGAACTCTCCTAAAATTTAATGTCCTAAATCCCAGCCAAGGGCTGACTTAAAAGCAGACCTTTCTAAGTATGACAGTCCCAGGCCTGCTGTATTAACTCTTCTGCGCACATTGGTAAAGCCTGGACTTTTATATATTTGCCTTTATGTAATATAAAACTTGTTTATGTCATGTGGGTATTTGATTTGTAGAGTTTAGATTTTCATGATATGTTATGGTAGACAACACATAATTCTGAATCTCAGGTTTTCCACTTGTGGTGTTAGTAAATGATTTCTTCTTTCCAAGAGCTTTTTTTTTGGTACTGGGGATCGAACTCAGGACCTTGCGCTTGTGAGGCAGGCGCAGTGCCACTGAGCTAAAACTGAGCAAATGAGTTCTTTAAGTCTTAGTTCCCACAGGTATAATCCAAAGATAATATAATGGTTTTTTTGAGGATTAAATATTTTGGTGGTACCGGGTATTGTGAACTACTTGCACTGAACTACATTCCCAGGCCTTTTAAAATTTTAACACAGGGCCTCATTAAGTTGCCCAGGCTGTTCTTGAACTTGTGATTCTACTGCTTCAGCCTCCTAGAGTGCTGGCATCACAGGCATATACCACTAGGCCTGGTTGAGGATCAAGGTAGTCTATGAATATTTTATGGCAACAAATATAGTAGAACGTATAATACATTATTATATTGACATATAAATAAGTAGAATTAAATATAATAGCCTCATCTTCAAATCTAGAAAATAAAAATCTATATTATCCTGTAATATCTATATACAGAGACACACACCCTGGAATTAAGCCTTCATTTCAGTTTGATTTGTGAATTTACAGTGGCATCTTCTTGGGCCCTAACAGTGTAAGTCTGTACTGACACAGATTTTGTTGTAGCTAAAATAAATGTTGATTTTTCTTCAGATCTGGCTAGTGGTTTGTATTTTCCCTCTTTCTTTCCACCATGAATTGTAAAGAAAGTAAATCTGCTCTAAAGTATTGCATCTTACTGGCCATTTTACTAGATTAGAGGGAGATTAATTTTTCTTTTTAAGTCTCTTTTAGTTTTATTCCCCCCTCCCCCAGTTTTTTAAAGTTGATTCAGGGTTTCCTTGTCTGTGTCCCCATGCCTCTTAACTAGGATTGAGCCCAGTCTTTTTTTAAAATTTGATATAGGGTCTTGCTAAGTTGCTAATGTTGGCCTTGAACTTGCCTTAGCCTCCTAAGTAGCTGGGATTATAGGTGTGTGCCAGCATGTCTGGTCGTTGTCTTTTTTGAAAATATATGTACCCTACTTACTACTTAAGAAGATGCTCCATAAGTTTTGACAGTTTTATTTTAGATGAATAAAAGTCAGAAGTCCACTTTGATGGATATAAACCTTATTTCTAAACTTCCTGTTGTATTTGACCACACCCTGTATGGGCTACAGGGTACAGTCCTTGTGATGAGCTCTTCACATTGGTCAGTGCTAAATTACAGTGGTACTTGGTTCACAAACTTAACTCTTTGCATGATTCTGCTTGTAAACCAAGTTGAACAAAACCAAATCAAATTCAGTAGTTAGGTTCAATGTTGTCCTTATGGCGAAATTTGATTCACTTCTCATCTAGTTTGGTTTGCAACCAAAATTCTGGAGAGAATTGAGTTCGTGGACTGAAGTACCACTGTGTTTGTCTGAGCTGGTTCTCAATTTTATTATGGCAGAATATTTCCTCATAAATGGAGTGAATTCACCCCGTTAAATTTTTTCAGATTTTTGAGTAGCTGACACCTCCCCACTCACCCACCCTTTCCCAACAATGCTGGAGATGGAACATAGGGCCTCACATGTGCCAGGCAAGTGCTCCACCACTGAGGTACACCTCTCGTTCTAGTACTTTTTTTTTTTTTTGTACTGGGGATCGAACTGGGAACCTTGCGCTTGTGAAGCAAGCAGCAGAACCACTGAGCCAAATTCCAGGCAACTGTACTTTTTTTTTTTTTT
>NW_004624791.1:13876097-13898023 GCF_000247695.1 Heterocephalus glaber | reverse complement strand
GACGACGGCTCAGAAGCCCCTACCTCTGGGCCGGGAACCGTGGGACTCAGTACCTTGGTCTGGTGGTCTGGTGTCCTCTGCGCCTTGGTAATGTGGAATCAGGTGGCTGCCTGTCTGCAGTGGGGTGATTCGGCGTCTTCCGTGTGACTCTGTACTTTTTTTTAATAGTAGGAAATTCGCTGCTAATTTCCTTTTTCTGGTGTCATAGAATTTATTAATTTTATTGTTGCTGTTAAATTGTTATGTATTACATGTTAACATACAATTTTAACCTTTTATTATTTATGTGTAATTATCAAATTATATAATGATTTGCCTTTGGGGGTGGGAATATGCTTTTGCTTTTGTGAGTATACTTTACTTATAAAATTTATATTGATCTTAACTTTTTCCAGGTTACTTGGAGTGATATAGCAGGTTTAGATGATGTTATTACAGATCTGAAAGATACAGTCATCTTACCTATCAAAAAAAAACATTTGTTTGAGAATTCTAGGCTTCTGCAGCCTCCCAAAGGTATGGTAAAAATGTGTATATTTGCTTAAAACATTAAAAGTGTCGTGAACATGGAAACTTACAGCCATTACATAACCTTTTTGTGTGAAATCAGATTCTAAGAGAATGCTGAGATTGAGTGAATTATTTTATAAATTCTAGTTTTAAAATAATTGTTCTTCTGAAATGTAGTTAAATTCTTTTTCCTGCAGTTACATGTCAAAATAATCTCTATTTAAAACTCATTTTTATTACTTTCAAGTAAATTAAAATCTAGGAAATAAAGATTTAAAAAAAAATCCCAAATCACAGTATATTTTTCCCCTAAGCCGTCTTTTCATTGTTTCTCAACTCTAATGTGTTTTTTTTTTCTCCTAGTGATCTATTTTTAGATTTTAGTAATTATTGTTTTTGTGGACAAGGGGTTTTGAGATGTTCTCATGATGTAACTCAGGCAGGCATTGAACTTTTTTTTTTTTTGTTACCAAGATCGAACTTGGTACCTTGTGCTTGTGAGGCAGGCAGCAGAACCACTGAGCTAAATCCCCGGCTCAGGCATTGCACTCTTCATCCTCCTGCCTTAACCTCCCTAGTTCTGGGATTACAGGCGTGCACTACCATGCCCATCTCGCAGTGAGTCTTTATAGGAAATATTGAACTGCAGATGACCTGGAAGTTACCACATACTCCTTTTTTTGGTGGTGATTCTGGGGATTAAATCTAGAGCCTTTGCACTGAGCTACCTTCTCAGCCCTCTTTTTTAAAAAAATTAATTAATTAATTAATTTATTTTTGGTACCGGGGATTGAACTGGGGACCTTGTACTTGCGAGGCGGGCAGTGGCACCACTGAGCTAAATCCCTGGCCCTTTATTTTTTATTTTGAGAGAGGATCTCTGTCAAGTTGATAAATTGTCCATACGAGGTTTGAATTTGTAATCCTTTTGCTTTAGCGTCCCAGAGTACTGGGATTACAGGAACATGTGCTACCAACCCTGACTAAGTACTACTATTTGTGGGAAACTTCCTTATTCGTAATTAGTTATACTTTGAAAACCTTGAAGCTTAAGTCGAGATATTTATAGCTACATCTCTAAATATAATCCTTTTATTCTTGTTTTTGCAAACATTAATCATTCTTAAAGCTTGTTAGAGGCAATTCAGATAGTGCATATATGATAATTTACAGAGAAAAGTTGTAAATTTGATGTAAATTATATTTCCTATATAAGTATATTTATATATTTATTTTTTTGCAATGTGCATTCCACATTAAATTCCGAGCTCACAGTGGTGAAATGTAATTCTAAGCACCTGCAGTCAATCATGTGTTTCCAGCTTTAAATGAAATGACATTAGATTATTATTCTTTATTGTTTACATGTTCATCCAAAAAAAGTGTTACTAGAAGGTCCAGATTATAACTGACTTGAGTAAATTTTAAGCACTTAAATGGACTTAATTAAAAATTGAAGACCACTTGAAAATATTAACAGGTACTGGCAAAGCTTATGGCTTGAAATTTAAAATCAGCTTTAGAGCCAGGTATGGTGGTCATGCATGTAATCCTAGCAGTCTAGGAGGCTGAGGCAAGAGGATCACAAGTACTGGAAAAAAAAATCAGCCTTAGAAAAATTTAGTTTAAAATTCAGTTAGTTGATGTAACTTGAATCTTAAAGAATTAACACCCATAGGAAAATCTGTGTACACTTGAATACAAGTTTGAACATTATTTTGAAATGCCTGATATGAAAAAATTGGTAAGTTTATAGAAAAACAAGCTTGAGTTTTTCATTTTAAAAATATTGAATTTTATTGTGGAACATTTATACAAAATATTTTTCTCATTTTGAATTTTATTTTTAATATATAATATTAGGAATGTTTTAGATACCTCAATAACCCCAGCACACCATCTATATATGCTGCATTCTTTAAAAACTATTACATGAGAAGAGTTGAGCTTTGAATTAAGCAAGTATTTTAAGAAATGTACAAATTGGGAATGGTGGCATGCACCTATAATCCCAGCATTCTGGGATCCTCAGGCGAGGGAATCACAAGTTCAAGCCTAGCCTGGACAATTTCACAATTTAGTGAGACCTTGTCTTAAAGTAATAAAGGCCTGGGGATGTAGCTCAATGTGAAGGCCGTGAGTTCAATCTCTGTACTGCCGGAAAAAAAAAGAAAATAAAAAGTCTACAGATTGTAATTTTCATCAGAACTATGTAGATTATTTATAGATAAACTCGTAATTTTAGTATTATATTCATAAAATATGCCTCATTTCAGCTGAGAAACAGTGGTGATTTTGAAAATGTTTAAGACCCCAGCCTGTTTAGATCTCTTATGTGTTAAATGCATTACCTTAAGTTGTATTTAGCAGCAAATTGCTGTCAGTGGTGACTACAGGTTAATAACACAAGTTAATTGGAAATTAAAACAAAAGTAACTAATAATTTCTATCTACATTCCTTTTAAGAAAAGATTATTATCCATTTGGAAAAAGGTACATGACTTTTTGGCTAAAACAACAGCTAAATGGTGTATACCGCTGTCTGTTTGGAAGTTACTTAAAGTTATTAAAGGTTTAAGGTGTTATCAAGGTGCTATAGGGCTCTCTTAGCTTGTGAAGGTGGAAGGCATTAGATGACTTTTATTGCCAGTCGTTGACAGAGTGGTATGAACCTGGATAATAGTGTTTAATATCCTGAACTGGACCTTTTCATGAACAGAGAAGGTGCAAGGATGCTTTAATCTCCAAATACATGTCTTCAGTGACAGTTTAGAACACAGTGACTTTCTTGCTACTACCTTTTCTATTATAAATGGATTCAATAAATAATTAAATATTGGGAGTGTTTTAGCGTGGGGAGAATTAATATTATTTTTGACATAAACATCTCATTTTCTTAAAGGTAATAGTAATTTAACATTGATTTCTAGGTGTTCTTCTGTATGGGCCTCCAGGCTGTGGTAAAACATTGATTGCTAAGGCTACAGCCAAAGAAGCTGGCTGTCGATTTATTAACCTTCAGCCTTCAACACTGACTGATAAGTGGTATGGAGAATCTCAGAAATTGGCTGCTGCTGTGTTCTCCCTTGCCATAAAGTTACAGCCTTCCATCATCTTTATAGATGAAATAGGTATGTTTTCCACATGAGCACTTTAAAAGTAATATTGGATAACCAGATTTAGGTCCTACTAATAAAAGGTGTAACCAGCATCATAGTATGTTATGTATAATTTTCGTGTTATAGTATAAACCATCATTGTCTTGTTCATTCTCTTACTTGATAGACAGGCTTTCTTTTTTCTCTTACA
Organism: Heterocephalus glaber; assembly: GCF_000247695.1. The sequence continues at coordinate 13,894,204 of NW_004624791.1, read as the reverse complement.
TATGGTATGAATGGGCATACATTACATGCATATTTTCTCCCTAGAAGTTGAAACTTATCAACTTGCCTTGGATTACAGTTATCTGTACACTCCCACTAATGTGTAGTTTGTTGCCCTATTACTCTCTGAGGTTTATTTTTTCATACATTATCATTAATTTTTGTCAGTTTAAAAACCGAATTATTTCACCATTGTTTTAATTTATATTTCCCTGCTTACAAGTCAATTTGGCTGTCTTAATATGTTGATCAGCTGTTTGGACTTCCTTGCTTATAACTTGCCCATTTTTCTTTGGGTTGCTTGTAGTTTCTTAATAATTCTTTGTTGATGTTTATTATGATTACATATATTTTCTAGGTTGGCTTATCTTTTTGTTTATGATAGCTTATTTTTACAATTATTTAAATTTGAATGTAGTTACCTTTATCAGTATTTTTCCTGTACAGTTTATACTTTTTATGTCTGGTTTACAAATTCCTTCGCTATCCCCATAAATAATTTCTTTTAAAAACTTATATAAATAATGTGAGGCAGGAATCTAATTTCTTTCTTTTTCATTAGGACAGCCAATTTATAAATATGTCATCTTTCCTTGTCACAACTTTTATATTACCTATATTTTATGGACTGTTGATATTTTTGTTATATTCCTAGTACAATAAATTATGTGTGTGTGTATATATATATATGTATATATAAAATGTGTGTGTATATATATATCTTAATTACTATGGCTTTCAATTATATATTCTTATATGTGATATGATAGCCTATATAAAAATAAAGATGTGTAGTATATAGACTTGGTTACTTAATTGCCTTTGTGCCTTTTCTTATCAATTTATTCTTTCAACTATTTTTGGTGTGCATCTTGAAGAAAAGAACATATACCTGTATTTTAAAAAAATCTAACTTATCTGTAACTGGGATATATACTTAAATTTGCCTTTATTATGATAGCTGATCTATTCAGATTTATTGCTACAAAAATTTTGTGCTTTTTATTTATTAATCTGGTGGATTTTTAAATTTCCCTTTTCCCCATATGGGTTTAGAAGTTACATATTCTTTTTCTTCTACTAAAACATTTGGCACACCTACTTTGTCTTAAAATTCCAAAGCTAAATAACATCGAGGCCCTCTTCCCAAATAATACAGGAAGCTCAGAATTCTTACATACTAATAATTCCAATAGTTTATTTTCTTAAATCCTTGCATATTAGTTGTTATTTTACTCTGGCATTCCTTGTTTAGATAAATGTATTATCCTTTTCTGAATTTAATTTTCTTTTTACTGAAGTCTTGAAGTTCTTTCAGCAAAGGTTGTAAAGGGTAAATTCTTTGTTATCTCTTAAATGATACAGAATTGTTTTTCCTCAGCATTTTGAAGTTACAAATCAGTTGTCTTCCAATCTTTTTTTAAAAATTCTGTTTACTTAATATTTCTAAGCAATCAATGTATCTTTTCTCCATAGTTGCCATTAGATTTTTATGACATTCTGCTATTTGATGACTATGATTTTTCCAAGTCTGCATTTGTGTTTGTCCTGCTGTCTTACGATGGTTTCTAAACTGAGAATTTATGGTTTTCAGTACTGTAATTCTGGAAAATTTTCTCAAGTTTCTTCGAATGTTGCAGTTCTCCCATTAAAATTATTTTTATCTTTTTATTTAATTTTAAGTCATTTCCACAGTTCTTGCATCTAGTTCTCTCTCACATTTCATCGTTTCTCAGATGGCCTGTTTTGATTTTTATATTTTGACGTCTCTTAAGAATAGAATAGCATGTTATAATTTAATTGCTGTATTTTTTTTCTTTTAACATTATAATTGCCAGGATTTTAAATTTCTTGTTGGTATATGTACAATTAGAAAAATCACCCAGATGTTGAGTAGGTTACAAAAACCAATTCTTTCTTTGGCTGTATTTAATATCTAAACCATTATGTTTTGCATTCTCTTGATTATATTTGAACTTTAGAGTTCTAGTCAGTTCTTTTTAAAATTTACCCTTTTCTCACTGTAGTTTGTTCTTTTGTTAGAATTCTAATCTCTTTTATATCTTTAGAATTTTAAACATTAGTAGTTTTGGATTGCTCTGTTTTCTGAAATTCTAATTCTCCTTTATGTAGTTGACTCTTTTGTAGTGATTTCCATGAGTAGAAAGTAGAGTTCTTATATATACAGTTTCCTCTGTTACTTTGCATTAGTGTGAATCATTTGTTGCAATTAATCAACCATTACTGTAATTATTAAATCCAGTATTTACCTTATGGCTCATTCTTTGTACAGTACAGTTCAATGAGATTTGACAAATACTCAATGTCCACTGTGTCTGTCCCATTACAGTATCATACAACAGTTTAACTGCCTGACTCTCTGCTTCACCTATTCATCCCATCTCTCCTAACTCCTGGCAGGGGCTAGTTATTTTACTATCTTTATTGTTTTGCCTTTTCCAGAATGTCATGGTGTTGAAATCATGCAATCTATAGTTGTATTTTTTTCTTTCCTCGCTATGTAGTTCAGGCTGGTCTTGAACTCACAGCAATCCTCCTGCCTCAGCCTCCTGAGTGCTGGGATTTCAGGTGTGCACCACCACACCTGGCTAATCTGTAGCTTTTTCAGACTAGCCTTTTCACTTAGCAGTATCATTTAAGATTCCTCCATATCTTTCCATGACTTGACTACTTGTTTCTTTTTATTGCTCAATAATAATGTGCCATTTTAGGGATATACCAAAGTTTCTTTATCCATTCATATATTGAAGAATATCTTGTTTTAGACAACCATGAGTAAAGGTGCTAATAACATTCATGTTTAGGTTTTTGCATCAGCATAAGTTTGCAACTCAACTGACTACCAAGGAGTGTAGTTGCTAGATCATATATAAAGCTGTGCTTAGTCTGAGTTGTAGTCCAACAGTGGGACATATTTTATAAAATTGGAGCTATCGAGGAATATCCACAGTATATATTTGCTGTTGCAGGACTGTTTTATTTTGGTATTGTGCTTTTGCTGGAATTGCTTTTTGAAAAATGTTTTTTTTTAATCTTGCACCTAACACATTGTAAAACATTTTTATGCCACTTGTGTATATACTGTAGTGTTAAAATATGACGGTTACTTAGAAATATTAATGATTTATAGGTATAAACAAACCATTTAAAATGAGGCTTATACAAGAAAGTACAAGCTTTATTTTTACTGTCTTTATTTTTCATTCTTAAGATATAACCTTTTAGTCTTTTCATGTTCTAAAAAGACTTCCTTTTTCTCTTTTAAAAAAGCTTTTTATATTCACTGTAGCTTATTTGGAAGACAGAAAATAGTATAAAAGAGATGTTAAAATTGGCCCTTGGTTCATCCCTGAGAGAGAACCAAAGTTTTCCTAGTATTTTGGTGTTATTTCACTAAAGGCTTTTTTTCTTTCTCATATATAACTTATATATACATGCAGGCTAATACATGGGGTTTTGTTGGTGGTGGTCGTGGTGTGTGTGTGTGTGTGTGTGTGTGTGTGATACAGTACTGGGGATTGAACCCAAGGAGTGCTGAGCTATATCTCCAGCACTTTTTATTTTATTTTGAGACAGTTTTTGTTCAGGCTGGCCTTAAACTTATATCCCTCCTGCTTCAGTCTTCCATGTAGTTGTGATTATAGGCATGCACCACTATGCCTGACTAGCACATGTGTTTTCTCCTCTACATTTTCCTATTTAATAGTATTTTAGACAGTTTTCCATATCATTTTTGTTTATTACCAGGAACAAGTATAAGGAAAAAGAATGTGATTCCATAATTAAGAACATAGGGTGCAGGTACACTGGAAAGGTAGGGACAAAGCACACAAGCTTTCCTCCAAGATGGCTGATTACCCTTTCCCATCCTTTTGGTGCCAGATCCTTTATTTTTTATATATATATATATATGTATTTATTTATATTTTTATATATTAACATGAATTTGTTTTTAGGAAAGAAATGAAGATTGTGAATTGACCGCGTTTTAATTTGCTCAGTAACTTACTAGTATTATAATGTCTAAAAGGCATAGTTAACCCCTTCTTTCCCTGTAATCTTTTGTCAAGTTGTAAGCTTTTAATTAAATGATTTAGTTATTTACAGAATCAATAATTTATAAATTTTTAAAGTTAAGGACCTTTTCCTTTTAGACTCCTTTCTACGAAACCGATCAAGCTCTGACCATGAAGCTACAGCCATGATGAAAGCACAGTTTATGAGTCTCTGGGATGGATTGGATACTGATCACAGTTGCCAGGTATTTCAACAAAACTTTTCTTTTAAGTTAATTTTATTGGTACATTTAAGGTATACAATATAATGACATTCATCATTGGAAATCATTGGAAACCTTTACATAATTCATCTTGGTTCTTATTTTTTCCCCATTCCCCTGCCCTCCCTTCAACCCCTCCACCCCTCCCGATCTACAAAGACTTTCTTTCCATTTTTTCCTTTTCTCATATTAATTCCATTCCCTTCAATAAGACTTTTTTGCCCCAAATTTGTGCTCTTTTTATTAGTACAAAATTTAGTGGGCTACTTATACTTTTGAATGAAGTTCTTTCTTATAATTTTTATATTTATCATCCAAAAATATAGTTTGTATAAATCATCCATTTTTGAGGGCTTCATGTTTAACAAAGCACTAAGAGATTGCCTGTGTGCCTGAAACAGATGCAGTGAAGGGAAAACTAGAATCAGGCCTGTCCTAATTTGGAGAACCACTATGACAAGGAAGAGGAAGTGTCTAGTCTCTGTGGGTGTTTTGTATGTGATTTCTTTCTCTTTGATTTTCTTTTTCTTTGACCCTTAGCATGTCTTTATTATCTTTACTTTCGTTTTTATATCCCTCCTCTTATTTTCAGTTTACTGTTCCATTAGTTATGTGCCTTCCTTTAGGATTCCATTTTTATGCAAGACAGTCTTCTATTTTAGTTTTGGTTCTTCCCTCTACAAGGCTGTGAAAACCACATGTAAGTTCTCTTGTGATGTCCCCAAAGGGAAAGCTAATTTTATTTTTCAATTTTCCTCTTTGGCTTCTCACTTTCACTGACTGAACATCCTAATATTCCATACTTTGTTACCAGCTTATTGAGGTATTTTTAAAGAAAGTTTAATATTGATTTGGCATGTTTGTTTTTCTGCCATATTGCTGGAAATGCAAGCCCTAAAACTACTTTTCCATTTTTTTCATTAATCACATGCAAATGTTAATATTGTTTTAACCTTAGAACAAACTTGCTATTTTGAAATCTTTTTTGCTTTGTCAAGATAATATGTCAAGAGTCACATCTTTCCTTACCACTTTTTTTTTTCAGCGCTGGGATGGAATCCCAGGACCATGCACATGCTACACCCCCAGCCCTTTCATCACTGTTTAACAATTCAACCATTTTTATGTAGCGATTGTTTTTTCATTCCCCATTTTTTATCTCCTATAGGTATTTGTAGAACCTTATTTATATTCTGTGTCTTTTAACTTCTCTTTCATAGTTTGTGTTTCTTTGTTCTGTGTTCTAGGTAATTTCTTTAGCTCTTTTTTTCAGTTTGATAATTCTGTGTTCGTTTAGAGCTCTTCAATTATAAATGGAAGCATTGAACTACTTATTGCAATTATTTTCAGTTCCAGAAATTCTTTTATATGGTTTTCAAGTCTACCAGGTCCATTTTGGCGACACTTGCTGGTTACTTATGTTTGTAATTGGATTAGAAAACCGGAGTCCTGGCATTAACTAGTTGTGTTGACCTTAGCCACATTTTGTAATTACTGTGTATCTGTGTAGAAGAACTAATATCTATAAAAAAGGAGACTACTGTCCACTTCACAATAATTGGAAAGAATCAGTCTAAGTGAAGTGTTTAAAAAGGTTTCTGGCATATGTTTAGTTCATAATGATTTGCTGTGTTTTTTTTTAATTCCTCATTTATTCCTTTAAATAAGCTAACATACTAATTTTATAGTCTGTATTCAATAATTCTAATGTGACTTTTCATATGTCTAGTTCTGTCATTTGTTGTTTGAGTTTATAGTGTGTTTTTATGATTTAGTGGAAAACTCACATTTGGTAGAACTTTATGAATTCTTTGTATTGAAGGTTTGTTGTACGAAGGTTTGTTGTGCTAAGGTTTGTATTTGCCTTCTGCCAGATTATTTTTTTCCAATACAAATAGGTAAATTCAGGTCCAAGATCCATCTGTGTTGGCAGACTATAGATATTAAAGCTCAAAAGTTTTGTGTGATCATGATCCCCACCCCTCAAGGGCTGCCTCTGCTGAATGGGTTTTCTAACATTTCACCACTTCCCAGTATACAGTACTTCATGAGGCCTTGCTTTATGTAGAATGCTGTTCATCAGGCTCCCCAATGACCTGTGAGGTATTTAGAACACACCCTACTTTCTAGGATCTATGCATGCCTGTATGATATGTAGTCAACTTCTATCCTTGCCTACCTTCCTACGTATAGGCTTTACTGCTGGTCTCCCATTTTCCTCATTTGTAGACATGTAGATTAATTTGTTTGATTTTTTTACTTCATTATTTTTACATGTTTTATTTTCAACAGTGTTAAGGGTTACATACAGTACCATAAATCAAAAGTCTGAACCATATCATTCTCAAGAAGAAAAGTAAGCCACATGACCTCCTCCTGCATCACGTTTATGAAAGTATAGTTTTATTGTGAGAGAGCCTTTAGCTTTATTGAATTTTAGGAAAGAAAGCACAATATAAATTAGGGTAGCATTAACAAAAACATTTTCTCTTAGTAGTTGGTTCTGATAAATTTGTAAATCTGGGATTTATCAGTGTTAATTTACAGGTTGCCAAAACTAATTATCTTCCTGAGCAATGGTATTTAAAGCACTTACATAGGAACCAGTTAGCTGTTCTCTAAAATAATCTTTTTTTTTTCAGTGCTGGGAATTGAACCCAGAGAGTATTGAGCTATACCCTCAGTTCTCCCAGTCCCCCTTTTTTTCTTTAATGAGACAGGGTCTGAATAAATGGCCCAGGCTGGCCTTGAACTTTCAGTCTTCCTGTCTCTGCTTCCCTAGTAGTAACAGTATCTTTTCTGTGACTATAGATGGAACCCAGAACCCCAACTAGCTTTCCTTGTGATTATATTCACACAGCCAAACAAAAATAGTAAATGATCCAATGAAACCATCACCACTGCCAGAAAACTTAGCAACTACTAACACATTCTTCACCTTGAAACATGAGACATAAAAGGTAGCAATGTTTTTAGGGTACTTATTGGAGAAGTTAAGGTTTGTTAAGGGATACATTTATATCTGATTATTTTAAATGGAAAATGATAGACTTTTGGAAAGTGAACCCAGGGATTGGCAGAAGCTAGGCAAGCAGTCTACCAATGAGTTAATCCCCAGCCCTTTTTATCTTTTCATTTTGAGGCAGGATCTTGCTAAAGTGCCTAGGTTGCTCTCAAAGTTGTGATCCTCCTGCCTCAGCCTTCCAAGTAGGTAGGATTACAAGCATTCATGAATGATAAAATTTATCTTCATGTTTCAAGGATTTTAAAAAACTTTTAACAATCATTATCTAGGTGATGCACTGATTTTTGTAGTTTACTAAGGAATTTTTATTTACCATTTTGAATTTTAGCTCAATTATACTAATATCCTAAATAGAATTAATATATGTGTAATAAATAGAACTTATAGTGCTAATAAAATAATGTGTAAAGATTCTGTTTTTCTCCTTAAAATCATTCCTTAACATTTGCTTAACTGAAAGTACAAGTAATTTGGATCACTATTGCTTTTTCATTAGGAATACCTTGGATTATCCTGTATGTATTCATTAGACCAGATTAGGCTAATTTGAATTCTTTGATTTTATTTTCTAGCATTCATCTTCCATACTCGGTTTTAGAATTGTGTTTTAGGCTTTTTTTTTTTAATCTAGAATGTTTTTCATATCTAATCTATTTTTCAAATTCTGCTTCAACCACAGTGCCTTTTGTGATTTCTGCAACTGAATATGGCCAGTCTTTAACAAACTTCTGTATCACTTTGGAATTTCTCTTTTTAACACTATATCAAAGTATCAACTGAATATGGCCAGTCTTTTTTTTTTTCCATTAAGTTTGTTGGTACATTTTAGGTATACAGTACAGTTACATACATGATGTTTCTTGGTTCTTATTTTTTCCCCATTCCTCTGCCCTCCCTTCACTCCCTCCACCCTTCCCTATTTTTTTGTGTGTGGTACCAGGGATCGAACTCTGGACCTTGTGCTTGCAAGGCAGGCGGCAGAACTACTGAGCTAAATTCCCGGCCCAACCCTTCCTTATTTACAAAGACTTTGTTTCCATTTTTTTCCATTTCTCGTATTTTTTCTTTTCCCTTTTCTTTCCCCTACCCCTCCTTACTTCCCCTACTCCTTTAGACCTTTTCTTCCTATTTCACAATATTAGTTATACATTTTGATCCTTATTTACACTTTTCACACCAGAGAAACTATTTGGTATTTACACGTGTGTCCTATTTATTTCACTTGAGTATGGCCTCAATGTGTATCCATTTAGCTATAAATGTCTCTAATTTCTCATTCTTTATGGCTAAGTAGTACTCCATTTTATAAAAAAACCACATCTTTATCCAGTCTCCAGTTGATGGGTAATTGGGCTGTTTCCAAGTTTTAGCTATTATAAACTGTGCCGCTATAAACATGGGTGAGCAAATATCACTGTGGTATGATTCTTTTAATTCTTTTGGGAAGATACCCAGCAGAGGGATAGCTGGGTCAAATGGGACTTCTAATCCTAGTTGTTTAAGGTATCTCCATATTGATGTCCACAGTGGTTGCATCAGTTTGCACTCCCACCAACAATGAAGAAGGGTTCCTTTCTTCCCATAACCCCACTAGCATTTGTTATTGTTTGATTTCTTGATAGTAACCATTCTTACTGGGATGAGGTGGAATCTCAGCTTTGTTTTCATCTGCATCTCTTGAATGACCAGTGATGTTGAACATTTTTTCATGTGTTTATTTGCTGCATTTACTTCTTTGTCTGAGAAATGTCTGTTCATTTCAGATGCCCAGTTTTGAATTGGGTCTTTGAATTTGAGGGGTCTGATTTTTTTGAGTTCTTTATATATTCTAGATAGTAGACCTTGTCTGAGGAGCAGCTGGTAAAAATTGTTTCCCACATTGTAGGTTGGGTCTTAGCTCTGTTGGTGGTTTCTCTTGCAGTGCAGAAGCTTTTTAATAAGATGAGATCCCAGTTGTTGATTCTTTGTGCTAGTTCCCATGCTACTGAGGTTTTGTTCATAAAGTCTTTTCCTATGCCAGTGTCTTCAAGAGTTCTACCTAACTTATCTTCCAGCAAGTTTAGTGTTTCTGTTTTAATATTTAGATCTTTAATCCACTTTGATTTTAGTTTAGTGCATGGTAGAAGATAGGGGTCTAGTTTTGATCTTTGGCAAGCTGAAATCCAGTTTTTCCAACACCATTTATTAAAGAAGCTATCTTTCCTTCAGTGAGGATGGTTGGCTCCTTTGTCAAAGATGAAGTTATTGAGTATGTCTGGGCTTGTTTCTGTACCTTCTAGTCTATTCCAGTCTATGGCCAGTCTTTAGTAAGCTTCTGTATCACTTTGAGTTTCTCTTTTAACAATATATCAAAATACTCTTATTTACACTCTTTATCTCATGCAGTTCATCCATTTAATCATTTTAGCTGGCTTTTTTTTTTTTTCTAGCTGGCTTGTTTTACTTTTGGTAGAAATTTTAAAAATGTTATCAAGTTGTAGGAAGTCAATAAAAAGAAGAGTATAAGCATTATACCCCTTGGGTATAGCATTAATATTTTAATTCTAGGACCACAACTCAAATACGGAATTGCATATTTTTGTGGAACTAACATTTCTCAAGTTTATATTTATTTTTTCTCTCGTTGAGTAGTTACTGATGCTATTTAAAGTTGGATTGCTGATAGTGCAATAAAATGATATGAAATCTAGAGAAAAATATATGATAATGTATGTGTGTATGTATAAAACACTGTACATAGAAATTATATATATATATGTGTATATATATACACTATGTATTTGCAACTGAATGATACATATTTTAGTTACTAGAAGTGGAGTAAAATGCGTTGGCCTGTCCAGATTGCTATTATTTGATTTATTTAGGATCAACTTCAGTTTTATCTGTAATTATTTGAGTAGTTCTAGAATAAAATCAAATTTCTTGTTAAAGATTTAGTCAAAAGTTGCCCGGGTGGGGATTTAGCTCAGTGGTTCTACCACCTGCCTCACAAGCGCAAGGACTAGAGTTCAATCCCCAGTACCAAAAAAAAAAAAAAGTCGCCTAATTTTCTTTATCTCCTAAATCCTAGTAATAGTGACCTCAGAGTGTTGCTGGTAGATCTAATACCTGGTGGTGTCTTTCTGTGTTTAGGTCATAGTGATGGGAGCGACTAATCGTCCTCAGGACCTTGACTCTGCTATAATGAGAAGAATGCCTACAAGATTCCATATCAACCAGCCTGTAGGTGGTTTTGATTGTATTATTGACAGTTAAATATTTGCCTTTTTTACAAGTCATTATCTGTGATTTTTAAGAAAGGAATGTTTTGTTCCATGGAACTCATTAATGATAAACAGGGAAGGAATTGGGGCATATAATCAACATGTTACATTTATAGCCATTCAGAGGAATTTTTAGTTTGTCATTGTTTTCAGATTTTGGAATACAAATTTTTAGTTCCACTTATAATCTGCCTAAAAATCATTTATCCCACTAATGTTTTGTAACTTAGATCAGCTGTGGCCATAAACATGGTCTCCTATAGTTAATGCTTGTGGCCTCTATAAAATTACACTGATGAACTATTTGCTATAGCTATAGCCTCTGGTTTCTCTGAGGATACTCATACTTAATGTATTTGAAAATTATCTGATAAATCAATGACATTTCTTAATATAGGAGATTGTAAATTTTATTTAGCATAATTAATACTTATTGAGCATTAGTATGTGCTAGATACTTGCTGGGCTCCAGTGAGTGGAACATGGCGCTTGTCTTCCAGCTCTGTATTGCAGGAAAGCAGACAAATAATGTAAAATGTGCTTTACAAAGGTACATTTAAAGAACTCAGAGGGCCTGAGACACTGATAAAATTACTAATTCTGTCTGTGGAGTCTGTGGGATTCACAGAATCTACTTGGGCTTGGAATAATAGTAGGAATTTGACAGGCAAATGAAATAAGGAGATGCTTTCCTGACAGAATGAACAAAGGGAATACAGCATAGAAGTACATTTTAATGGGTGAGTTTTAGGGGTAGTTCAGCTAGGCCACTAAGGAAGATAGATGGAGTTGAGGCTAGAAAGATAGACTGCTGCCTAGTTTAGATGACTTGGTATGCTTTGCACAAGAATTTAAAATATTTTGTAAGCAATATATTGAGACATTTTAAAGACAATTAGTTTATCTCAATTTATCTGAAACCCAAGATTTCTTTAATAAACCCAAGATGATCTTTATCAGTAATTCATTTATAGTCTAATAGACAATTAAGGTTTATTGATGTGCAGCATATATCAAATACCAGAAAGATACTTTGTATATAGAAAACAAAGATTTTTGATGTACAGTGGTATAAAACACAGGGTGTTCCATGGAAAGTAGCCTTTGTTAAAGTTGTAAATTTTAATATATTGTGTTTTATTAAAATGAGTCATAACAGGTTTCATCAGATTTGTTATAAATTTTTATGCAGTTAAAATAGAAACTAGAATTTTGTGACTTCTTTTTCATTCTCATTTTAGTGACTACACACAAGTATCGCAGGGGAATTTTTTTCTTATATAATTACAATGTCAAATTGTATTATTAATCTTACCTTAAAACACTTTTTCAAGTAAAATTCTTAATAACAAAAAGTACTTATTGGTGATCCCATTACATACAATTTAACCTTCCTACTAAACACACTTGAATTATGAAAACTCAGTTTTGTTTTGTTTGGTTTTATTTTATACTCATAACCAGTTTGTCAGTGGTTATAGGAACAGTGATTATGTCAGCCATGATAATTTAAAAAACCATCTATGAACGTATATGTAAAGTAGTTTGTAAAAGTTAAATATAGTTTCTGATCTCTGGTGTAATAATATGAGGCATTACTGTCGGGAGATTAGACACTAAATAGAAATTCACTAATATTTTTGAACATAAAAGTTATGTGTTGAAATGGAGGAATTGAAGGTTTATTGGTGCTATATCTTCCATTTACTGCTAAAAAAAAATCTTATGGAAGTTAATGAGTTTTATAAATTTAGTAAATGAAGAAAAAATGAAGATTGTAGAGCTGTATTAGAAAGACATCATAGTTTTAGCTATTTCATTCACTCACTTAAAAAACATTAAGGACATATTATTTCCCAGTCATTATATGAAGCAATGATGATAGAGAGTAAGAATTATAATTTGGGGCAGGGTTAGTGATGTATCCCTATAAACTCAGCTGCATGACAGGTTGAGTTGGGAAGATCATGAGTTTGAGGCAAACCATGTTTAGCAGGACAACTACAGATGATTACTGTAGTCTCAAATCAAGACCTTGTTTTGACCTCTATCATAGTTTTGTTATTGCATATAGGTATCATCAGCTTAGAAGAGAAGCAATAGTAGAAAACCGAGTTGGTCCTCATTTTTCAAAAAGTACTGACTGGAAATTGTTCTGGTTTTAGGCACTAAAACAAAGAGAAGCAATCTTGAAGCTCATTTTGAAAAATGAAAATGTAAGTAGAAAATTACAATTTTTTCCATAAACATATGTTTATGTTCATAGAATCATTTTAGAGAGAATGAAGAAGGAATCTGAGAGTAATGTAGCTTTGAATTTGACCTAAATTATTACAAAATTCTTGGCTGCTCATTTAACTCAATAACTATGATTCATTTGAACTAGCTAAGTGATTTGTGTGTTTTTAAAGAGCTATATGTTTTGTATCTATAGATTAAAATACTCTTGATATTTTTCAGACCAGTTTATTCTTAAGAATGCTAATTTTTTGTAAAAAAGTGGATCTTTTGTATTTATTTTTTGTTTTTACTTAATTGCAGTGTTTTTATTGTTGGAATTTAGATTTAAGAACAAAAAATAAAAATCTTCAGTAGCTTTTGTGTTTAGAGGTTTTTTAAAAAATAGATAATCTAGCCACATGTTTCAAGCTTTAAAATATGTATATTAGCCGGGGATTTAGCTTAGTGGTTCCAGGGCCTGCCTCGAAAGCACAAGGTCCAGAGTTTGATCCCCGGTACCCAAAAAAAAAAAAAAAAAAAACCAAATTAAAAAAAAAATACATGTATTAAATAGTGTGCAGGGAAAAGGGTCTTCATTCCCTACATTTCTTTACTTTTTCAGATGACATATGCCTATATAAGCAAATTAGAACATATCGTTATTTCTATCTCCTTTTTTTCATATAAGCATGCACATTATTCTATCTTGATTTTTTCACTTATTTTTGTAATCTTTCCATATTACAATATAGTTTCCTTATTTTATTCTTTCCCTGCACTCCATCGTATCCCTTTGTGTGGATATACTGTAACTCATTAAAATTACATTTTGCCTTTTGATTGAAAATTTGGTAACTGCTTTCAGAAAGCCATTATATAGTTGTAGTGCTGTTTAGATAGGACACTTAATTGGTAAACCTATAATAAGGCTAGACATCAGCAAGAGAAAAAATAAGGTAAGTTAACAAATGCTTTTGAATTAGAATGACTGTAGTATAGCTAGAAATTTAACTACTATTAAGAGGTAGTTGACAATTTTACGGAAACTTCAGGTTAAACAATATATAATTTAATTTTTAAAAATTTAATGGATTGTATTGCTTAACTTGAAGTTAATAACGTTTTTGAACCACGCATGTAGTCTAGTATAGATGTAGATAATACAGAGAATTTACATGTAGACAATGAGTATAAACTTTTAAGTTCTTTATCTCACCTCATTTAAACTTAAGAAATTACTCATGTCTATTTTTTTTTTTTCCTGGTACTGGGGATCAAACTCAGGACCTTGCGCTTGTGAGGCAAGTGCAGTACCACTGAGCTAAATCCCCAGCCCTCATCATGTCTATTTTAAACCTTGGTTTTAGTGTTCTTTTTTTCTTTTAAATAGTTGTTTTTAGATATTATTTTAGACTTTGTCATGAGTAAAGGAAATTTTTAGCATTCTGTTTCTTCATGGAAGCACAAAGGATTATTAGTCTCTGATCAGCTTTATAATCCAAAATATAAATCCTCTGGATAATTGCTGACATTAATATCTTATTCCCACTAGATAGTATTTGTATGCTGAAGACGTATTGCTTCTTCAATAACATTTGAAAGAAACTTATTTAATTTTGTTAAAAGATGCCTCACATCGGTAGCACACGTTTAATAAGTGAGCCCCATCATGCTTATACATTATTGAGCAGAACAAGGGTTTGTTGATAAAAAATAAACTACCAGGGCTGGGGATTTAGCTCAGTGGTTTCGCCGCCTGCTGCGCAAGCTCAAGGGCCCAAGTTCCATCCCCAATACCAAAAAAAAAAGGAAAAAGAAACTACCAGATTTTTATGTCTTATGAGTTTTTCTTCTCTAAAGAAAATATTGATGCTTTTGAAGTGATCCTGCATTCTACACTTTTAAATTGTTTATTGATAGACTTGTTTATCATGATTTGCTTCTTTAAAAAAGATAGGGTAAGCTGGGTATGATGCAGGGGGGGGAGTGCTTGAGCCTAGGAGTTTAAGGCCAGCTTGGACAGCATAGAGTATTTTGTCTTTTAAAAAGGATAGTCTTGGAGCTGGGGATTTAGCTCAGTGGTGCTGCTGCCTGCCTCTCAAGCTCAAGGCCCTGAGTTCGATCCCCAGTACCAAGAAAAGAAAAAAAAGAGTACTTTTGGCTTAAAGGTTTTGCTTTTTTGTGTGTGTGTATGGTATGGAGGATTGAACATAGGGCCTTTGTGTTGAGCTTTATCCCCAGACTGCTGTTTGTTTGTTTGTTTATAAAATTTGAGATAGGGTCTCACTAAATTGTCCAGGTTGGGTTCGAATTTACTAATCCTCCAGCCTCAACCTCCCAGAATGCTGAGATTACATGTGTGTGACACACCATTGAAGTTTTAACTATAAAGAGAATTACCACTAATAAAATTTATACCAGATAAATGTATCATGTCTGACTCTAAGTAAAAAAGTAGCTTTTTTTTTTTCTTAAAACATCGCGGAGATTAGATATTTTGTATGACATACTGGAAATAGTTAGCAAGCATGGGCTTTGGAGGCAGACCTGAGGATCTCCCACATTCTGGCTTGACTATTCCCTGCAGTGTGTCCTCAGCCAAATATTGTTTAGCATCTTTCTGCCCCATTTTTCTCATTTGAAAAATAGCCAGCAAACTCAAGGAATCATTTTGAGAATTTAGCAAAATTATATATGTGAACTTCTTAGGATATCACAAATGTTAGCAGATGTACAGTCAATATATAATAATGAATAACTGCATATAAATAAATGCTGTTCTTGGGTTACGGGAATAACTTAGTGGTACAGTACCTGCCTAGCATGTGGGAGGCTCTGAGTTCCATTCCTAGCCCTGCAAATAAAGAAAAGAAAGAATGCTGTTCTTTCAAGATATTTTAGAAGTTTATTTCACAAATATCTAATGTGTATTATCTAACAAGAAAATGGCCTACTTTTTGAGTGCTTTCTTTGTGTACCAAGCACTGTGGTGAGTTACACATTGTTCTGTTTACACTTCAGTTTTCTAAGGAATGCATTGTAGTCCTATTTTACAGTTGAGGAAGCAGAGAATTTATACAGTAACTTGCTCAGGATCACACAGAGAAGTGACTGGAATTTTCTTTCACTTCTTATACTTGGTTTGGTGTGTATAACTGGTTAGGATATAATAGGGTAAATGTGTTGATCATTTGAGGGAGAAGGACTGATTTTTACCACCTTACAGCATAATTTGGAAAGTCTTTTAAAGTAGTTTTTTAAGTTTATGAGATATTTCAAGTGTATAAACAACTAGTCTTCTATTTTGTACCCAGATTTAACAGGTTACTTTTAACATGTTACGATATTTGCTTCATATGTTTTTAAAAATTATTATTATTTTTTTTTTTGCTTCATGTTTTTTTTTTAAAGTATAACCTTAATGACCAAATGTAACAACCTCTTTTTACCTGTACCCCATCAACACCTAACCTGCTGTCTAGAAGTTGATAGTGTATATCAGCTCCATAAGTATGTGTGGACAGAAACTATATAGTGGTACCTTTGTTCACAAACTTGATTCTTTCCATGATTCTGGTCACAAACTGAGTTGGATGAGAACTAAATCAAATTCAGTGAATAAGTTCAATGTTAACCTTATGGGAAAATTTGATTCAGTTCTTGTCCAGTTCGGTTTGCACCCAGAATTGTAGAGAGAATTGAGTTCATGTACGAATGTGTAGGCTGTTTCTGTTTTTTTATTATTATAAACACTAGAGAAATTACATATTCAGATCTACAAGTGTAAAGACCTCCTCAGACACCAAAAAGTAAAAACTACAAAGAAAAGAGAATAGACAAACATGATTATAATCAGACTTAAAGTTTCTCTGTGACAACATGTAAGATAAACAAAATGAAAAAACAAGCTATTGGGGAAACATTTGCAATCCTATGAACAACAAAGGACTAACATCCAAATTATATATAGAATTCCTGTAATGAGTAGTCAAGGTTTACATGTATACATTAGATTGCAGTGCTAATGGTAATTAGCCTTAAGAACTTGTTTAATGTATCAGTATTTGAAACATGTTAAAAATAATTGCCCAGTATCCTGGATTTATCCATTTTTCTACGTAATTATAAGTTTCAAGACCATGATGTTAGGTGTATACAGGTATAGAGTTTTTAAAAACTCTAGTGAATTACTCTTTATCATTATGTAATGACTTATCTTCCTAATTGTGCATTTGAGTAAAAAATTTTTGAACTGATGTAACCGGATGCATTTTCTTTCTTTCAGCTACTATTTGCCTTGTACCTTTTACTTTTGACTTTTTTTTAAATAGTACTGGGGGTAAAACCTAGGAAGAATCTGTTTCTAAACTACATTCCCAGCCCTTCCTATTTTTATTTGGAGACAGACTCTCTCTAAGTTGCTTATATTTGTGGTGCTCCTGCCTCAGCCTCCTGAGTAGCTGGGATGACAGGCATGCACTTGGTGTCAACATTTTTTCTTTCAAATGTAGCACAAAACGTTTTTCTTTAGCAAAGGTGTAATTATTCAAATCTCAGATGGGTACATTTTAAAATTTTTATGTATCTTGTCTTTGACTAGCTTAGTTTAGTTTACTTGCATTTGTAACGGTTACCAATAACTTTGGACTCATTCTTATTTCAGCACTTTCCATGTAACATGCCTTTTCTTGGCTTTCTACTCCTACTCTCATGTTCCATGTTCAATATTATGACTCTTATATTTCTTACTCCCTTTTCAGTCTTCCTCTATGGATTTCAAAGTCACATATTTTCTTGCTATTCTTTAGTGGTACTCCTAATACTTTTTGACATGTATATGTAAAGTCTAATAGTATCTTTGCCCTCTTTTCAGTGGTATAATTTTAAGACCTTAGAATATCTTAACTGTAGATGCCTCCTGCATCTTACATGCTCTTATAAGCCAGAATTTTGGTTCTGCTTTATTTTTATATCCCAAATTAAATGATTATTAATTGTAAAGATTGTTTAGATTTATCTGTATTTTTATGGTCTTATTTGTTTTTTTGTTGCTACTTTCACAGTCCTGTCTTCTTATTTAGTTCTTTTTATCTTTTTTTTTTTTTTTTGTACCAGGGATCAAGTTTGGGACCTTGCGCTTGAGAGGCAGGCGCCAGAACTACTGAGCTAAATCCCTGGACCAAACCCGGACTCTTTTTTTTTTGATACTGGGGATTGAACCCAGCGCCTTCGTACTGAGCTACATCCACTGCCTTTTTTTATTTTTTCATTTTTAATTTTATTTATTTATTTTTTTG
>NW_004624791.1:13784345-13875997 GCF_000247695.1 Heterocephalus glaber | reverse complement strand
GTGTTTACCACATGCATATGCAGAAACAATGCAACTTCTTCAATAAATGACAAGATGCCCTTTTTGTATGTCTGTACCAGGGATCAAGTTTGGGACCTTGCGCTTGAGAGGCAGGCGCCAGAACTACTGAGCTAAATCCCTGGACCAAAACCGGACTCTTTTTTTTTTGGTACCGGGGATCAAACTCAGGTCCTCGCGCTTGCACAGCAGGCAGCGAAACCACTGTTCAGTTCCTTTTATCAAAGTATGTGCTTTCTTTTCATTTGACTCTCACATTTAAGAATGAGAGCCCTGTCATTTGAGGTCATAGTTGTAGAGCTGGCAGTATACCTCATGTGTTGTACTTCCAAGTCCCTTGACCTTATGTAGAATTGCTGTTTTATTTAAACATGGGTCTTTTCCAATTATAGATGGGAATTTAATAACTAATAAATACAGCATTTCACATCATTGGGAGAAATCAGTGGTGGTGAACCTTTTAGAGACGAGTCCCCAAACTGCAACCCAAAACCTATTTTATTTATCACAGAGTGCCAACACTGCAATTAAACTTGAACACCGAGGCTTTAGTTCAGAAAAAGAACTCCTAATTGACATCTTTTATCTTAAAAATAATATGTGTGTCTTAGGCTTGCCACCACTGGGGAAAATAAATGTTCTTATGAAAAGTGGTTAGCTGTCCTCGGGAAACCACAGTTGGACTTTTACTACACTGTAACCTGGTAACCTTCCCAGGTCTTGTGATTCTTACCAGAAAATGACAGTGCTTACCTGACAGGATTAAATGAGCGAATGAGACATAAAGATCATTTACTAGGTGGTAGTCATAAGTATATTTTTCTTGCTCATTTCTTTTCTCAGTTTTTAAATAAGCTTAGTATAATGATTTTATTCTTCCGTGCCTGTTACTTGCTTTGACTTAACTGGCTTGACTATAAGCTTAGGTTGGGGAACAAAACTATAAATATGAAATTAGTGTTGAGGTGGCAGAATATTAAAGCATTACATTTCAAAGGAATAGTAGATGAAGTTTTTTTGTTTTATTTTGTTTGTAATGGAGTCTGGACTTAATGATACAGGCTATTTGCCAAATATGTTGAATATATTATAGAAACATATCAACTCAATACCTTCCTAAGAGGTACCAAAGTTAATCCAACAACATTTGAATGTCTGTTCTGCCCCATCACTTTACAGTATATCCAGTGAGACTTCTATTTTAGTCATCATACAAAAAATGAATATTAGATTTCAAATATGTAAGCTTTTATGGTTAACAAAAACTTCTGGAGACCGAAAACACTTTTTAATGTTTCACTTTCCACGCATTACAATATGCTTTAAATTTCTTTAAGAGAGAAATTTCTTTGCAGTATATTTTTTGTGGGTTTTTTTTTTTTTGGTACCGGGGATTGAACTCGAGTCCTTGCGCTTGTGCAGCAGGCGACAAAACCACTGAACTAAATCCCCAGCCCATGTGTTCCATGTGTTGTTGTTGTTTTTAAGCATGTTTCATATTTGTTTAAGGTGGACAGGCATGTAGACCTGCTAGAAGTTGCTCAAGAAACTGATGGGTTTTCAGGAAGTGATCTGAAAGAAATGTGTCGAGATGCTGCCCTCCTCTGTGTCAGGGAATATGTTAATTCTACATCAGAAGAAAGGTATGTGGACTTAGACTTGATTTCTAATATTATCAAGTCTTTTAGAATTTATAGGTTAGCTTTCTTTTTGTAGTTGTTCTATTTTACTTTATAATGACAGCTCTGCTTAAAGGAGGAAAATATAAATTTGAATTAGCAAACCCTCTTCTTTATTGCCATTTTTCTAAAGGGGAGCTCTGAAAATGAAGAGAAGGACTGTGGGGAGATTCTAGAATGAAAGGGACTAAAAGCTGAATTTCTATGGGTGATCTGTGGAATGAGTCATAGAAAACTGATGGAAACCTGGGCTTGCCCACCTGTTATGAAAGCAGGGTTCTCTAGCATCCCTAGATTACTTCTCCATTGTAAATTCCGTTATGTATAGAAGTGAGTGACTTGTCTTCTAGAAATTTCATATTTAAATGAAGGGGATGTGGGGCTGCTAAGGACTAGGCCTCAACTTTAAAAATAATATATTTACGCCGGGGATTTAGCTCAGTGGTTCCAGCGCCTGCCTCACAAGCGCAAGGATCCGAGTTCGATCTCCGGTATCAAAAAAAAAATAATAATAATAATGTATTTACTAAACAAACCATTTGTCACTAATGCAAAATTTACATGAAACCAATTTCAAAGTATGGTGAGCTTGAGAAGTCTATTTTGTACCATCTTTATTCCAGCCAAAATATTAGTAGACTGGAATAATTCAACCTTGATAAACTTTGTCCTCACGTAAGTCTCCCAAAAGGCTACTTGCTGTAGATCAGTACTACACTGCATTTTTTTTCAGAATATCAAGAATATCAATTATCGGAATATCAGAATATCAATTAATAACAAAGAGTTTCTGTAACTCTTGGGAAAAACTGTATATTTGGGGGAATTGTGTTGAATGAGTTCTCTCTAACTCTTGCCCCTGTGTGTCTTAGTCTTCCTTCCTGAACTTCCTGATGTTTTTACTCCAAGAGCACTTTATTTGCCTGTGGTATTCTTATATTTAATTACAGTGGCAAGTGCTTCCAAAACACTTTTTTTTTTGGTACCAGGGATCGAACTCGGGTCCTTGAGCTTGCGAGGCAGGTGGCAGAACCACTAAGCTAAATCCCCGGCCCCCTAAAGAAATGCTAGAAATTCTACTCCTGGAAGGAGTATTTCAATTCAAATTAATGTCAGAAGAAAGAGAGAGAGAGAGAGAGAGAGAGAGAGAGAGCAAGAGAATGGTTTGCATTAAAGCTACCCTGTCACTGAGTAGCTATGTATGCAGTGGTCCTGGTCCCGTTGCTAGTGCTCCTGAAATTCATTGAGAATGCTTTTGATCTCTGCAGCTGTTTAGTTTCCTACTTCTTAGCAATCAGTGCTTAAAAATCTCTTATGGCTTTTATATATGTAGATAATTCCTTGAAGAATTTGTTTGAAGTGTTAATTGTGGTTGTCTTTGAGGTCTTGAATGAGAGGAGACTTTATTGATATATTCTTTTATATAGTTGAAGATAAATTTATTTTTACCACATACATTTTTTTAATCCTGATAAAATATTTTAGGGAGATGTGTTCTAAAATTATTTAAATACTTGGTGGTTTTGTTTGTGTTTTAGACATGATGAAGATGAAATCCGGCCTGTGCAACAGCAAGACCTGCATCGGGCAATTGAAAAGATGAAGAAATCAAAGGATGCAGCATTTCAGAATGTTTTAACACATGTGTGTTTAGATTAAGAGTAAAGATCATTTGTATAGTTCAGTGATCTAGTTTGTTGTGCCCTCTTATCAGTTAGCAGAAGTAGAGTGGAAGGAGTATTCTTAAAAGAGTGAGAGTGTCCTATGTTTATGGTTTTATACTCTGAATTCTAAGTTATTGAGATATAGTTATATAAGTGGTATTACTACTTGTCAAAAATCATGAAGAGGAACAATTTAATCTAGCCCAAGTGTGGGTGCTTGTGTTTGACCTCTTTAGCCATATGTTGTCACAGCCTTATAGAATCTAAGCTGGTCTTAAAGGAATAAATGACTTGTTCAGTCATTGGTGAGAAGTGGGGATGTGGTGAGGTGCTGGTTCTAGACATGTGTGTCTGTGTATGTATGTGTGTATGTATGTGTGTACATTAAGTGTATATTGCCCACACATTTTTTTATTGACATTCTGTAGATATGTTTGAATACAGAAACCTTTTTTTACCCCAACCACTGAATGCAAAACTACCAAATAGTATATAGCAAAACTACAATTTAAGGTTGTATCGTAACAGGTACAGTGATTCAGCCATTTCTAGTTGTCATTTGTTTTAGCCTTTTCTAAGTTGAGTGTTTTTCAGTCTGCAATTGATTAGTTGAATCAGGGACATCTGAATATATATGTGGCTTAATTATAATGGTTATAAGTATAATCACATAAAAATACTTGTTTAGGCAGATGTGTGACCAGCGCTGATTTCACCTCCTTCTGCAAGCACATTAAGAAGACTTTTTAAACGATGTTATATTGATTTACATGAAGGTGGATTGAAAGCCTTTTAAAAGAATGGGTTTGAAAAACTTCACCTTTTAAGATGTGTACATGACTGTCTTTCCTTCTTTTAATTTAATAGTTCTGTTGTAACCATGTCTTTAAAATGCCATTGAAAGTTATATGTTTTGTAAATTATGGTCAAATATAATTTGGTCACCAAAAATTAAATAATAATTTAAGTACCTGTTACTAAATGTACTAAAAATACTCATTTTGTAACTTTAATTTAAAAAAATGTTCTCAGCTTATTATAAATTGTGACCTCTTTAAGTACAAAAGTACAGATCAAAATTCACATATGTGTAGTCATTTGATGTTATGTGTTCTACATATGAAACATTGTCTTGTTTCAAATTCTACTATCCAGAATTGTGTTACAGGCACCTAAACACACAGCATGAGGAAAATGGCACAACACAATCTTAAGGTGCCTTCTGAATCATCAGAAATACTGTTTCAGATGCTTTCATTTTTGTTATATTTATTTGAAAACTCCATCTTTGTTCATGAGTTATTGTATTAACTTAGTTTCTCTAAAAATGCTTCTCACAGAAACCTATTGGATAGTTTATTCATTCACTTGTACTTTGATGGGGGAGAGTTTACAGGACAATACTTTGCATAGCAAAAAGCAAGTTATGAAGGGTGAAGATGATGAAAAAATGAATGCAAAATACAAGATACCAAAAATTTAAAAATTGTCCCATTTCTAATAATTATACTACTATTTTATAAATTTATAATAAAAGGGGTCCTACTTTGTTAATTTTTCCCCACTTAATCTGTGGTCTTTTTAGTTAAATTTTAGGGGTTTCAGGTTTAAAAAACTTGTATTTGGACAGTTTATTTTGCATACATTTTAGTATCTAATCACATATTCTGATTTAATACAAATTTCAGGGGCCGGAGACTTAGCTCAGTGGTGTCACCACCTGCCTCGCAAGCTCAAAGTCCCAAGTTCAATCCCTGGTACCAAAAAACAAAAACACATTTCAGTAATTGTTTAATTTTAATCTGATAGCTAGTTGATTAGAAGTGGTAATGTATCCCTCCTTGTGTCCTTTCTTTTTATCTTATATTCAATTCAGAATGTCCAGTTGTAGCTACTGAATGTGTCATGGTTTTAATCATCAAATGAAGGTAGAGAAATAACCCAACCCCAACATCCAGGACTTATCTAGACATGTTAAGGCTGTAAAGTAAATGAGAAAACTATTTTTCTATGATTTTAAATAACTTTTAAAGTTATATAATATCTATCCTTATATTTTAGACGTACCTACATGTCTGAAGTTAGATCCTAGGTTCCAAAACATTTCACTTTTGGTAACACTTTAAATGTATTGCCTCTAGAATCAGACTTCTGAGTTTAACTCCACTCTCCCCATTAATTAACTGTGTCCTTGGACTAGTTGCCTTGTTTAGTTTATTTGAGGGTGGGTCTCACTATGTTGCCTACACTGGACTTAAACACTTGGACTCAAGCAATCCTCCTGCTTTAGCCCTCTGAGCAGCTAGGACAATAGGTGCATGCCATCATACCTGACTAGTCAACATATTTCAGCCTGTTGCTCATCTATAAATGGGGCGATACAACACCCGCCTTAGAGCGTGGGACAGTGAGATTATGTAAGGCACTTGGTGCAGTGCCTATCACAGAGGCACTGCTCCAATGATAGCTATCGTATTATTAATGGTATTACTTTTCCATGCTGATGTGCATATCCTATTGGGCAGGTTCAGTCTTTAAGCATTTCCATGCTTAAATATTTTCTATCATCCCTCTGCCTGCAGTCTAGGTATTGAGATTAAAAGGATCACCTGTGTGCCCTAAACGGAAGATTTCTGATGTCTGGTGTCTCATGAGATTCCTGTGCCATTTTAGTCAGAAATTAGAGATCAATATTTGAATCAATTTCAGTATTGCCTTTATTATTTCTTTTCTGTGTTGTCTAGCCCCCTCCCCTGCAGATAGACTCACTTCATCTGTAGAGGGGCTGGAATAACCTAAGTATTCTGTATGGACCATAATAATCTAACATTATTTAGAGTCTGTCACAGGCCTGAAACTAGATGAGGATGTCTCAATCCTTGATGGGTAAAAATGATAGCAGCATCTCACTGGAAGGAATTTTTTTTTCCCACTAGAATCGTGTTGTTTATGGACAAGTGATACAGCTTTCTTCTGCATAAAGAAAATAAACTGAATAATATACATTTTATAATTTTCTTTTTAGCTTCTCTTTTACTCTGCATAACTAAAACTCCAGCACCAATGAGGTGCCTCAAAGCTATAGAATCCATTCACCTAGAACTAAAAAATATTCATAAGCTTTCATTGTTAAATTTATCACTTTAGTCAGCATAAAGTCCTGTAATTTTTTTAAAAGTTAAAGTTCTCTATATATGTAGAAAAAAATTCTTTTTTTTTTTTTTTTTTGAGACAGGGGTCTCACTGTAGTTCAGGCTGGCCTTAAACTCACTATATAGCCAGACTGACCTCAAACTCGTGGCAATCTTCCTTAGCCTCCTGAGTGCTTGGATTACAGGGATGCATTACCATGCCTGGCTCAGAAAAAACATTATGTCCCAGTGATGTTTGTGAAATGTATTCAGGAGAACTTGAACCAGATGAAATATGGTCTCCTGACTAACACAGACATCATATGCACACAAGATCAAACCTAAGAGAAAACATTTTAGCAGTGTGAGTAAAAACAAGACATCCTAGTAACATTGGCATAAACTTGCTACTGTTTGAGTTAATGACCCATAAGAGTCTTGTGAGTAAATCACTGAAGCAGGAATATTTTTTTGTGATTGTCTTAATATTTACATAAACGTGTCTGAGAATTCTTACATACTGTAGTACGTTCTGTGCATTGAAATCAATTCTAGTAAATGTTAGTGCTGGATGCAGATATATTGAGAGCAGAGTTTTAAAATGAAAGCCAAAACATTCAAGTAATCACTGACATGCATACTTGGAACTGAGACTAGAACACAGCAGTGCATATACCACCTTCTTCTGAGAATGCATTGATTCCAGAAATAAGTTGCTCAGAAATGGCTGTATCATCTAGTAAAGCAAAGCCTTTTGCAGGCCTGCCTGAGGAGGATGACGGTCATAAATTTAAAAAGAATACTAATTATAATTCTGTTGAAAGCAATCAATTCTAGCTGACCAGAGAAATAGATTTTATTTGAAAGTATGGGGAACTTACGAAATCAAAGGGACACTAAAGAACCAGACTAAGGATAAAAACTTGGAAAGTTCCAGAAAGTTTTAATTAATATGTTTGCTTTTTTTGTTGTTGTTTTGTTTTTGTTTTTGTTTGGTACCAGGGATCGAACTCAGGACCTTGTGCTTGCCAGGCAGGCGCAGCGCCACTGAGCTACATACCCGGGGCCAATAGGCTTGCTCTTTTTCTGCTAGATTAAATGAACTGTTTAGAGTGCCCTTTAAAAGGAAAAGGAGCCTCCAGGAACTCCACTCATTTAAATGGTTTGAGAGCAGCAAGTAGACGGTGTGATCAAGAAGTATAAAGAATGCTGCTGTCC
Organism: Heterocephalus glaber; assembly: GCF_000247695.1. The sequence continues at coordinate 13,868,287 of NW_004624791.1, read as the reverse complement.
AATGCCATCCAGTGGAAGGGCAGGCATCTTCAATTTGAAAAGCAGTGTGTTGAACCTTAGTAACAGTATGTGACAAGTTTCAACTTGTTTGGTTGTGAGCTACAGGTGTAGAAGGTGTGTTTTAAAGTGTACCATAAAATGTCAGGCATGGTGGCATAATGTAATTGGGCACACAATGTAATCACACACCTATAATTCTGCACTTGGTAAGCTGAAGCAGGAGAACTACTGGCCAAGTTTGAGGCCAGCTTGGACTACATAGTAAGTTTAAGGCCACACTAAACTACATAGTGAGACCCTGTTTCAATAGATCATGGAGCACAACACATTTCGTTGGGGTTGTGTGATTGTATGGCTTCATTTTCCAGCTTTTTAAGAAGTGTCATCATGGGAGGTAGAAGTTGGGTTTGTGTTTATGACCCTGAGACCAAGGTTCAGAATTCTTAAAGGAAATCACCCAGTTCTCCTTGTGTAAAAAACAAAGGCATCAAGACCCAGCATCAAAGTGATGTTCATTTTATGTGGGTGTGTTTTTTCACCTTGATGGAATTGTGTGAGCTAAGTTTGTACCCAGGAGCACTGTGGTGAACCTCTGATATTATAAGGGCTTGTTAGAGTGTTTAAGAAATGATGTGCTTGGAAAATGGCCTGAGAAACACGTTTCATGCCTCATTGTGACTTCTGTGTCATATTGCTTCTGGTATGACAATCTTTGTCAAAACTCTTCCCCAAAGTCAAAAGGACTAAGACAAAAGTTTGGAATTGATTCAGAACACTGAGGCAGCCCTAATAGCATAACTAAAGACAGCAAAGAAGACTTCCAGAACTGCTTCAGAAAGTGACAGGAGGATAGGCTTGTTGGGAGGGGGTGTATTTTGTGGGAGATTACTGGCAATGTCCCTTTCACTGTAGCATTTTAAATTTTTTTAAATATTCACTGTCTTTTTCGATCACATTATATTTGAGTATATCAGTTTATGCAAAAGGAGAGAGGTATTCATTCAAAGGAAATTATGGAGATGGTCAGAAAATCAGTGGTCATTGCACCACATGAAACCATAGATACTTGCTAAGGGCAGTATTATAACAAGTGGGCATGCTGGAAGTGTGAATGCACGCATCCATGGTTTGCCAACAGTGCTGTAGGCTGCAGGGACTGCTTGGTTGAATTCCATAAATTCCACTTCCACTCAATGGGGAGTGCTTTTAGTGGCTAACACACTTGTTTTATTTGGGAGGAAAATCAGCAAAGTTTGCATTAAGTCTTCAGGACAAGAATGAATCAGACTCAAGAGAGCTGCAGGCCTGAAGGCCACTGAAAGCATGAGTGAAACAGGTGACTTTGTGAATACAAAAGCTGCTGAGGTTTGTGGAGGTGTGAGGAAAACAAAACACCTGCAACTACTTCTAGTCTTGCTAGTGAAACCTCTGGGGACACTCTGAGAATGAGATCTGTCCCTTTGTGAAAAAGGAGCAAGGAAGACAGCTTCATTTATCAAAGTATGGTCTGCTGCGGTGAAATCCTGGACAGAGGCACCTGAGCAACCTGTACCGCTGAAAAAAATGAATGTGTCATTTATATCCAGAGCACAACTTAGAAAAAGACATCAGTGAGGGCACTTAATTATGATCTTAAAGAGACGCTGTTGCTGTGTCTCCAATTGGACACAGTTATAAACTCCACCACAGCTGTATGCTCAGTCCACGCCGAATGTTGCAGGCAAAAAGACTCAGCCTTTATTTTGAGAAATTTATTAAAATAAGGGCAACCATCGCTTGTACACAGAAATAATCATTTGCACTAATGTCATAGTAGAGCAGAAAAGCAGTTTTAAATATGTTTTTAAAAATACATTTGGTTAAGGCACAACATCCTGTTTCATGTTTTTAATAAATATGCTGTTTTTTTAAAAGGCAATGGTACCTCTATAAATGAGGATCAGTACTATACGAAAGGACAAACTTTGCTATGGCCATTGTATGTAATTTATTCTCAAAAGAATTATTAGCTAAGACTAGCATTTTTTTTAAAAAATGGACAACATGAAGTATATCACAGTTTTCTCTTTCCAGTTTAGGTCCCTTCCAGAGAGCCCTATTATATATAAAAGGTGCTGTTTCTTCAAACATTCATTGGCAACAGTGAATTATACATGAAGTACAAAAGATTACCTTTCAGAAAGTAAAGGCATCTCAGGATTTCTCAGAACAGCTTGAGTCCTTGGAAAAGTGTTTTTAACAGTAAAGTATTAGTAGAGTTTAGAAAAACCCAGGCCTCACCATATCCAAGAAGACTGCTTTTTAAGTGGCTCATTATCAAGGAGCTTCAGCACCAGAGCGTTGAGTGGCCTGTGCACTCATTCGGAGCCATCAGTGCTTCTAACGCCGATTTTGAGCTTTTGTGACTGTGTTCAGCAGCTCAGGGAGCACTTCGATGTGCATCGCCTCAGCTTGTTCACCTCTAAGCTGAAAGGTTCGAATTCTGTTTTCATGGTCTTTTCCTATTCTAGCACCTTGCTAGTCTGATGGTGTGAATTCTTTTTGGTGACAGCTGCTGCTGCTGCAGTCAGATTGGCTCAGACTGTCTGTAGGATATAATGACCACAGCAAAGATAGCCAGATTGTTTGATCCTTTGGAACAAATCCTTTCATCAAAACACTACGCTATTAAAAATCATCATGTTGGACTTACATTATTCACAGAAGACCATTAAGACCTCTCTTCTTACTAGACAATATAACTTCCATGGCAGAATTTAGGCTGCATAGATCTCAAAGATTAAATTCACATTATCACACATTTGGTTTCTCCAGTCAGATCTTCAGCACTTAGGTTATTGGGCAGTAAGTCTGCATATAGTCATGAGGTAAAAGATGATAGGAATCTTGATATGATCCACATCTCATTTAGGTTGATGGGGAAGGGCAGTTGTATAGGAAGGAAGAGGAATTCATCTGATTTATTTTACTACTAGGATATGATATTGGGATTGCAGGTTGCCAAGGATAAGCTGGAAAATATGCTTCCAGTTTTGACATGTAAACTAGACACATGATCAAAGCTTTAAGAAATTTGGGACCAACCTGTTCAGATTCGGTAGACAGTATAGCTAATTTCATACTTAAATGTGTAACAATATTGCTTTCACCTGCTAAGATTATTATCTTCATATATATATGAATTTGACTTTAAATTATACGCACAATTTTGTACCTCATAAAATATTAACTTTAAAATCAATCACTGAGAAACAGTTGAATACAAAGCATCTAATCACAAAAATAGAAAAGGTAATCAAAGAGCACTTCAGAAGGAAACTTTGGAGCCAAAGGGCATTTAGTTGATCTTCTCCAGGGACCTGTAATAATCCATCAGCACTTTCCATGCTTTGGGGGCCATGAAGCCATCTGGGGGATTTTCTCCTTCCCTGGCGAGCTTCCTCATGCGAGTTCCTGAGATGAAGTCGAACTCATTGTGCCTGTCATAGTACAGCAACAAAGAACTCAATGTAGGTAGTAACATCGGTCTTAAGGATTCCTGAAATTAGGTTATGGGTGTTTTAGATCCATATTTTTTTTTCTTTCTGTAAAATCCCGTGTCTTTGAAAATGGGCAGGAATTTGCAGAAGAAAAGGGAAATAACAAAAGCTGTCTATTCAATATTTACTTTGCACATACTCTTGTCATTGGAAATAACTTTTCTATTTTTCGGCCTACGTCTATGAATTCTCAGCCTGGAAGGGAGGAAGTGCACAACAGATACTCAATGAAATTTTTTGTTCTTGTTGTTACTTCCTTTTGTTTAATGTGATAGGCATGCATCTTGAGAGATTTTATTTTTTTGGAGACAGTGCTGGGGATTGAACCCAAAATCTAACATGTGCTACACAAGCACTCGGTTACTGAGCTGTATCTCCATCCCTAAAGGAAATATTGATCATCTACTATATGCAGGGGACTGTGCTACAACTTCAGGGAACACAAAATGTATAAGACCAACTTGTGACTCAAGAGACTGATTCCAACTGGGCGTATGTGGAAATGCACTGGCAAGTTTTCTGAAGGACCAAAACTTTGCCTCGTCATTCCAGTTGTAAAGATGTTGATTAAATAATTTTCCTTTGAAAAACCTACCTTTCTGGATCATAGAAGTCCATGGCCTTTTTGGCTTTATTGTAGGCAGCCACTCGGAATGGAATGATTTCCACAGAGGTGAGGCCGGGCGCCATGCTCAAGACCTTGCCCCCATGAGTGGGTTCATACAGATCCTTCTTGGTCTCAGGATGGGGCATTCCTGCAGGATCCCTGCCCACAATATAGAAATTGGCACCTGCCATCATCCGGCACCTGCAGTGCCACTGGACCTAGGAAACATCATGTAACGGTCATTCTGGGCCAAGGCTATTGGTTTCTGTTTGCACAGACTCTAATTCTGCTTTAACAATAATTCAGTAACGCAGGTCAACTAAAAGTTCCAAGAAAGTCAGTGAGTCCTAGGACTTCACACTCTCTTCTTCAGACTTAGTTACATTACTTAGGTCAGGAGCTTTAAAGAAACACTTTTGTACAAATCCTTATCTTAGAATTTGAGGTTATATTTCCTCATCACCAAGCAGGCTAGCATACCAGAAATACTCAGCTCTTACTGCTCTATCATACTGATTATTTTTTTAAATTTTCCATTCCTGCCCTACTCTGACATATCACAATTTAAAGGAAATTACAAACTCACCTCTCATCTGACTGCCAGGAACAAGTTAATCACCTTTCATATCAGACATTGATTCCATTCAACACAGCACTTGACCTCTTTAAAACTCAGAAATACAAAGGATGGGGAGGAAAGCTAGGGGCCTGGTACTTTGATATGACTGAAGAAAATTAATTCATTAGACTCAGTTTGGGGTATTCCAAAGGGTTAAGGCCCTTTCAATTCATCATACTTCCTGGAAATTCCTTCAAACCCACTACACTTCTAGTGCAGTGGGATAAAGAAAATCTGTTTGATAGTTTTGCTGTGTTATGATGGAAGGGAGGCCTCTATCTTTTAAAGACAGCCTCCCCTTTCTAAGACGATCATTGGGGATTGTGAATGGCATAGAATAGTGACAGTGAATCTTTTAGAGACCCAGTGCCCAAACTGCAATCAAAAACCCCACTGCAATTAGTTAATTGCAATTGCCAACACTGCAATTAAACCTGAATACTGAGGTTTTAGTTTAGAAAAAACAACTGTTACCCAATGCTTGGCTGCTGGGGTGATGGCTTGCGTGCTGATAGGGCGCTGTGTGCTCGCTGCAGCACGCATGCCATATGTTCACCATCACTGGCATAGAGTAAGTGGAACTAATGACACTGAATATCAGGTTAGATACAACTTGCCCTGCAACCCAGATAAGTTTTGTTATCCACCTTGTTACATGCCAACCTCCATATCCTCTTTTGGTATCCTCTATACAGTCAATGTATAATAGGTTTGACTTGGATATTTCTAGCATTTTTTAACAAATACAAAATGGAAACCTTATTAAATTGGATAAAGAAGAGAGAAAAATCTCATGAAGAAAAAAGAATCCCAGAGTCTCACTTAATCTTTAAAGAAAGTTTGAGTCTGCATCCTGAGTCTGATAGTCCAGCTCAGGAAATTGCTCACCTCTGTGGGGCCTGCATATAACATAGGCGATGGGAAGATGGCAACAATGGTTGACTTGGGATCCAGGACACCCTCCTCAAGCACAGCTGCATGCTGCTTCATTCGCCAGTCCAGAGGCACATCGTCATCCTTGGTCCAGCCACCCAGAGGGTGCAGCAGGAGCACCGGGTGCTTGTAGCCCCTCTCCAGGAGCCGGCGGTGGGTATCCTGCATCAACAGAGCATGGCCATTGTGGACAGGATTGCGCAACTGGAATGCAAAAACCGCATCTAGGAAAGAAAAGCCAAGGTCAAAGGAACACAGTGTTGTTTGGCCACAAGAGCAAAAAAGAAAGATCAAACGTTGTTTATTGTTCTGTGTGTTCCTTGGGTTTTTTTCTTTTCTGTACCGGGGATCAAACTCAGGACCTTGAGCTTTCAAGACAGGCATGGTGCCACTGAGCTAAATCTCCAGTCCAAAATACTTTCTTTTAATGGTCAGCTGGAGAATATATCTTGGCCTTTAGGGATGTTAACACCATTAACCAATACTACATTGCATAGGCAAGGATAAAATACAGAGGCAGGAAGCCATAACAGGATGAAAGCAGTTGTTGGCAGGATCTTTGCTACAAATGAGGGCTCAGGGAGGGTCAGCATTAATCAATTCCTTGTACTTCACTCCAGTCTCAGGTCTCCAGGGGATGAATAATCATGAGAAATGCTTTCTGCCCATAAACAGGGCAACAATCTACAGATATAAATCTAAAGATAGAAACCTTCACTTTAAAGAAATCTTTAAAACTCCTCCACTTAAATTGGGCATGACGGCATACTCCTGTAATCCCAGTACTCTGAGAGGCTGAGGCAGGAGGATTATGAGTTCAAGCTTGGTGTAGGCAACTTAGTGAGACCTTGTCTCAAAATAAAAAATAAGACCAGGTGTAGTGGCTCATACCTGTAATCTCAGCACTCGTGGCTGAGGCAGGAAGATTGCTGTGAGTTTGAGGCCAGCCTGGGCTACATAGTGGGGTCAAGGCCAGCCTGAACTACATAGGGAGACCCTGTCTCAAAACAAAAACAATCAACTAAACAAAGAACAGCAACAACCAAAAACAAAATTAAAAATAAAAAGGTCTGAGGATGCAGCTTGGCGCAAAGCCTCTGGGTGCAATCCCCAGTACTACAAAAGCAAAAAAACATTACTCCATTTGGTGATGGACTCCTGAGAGCTTTCATCTTTTTCTGGTTATGCCGTGTAATTAATATATATTTATTTCAGAAAACTTGGAGAATACATGAAAGCCCAAGATAGAATATGAAAACCACCAGCAATGCTATCATTACATTAGCTCTTTTTTCCTTCAAATATATCCTCTTCTCAGCCCAACTCCTTCCCCAGGAGGTTACGGCTCTCCTCTTGATGCAGAAACTACCAGAGACTTTTATTTAGTTTTCCAAAATATGATTGTGCTATATATATTGTTCTGTAAATTGCTTTTTCACTTAATAAATAGGTATCTTTCTGTGTGAGTACATATTTGTAACTGCTACATAGTGTTCCTGGATATGGATGTAGTACAACTTTAAACTGTTTATATCACAGATATAATAATAGATATTTTCATTTAAAAATGCTGATTCATATCCTTAATTCTTTAATCAGAGAATGTTGATAAATGCCTCACATCCAGCCTACATACCAGCATTCATCTCTTTACATTTCTGTTTGAGCTCCGAAGGTGTCAGGCGGTACTGGTCCAGCCCATCCTTCCACCTTATTCTCTGCAGCACCTGAAGGTCTCCACCAGCCAGCCAATCTCCACTTTCCATCACCATCTAGAAAGAACAGCATTGAAGTTGTTAATGATTAACATGATTTCTGTTTTATCAGAAAAATTTTCCTTTGGGACCAGTCTTGGGTTACTGTTGAAGAACTGCCTTCAGTTCTTCAGCATTTGTAGCACAATATTTCTGAACTTTTTGGTTTCTTGGCCTCTGTACATCCTTAAAAAATAGAGACATCCCCTGAGAGCTTTTGTTTATGTAGGTTATATCTATAATTATTATCCACACTAAAAATGTAGAATCTTTTAATAGTTATTGATTTATTTAAAACATTAATAAATCTATTACACATTAACAAAAATAATATTTTTTAGTGAAAAAGTAAATATTTCTACTCTTCCTCCCCCAAATAAGGGGTATGGTGTTTTATTACATGCTTGCAAATCACTTTAATGTCTGACAGTAGAAGGTTTTCATATCTACTTCTCCTTTAATCTATGACAGTATGTTGTTTTGGCTAAAGTAGGTAAAATCCCAACTATAGATAGGTATTGAGAAAGAGAAGATTTGAATAGCATTTTTATATAATTGTGGATATTTTTCTTTAATACTATACCAAAATGGAGTGAGTGCTAGTTTCTTAAAGGTAAACTACATTGTGGAATCTGAAACTTTTATGAGTGTACTTTTCATACTTGGTTATGTTACAAATTCATTGTGCTTTGAATGAATCTTTTACCCATGAATGATTTTGTAAAATAATATATTTGTCAAGTAGAAAATATTGGTTCATGGAGTTTGCGAACACATTATAGGATTATTAAAAACACATATTTGTTAGTAGCAGTACTAGTCTTAGCAGATTTCAATGTATTGCGAAGCTGCCAAGCTCATGGTGAATGAAAGTTTTCCAGATTGTTTTCTTTGCTTGAAACCTCAAGGCTAATCATTGGCAATTAATATTCTCAGTTGTTTTCAGAGATGCGACACGGCTTTGTTCATTTGGAAGAAATACATGCCAAATATCCAAGTCTGAATAATCATACCTTACCATCCATTCTTTCAAGTAAAAATGAAGTTTCATGGAGTGTGGGGGGAAGTGGCTAGTTTTGCTCCAGCTCAATCACACAGTACCTTTCTTTAAGCCAGCCACTGTATATTGATGTATACACCAGAAGTACTTCAATGTGGACTCCCTTTTTGTAACAGGATATGAAAAAGATATGAACTCAAGGGTCAAGATTTAATAATCATTTTTTCAGCTTTATCAAGGATCTTTCTTAAGTGGAGTTTGCATTTTTCTTACTGCAAGTTTCTGGTGTTGAGAGAAAAGTGACCACACAGACTTGAGACCTCACTGTCTCAAGTCTAAGGTGCCAGCAGTTTTACCCACTGTTGTTTTCATACTGGCTGTGTAAATGTCAAGAGAGTGAAAAAGGTGAATAATGTCTTATTGTCATTAGCATAATTTAAAGCTTGGAAAGTCTCTGCATAGGTCGTAGATTCCTCCAAGGTTTTGTGAACCATACTTTTGGAATGGCTGCTAGCACATTCCTATTATAGTCTAATTTATCTTACACCTTAATAATATAGGGAGTCAAAATAGAGGGCCTGGAGAAAAATTCAGACAAGTTAGTTTTCTACCAGTTAACTGTTTGGGGGCATAATTTCTATGGAAATTCTCAAAAGATTCACTTATATTTATCTTAAAATTTTTAAAAATCTCTAAAGAGCAGCAAAATATAGCAAAATCCACACCTAAAGCTAAAAACAATATTAGCTAAATCTCTGTTTTCTAAAAAGATCTTCAGCAAAGATTCCAGGACACTGGGGGGACGGGTATCTTCAACAAACATATTGGGGAAACTAGATTTCTACATGCAAAACAATAAAGCTAGACCTTTCTTACACCATACACAAAAATTAATTCCAAGTGAATTAAAGATACAAGATCTAAAACTATAAAACTCTTATGAAAAAAATACAAGGTTGAAAGCTCCATGACACTGATTTCTTGAATATAGCCCAAAAGCAGAGGCAACAAAAGCAAAAATAGAAAAATGGGACTAATTTTAAAACATTTTTTCATTAAAAAACACAGTCTAGAGCCAGGGATTTAGCTCAGTGGTTTTGCCGCCTGCTGCGTAAGCGCAAGGATCCGAGTTTGATCCCCGGTACCAAAAACAAAACACAACAAAACAAAAAAACACAGTCTACAGAATGAAAAGGCAACCTATAGAATGAGAGAAAGTATTTGCAAATCATATGATCTGGTAAGGGGCTAATACCCAGAACATAAAGTACTCAAATCAATAATGAATCACCCTATTTAAAAATGGGCAAAATAATAAGTCACCCTATTTAAAAATGGACATACAGTGGTACTTCAGTTCACAAACTTAATTCTTTCCACAATTCTGGTCACAAACCAAATTTCCTCATAAAGCCGACATTGAACCTAACCATTGAACTAAATTCAGTTCTCATCCAATTCAGTTTGTGACCAGAATTGTGGAAAGAATTAAGTTCATGAACTGAGGTACCACTGTATCTCCAAAGATGATCTACAGTGTCCAAATACATATGAAAAGAAGCTCAATGTCACTATTACAAGAGAAATGCACCTCAAAACCCCAATGAGACTTTTCACACCCATTAGGATGGCTATTTTCAAGAAACAGGAAATAACAAGTATTGGCAAGGATATGGAGAAATTGGAACCATTGCACATTGGGACAGTAAAAGGTGCAGCCACTATGGAAAACAATATGGAGGTTCCTGAAAAAGATTAAAAATAGAACTGCCATATGATCCAGCAAGCCTACTTCTGATCAGGCATGGTGGCATATGCCTGTAGTCCTAGCACTAGGGAGACTAAGGCAGGAGGATTGCCATGAGTTTGAGGCCAGCCTGAGCTACACAGTGAGTTCAATGTCAGCCGGAATTACATTGTGAGACCCTGTCTCAAAAAACAAAAGCAAAAACAGTCCTACTTGTGGGCATATATCCAAAGGAGGCAAAAGGGTTTTAAAGATATATTTGCTCATCTACATTCACAGCAGCTATTGGCAACAATCAAGAGATGGAAAGGAACCAGATGTCCATCAACAACTGAATGGATAAATAAAAGGTGGCACAAAAAACACTGAAATATTATTCGTTCTATAAAAAGAAGGAAATCCCATCAAACGCTACAACATGGGTGTATCTTGAGTACATTATGGTGAGATAAGCCAGTCACAAAAAAGACAAATATTGTATGATTCCATTTGTATGAAGACAGTGTGGTCCCATGAAATGCTAATATAGAAGAGAGAGGCAAGTGTGAGTTAGAGAAAGCTGACTGATTCAAAACACCTAGTAAGAAGGTCCAAGGTACTGATGGTGTAATTTTGGCTCACATTTCCCTAGAGTGGCTAGATTTAAGGGTTTCTAAGGACCTGCATCCCAGAGGGGCTCAGGAAATGGGAGACTGGCATAGTGGTGTCTCTCAACAGAGGATGTTTTTGCCTCTCCCGATGACATTTGACAATATCTGAAGACAATTGTGATTGTCAAAACTGGTACAGGAGTGTCTACTTTATTGGCATCTAGTGAGTAGAGACCACAGATACCTCTAGATATCCTACACTGCACATGACAGCCCCCACAACAAAGAATTATCTAGCCCAAAATGTCAATAATGCTAAGGTTGAGAAACCCAGGGAAGAGGGAAGTTGTGCAAGAGATTTGGCTTTGTATTTATGGCCCCCTTTCTAAACTGTTGCTCAGGCAAATAATTGGACAAGAATATTTTCAAATACCCACATGTGTATATAATTTTGTCCTCACTGCTTACAGTTAGACCACAGACGACAATTTTGAAAGCAGAAGATCAAATCCCTGGAGGTGCAGTTACTCATTCTGGACACTAGGGGTCTGCCCTACACTGTTTTGCTGTATCCTCTACTGCTGAAGCACTGAACCAACTTCCTTCACCACCCACCCTGACAGCAAGTCTGTTTTAAAAAGCTATGCTGAAACTCTGCTTGTGTTATTTCTGCAATGGAGAGAAACAACTCTCCAAGGGCAGCTCTCTCTCCTACGGTTCTGCCTATCCCCAGAGCTATGTCCAGCTATCAGGAACGAAAGTCCATTGTTTTATGACCTGAAAGTCCTCACTCATTCCTTGCCATAGGCAGAAGGGCCACTCCAGGGGATTTATAGAATCAGATGCGTGGAGAGGAATGAGGAACAGACTTAGGGAGTCTGAAGTAGAGAAAGAAGAATTGGGTCTGGAATCACAGACAACAAGAGTGCAAAAAAAAAAAAAAAGGAGATCAATGAACTCAAACATGAGCATAAAAATGGAAGGAAGGTACAGTAAATGGAATAGGCTTAAGGCAAGGGGAGGAGACTCCAAAGAAACAATCCGGAGAAGATGAAAGAATGTACAAACTGGGAGAAGAGGAAGTCAGAATGAAGCAAGGGAGAGGAAAGAAAGGAAAGAAGCTAAAAGGGGGGTGGTGTAGTAGGTTTAGAGAAGAGAAGAAAAACAAACTAACACCCCACAAGCGAAGCATATGCATTTATTTATGTGGCATCTGCCATAATCATGGAATCGAGCTTTATAGGACCTGGAGATGATGTAGATTTAATATCCTTATTTTCAGATGAGAAAGCAGTTTTACAGAGAGGAAGTGGCAGAGGTAAAGTGCACACAACTGTTCTACCAAAGCCAGGACCCAGGTCTAGGACTCCTGAAAACCAGATCCTTCCCTCTGCACTTCCTGTCTCATCAGGGGCCCCATGCTGATATTTCAGCATTACCCTCAGCATTACCTGTCACAAGTGTGGACAGGATAAATACACATGGCTCTGAGGAGTCACAGAAGGGCTGTTAGTCATGCTTATGGGCCATGGGAGTTAAAGGGGAGTTCTGAAAGGAGCAAAGAAGGAATAAGGTGAAGAGGTGAAAGTGGAAGGAACAATGCCCTAAGCTGAGGGCCATGTGTGTGTAAAAGTAAGAGAGAGCCTGATTTACCGGCCAGTTCTGGAATGACCGGAGGGGAAAGTATGTTGGGTGGTGGTAGTGAAAGGCTAAGAGGTAAATCATGTCTGCAAAACAGTTCCCACATAACAGCTGGTCAGTTCACTCCCGATGGGGTTAAAGGGGAATAAGACAAGAAGGAAGAAATGAAACGACATGGTCCAGGTTGGGACAGAAAAGGAATGAAAAGTTGAAAAATATCTGAGCCACAGAATTGTTAGAACTTGGTGATTATATGAACAAGAGAAGACAGAAGCAAGAATGACATCCCGGCTTTGGTGCTGGGCCACCATTTGGATGGTGGGGCTGTTGGTGGGATAGGGGACGCAAGAGGTGGAGCAGGGCTGGGTAGAGATTGAAAGTGCTGAGTTTGAATGCTGAGTCAGAGTTGTCTGAGAAATATGTTATTAACTTCAATTACTTATCTGATCATTTTTTTCTCATCATAATCATAGAGGTATGGATCTTACCTTCTCATCATGACCTAAAGAATAACAGCCTTCCATCATGCTAGTTCAGATATTTCTACTCTCAGAATCTAACTTATACATTCACATAACTTGCACAGAAAGCTCTTATGTGATCTTAAGTGACAACTTCTTTCTTTTCATCTTGGTTTGGAATGTAGGTCAGCAGTTGGAATCACAGTTTTTTTTAGTAGTCGATATATCAGACAAAGACATACAGGAAACAGCTCCAAAAAATTTGCTAATGAAGTGGTTCTCAACCACCATTGCATGTGCAAGTTATGGAGAGCTTTAAAACCCCTAAGTTCCAAGTCTGATCCCAAGCCAAGTACATCAGAATCTGTGAGGGTGGGAACCAGTCACAGGTCATTTGTAATGCTCTCCAGGTATTTCTGTTGCTCTGACTAAATGATCTTCACCGGGAGCTAAAAAGTATAAAACCTCATTCCCATCCTTCATTGGGAAGTCCATCTTATTCTCTTGATTTCTACATCTATAAAACAGGGAGTAGTGATTTTTACCTACTTCACAAGAGTATTGTGAGAAATAATTACTGCTTGGAAAAGCTTTGAGAGCCATGGATGAAAGGGAGTAGGGTTTTTTCCAAATATTATATAATTTTGCACATTTCCTCTGCTTCTCTTTATTATTACATCTGAGATCATATCACAAAGTTCCATATTTAGTGACTCAAATAGTCCTTTAGTAGATGGTTAAGTGCTATCAGTGAAAAGCTATGGGAGAGAGGCAGACCATTAACTTGGCAACTGTGACAATTCCCTGCAGATATCATTCCCAGTGCCACATGGAAATACAAGGAGACCCATGATTACTTTTGAGAATAACAATGTTTGGAAGGCTGTGGGTTCTAAAACATTTATATTAAAGCATGACTCTGAATTTCCGGGTGCCAAAAACCCACAATGAAGAGTTCTTTTCCCAATAAAACTCATATGTTGTCAGGTAAGTGCACCTTCAACAACTAAGGCGTAGTGTGTGTGGGGTAAGTGGCTTTCTCTCTTGGGTTACGCATGGCTCATTTCTCACCACTAGCTCATTGGGAATGTTTACAGAGTCCCTCTAATGGTCTAATGGTACAGAACAACTGTCAAAGTCACGAGTGACTCTCCCTGACTGCAGTCATTCCACATTTAATGACCAAGTTCTGGTCCTGTGACTAGGTCATTAAATGAATTGGTCACTAAGTGAGGAATTGTATATAATATGTACATTATAATATTCAGAACAAAGAAATGGTCAAAGAAAACTCCAACTTGACGACTTTGCTTATCTGCATAACTCTTACCTGCAGTACTGTAATGTATAACAGCATAAAACAGTACAATGGGCAAGAATTACAGTACTGACCAGGCATGGTAGTGTATGCCTGAGGTAGGAGGATCCCTGTGAGTTTAGGGCCAGCCTGAACTATGTAGCAAGACTTTGTTTCGTAAAACAAAACAAAACCACTACCACAACAAAAAAGAATTACAATATTGTATAAACAAGGTATACTGAACAAAAAAAGACATTGAGACTCTCTATAAATAAGATATTCAGAACTGTCTAAAGAAAAATAAAGATGGTTTGTAAGTCTGAGTGGCAGGTAGTAAATCTCAAAGTCACTAAACAGGTCATTAAACAAGGAATATCTGTACTAAGAATTGACTCCAATTGCTTATCTACATTGCAAGACAAGGTGAATAGAAAGAAGTAATCACTTAAGAGCTTCCTGTGCAAGTCACATGGATGCATAAGTTAGACTCAAAGGGGAGAAATATCTGAAGTGGCACAATGGAAGGCCGTTATTCTTTGGGTCACTATGAGAAGATATGATCCCAAACCTCTATGATTATGATCAAGAAAAAATGATCAGAGATATAACTGAAGCCAAGAACATATTTCTCAGCTTGAGTCACTATCCAGCAATTTCAAGGACTGTCTGACAAACTCTGAGAAAAACTGTACAGAAGACTTTATCTGGACCAAAGGTACTTATCTCAAATGAGATAATTGTGTCTCATCGAACTCTATGGTCAGATTAAAGAGGTGCCAGAGGTCTTTCCTATCTTGGAACATTTCACCACTGAAAAGCAAATAAACAAAAACATAATTTCCTGTGGGAATCACGGGCTGGAAAAGTCCTTAGACTTATTTTGAGTCTAGTCCCTGTGTTTGTCACTAAAGAAGCTGAGGTCCAGAGAGAGGACCAGCCTTATCCAACACAGGCTGGTGAAGCCCCCCCGGGCACTGGGTTACTTTCAGTGCTACTTGCGAACTTGCTGACAGACCAGCTGGGGAATTTGAGAAGTCAAACTAGTAGTATATGTCTATTTTCATTTCCACTCTAATACCCTTCTCTTGGATGAAGAACAGTTTTTGATAGAATTTCACATATTTTTCTTATGGGAAATGAACCACAGCTAGTGATTCCATAATATCCCCTCACTCTCAGCCCATCACCAAGAGCAGTTAGAAGCTGGGCAGGAATCTGAGGAGGTTTACTCTATTTTGCCTTTAGGTAGGATAGACCTCAAATGAACACTTATTGTTTGTTTTTTTTTAGACAGAGTCTCACTGTGTAACCTAGGCTGCCCTCAAACTTTCAATCCTCCCAAGTAGCTGGGATTACAGGCCTGAACTACCATGCCTAGCTGAACACATTTTTCATTTTTGAAAATATCCTTATGAAAATATAGTATTTTTTCTCTGGGAATTCAGTCATATCTGTGCTGATTTTTGCTCTCTGAAAATAGGTCATTGCCTACATTTTTCACTACAGAGCATGAACTCATAGTTCTCTTTGCAGTGGTTCATTTGGCTCATTCTGTGTGAAAATATTTCTGTTGAGCATTTTCAAGACGAACAGGGTTGCAAGCTCCAGCTCCAGTTCTGTGCATAGTGACAGCTATGGCTTTGGTCCTCTATTCATAATATCAGGCTAAATTACCTACTTGGTCCCATTTAGTTAAAGATGTAGCCATCACAGGACCTCAGGACTCAAGAGCTCATTGAGATCAGCTCTCAGACAGAAAGACATTTCTTTACTCCTTTAAAAAGAGACCTCCCGAGGCTTGCGAAACCTACCTTAGAAATGCATTCTTCCACTGAGCCTGATTTCCTAAATCCTCCATGAAGAAGTTAAAAAAGAATTATTTTTGTCTTCAGTTGCAATAGATCAAGAAAGTCCTTCCAAAGTTTTTGCAACTTACCTTGATATGGGGGTGTTTTGTAGATGTTGTCCCCCACACACGACAACAACGTTCTTCCTTCCTATGCTCGTAGAATTCAGGGTCACGTACAATAGCCACCCTCCTTCCATTGTACATGAGGGCAAACTCGCCGCACCCTTCCAGCCGTGCCTTGTCTTCTGTGGAGACGGGCAGCACGACAGGGATGCTCATGTTGATCACTCCGTCTGCAGAGAGACCCGTGTGATGCGTGAATACCAAATGCAAGGCGTCCTGTCTCCTAAGGCTGACTCAAATGTACACGTGCCCCTTGCAAAGGAGTTCCTTCGAAAGGCTTCAAGACTCAGACCCAGCACAGCCTGGGATGAACAGTTTTGGGGGCCTAGCAGAGCCGGGAGGAAGAGAATATGTGCGAAGGGGGCTGAGTTTCACATCACAAGAGTGGCCCCAGGAAGTGTGGAGGGCGCGACTCCCTTCTGAGTTCCGTTTTTAAAGCTTGGTCCTGAGCCCAATGCACTAGGGAGTTTACAATCTTTAAAAACCCAATTTAACAAAATAAAGGTTGACAAAACAAAACAAAAACCTCTAGTTTTTCTTGGAAATGAAACTTGAAATAATGTTGAGCAGTACCAACACACTAAATAAAAAGAAAGAGAAAAAAATAGAGGGTTCAAAATCAGTGGGACTTCAAACAGTAGTCCTCTTGATGTTCACTGTCCTCCAGGTACAGTTTCATCTTTATTTTATTTCTTTTTTTTTTTTTTTGTACTGGAGATCAAACTCAGGACTTTGCGCTTTGGAGGCAGGCATCGGAACCACTGCGCTAAATCCCCAGCCCTTCATCTTTCTTTTTGAGGAGACTGGTAATCCCACTTATGTGGGAGTCAGAAGTCTTGCTAGCTCAACTACAATTGGTAACCATGAGTCAAAGAGTCACAGAGGAAGCTGGGCACAGGGGCACACACCTATATTCCCAGCACTTGAGATACTAAGGCAGAAGGATTTCGACTTTGAGGCCAACCTGGGGAAACAGAGTGAGACTATATCTCAAAGCAAGACAAAACCAAGGAAGAGTAATAAATGATATAAGACCATTTACTAAAACACATTCACATTCTTTGGAATGTGAGCCCTGTCAACTTCATGCTGAATCTCTTACTTTAAAAGGAATTTGAATAAACTGAGCTTTCTGATTTCTCAGTATACAGTATGACAAATCAGGAGGTATGGAATGTGCTGTTCTGGGAAGCTACTTCTTCAGCAGCATAAAATGTAATCAGCTTGATGTCAAAGAATGCAACAGGAAAACTTTGAAGAAAAAAAAAAGTAGAAAAACTGTGACGGTTAATTTTATGTGTCATCTTGGCTAGGACACAGATCCAGGTGAATTTTGGTCAAATATTATTCTTACAGTTTCTGTGAAGATATTTTTAGATATTAGCATTTAAATCAGTAAGCTATGAGTAAAAGAGATAACCCTTCATAACATGGGTGGGCCTCATCCAATCAGTTGAAGGCCTGAAAATAAAAAGATTGATCTCCACAGAAGAAGAAGGAATTCAGACAGCAGAATGGCTTTTGGATTTCCCTACCCTGCAGATTTTGGACTTGCCAGGCTGTTGTTATTTCTGTTTTTCTGGAGAATCCTAAAACAGAGTCTAAAATTATAGTTATGGGGGGTTCCCTCAGTGTCAGCAATCCCCAAGGGGTCCCAGTCCTTGGAGTGTCATTACACTAAAACTCAGTTTAATAACTGTAAGAACAAATGATGTGATGACAGAGTCATTTTGAAAAGTTCCTTTACTTTGAGCAACATCCTCAGTGAAACTTTTTTTTGAGTGGATAAGAGGGTTTTTGTTTTTTGTAAATGTAAGATACCACAGTTAAAAGATGTATTTGCTTTTTAGTTTGGAGGGTAAAAGGATAAAATCTGGCTTTGATGCCAAACAATGTAAAGAAAAAAATTACAAAACTATGTCCCCCATTACTTTTTGTAACAGTGCCCTCTAACATGCCAATAAAGATGTATGTTTTTAGTTGTACTTACAGGTGAGAAAATGAGAGCCACTAGTTACATGTGTAACATAAAAGAATATTAGGGAAAGTTCAAGATTCAGAAGAGAATTCTAGAGAAAACATATCCAGTTATTTATGGATTTAAGGAAATGTATCATAAATTAATAAAGTCATTTAAACCTAACTTTCAAATCCAACGTTTAGAATACCTGTGACAGAGTTAAAGATCTGAATTCTATTCTTTTGGGACATAAGACTCTGCCTTAGCACCTATGAAATGAAACTTTTCAGCCATATCACTTTGAACATTTTGAACACTCTCCAAAATTTACTAGGACCTAAAGATTGTCACAGAATATAGATAACAACTGCTGCAAAAAAAATAAATCCAGTCTATCATAAAACCCTCCAACATAAACTACCAATTAGATACAGTGCACAAAAAACAAGAGTTCTGTTATTCACGTAACTCTGTTTTAAAGTTCACGGGCAGTTAGAACAGCCAACACCTTTGCAAAGTGGGAGTTTTTTCACCTACTAAGTGTGTTGATTAACTTCTCTGAACTTAGTTTCCTTATTTGAAAAATGGGATAGTAAATAATGTGTATCCCTAGGTTGCTGGTGGGTGGTAATACTGTAGCATTGTATTAATGGAGGTTTAGAAGGTGACTAAATCCACCACATAGTCCAGTCATCTGTGGAGAAAGGAAAGAGGTTAACAAAGAGCAACACCTTTGAGGATGCTGATGACATCTTGAATAAATCATGCTTTCTCTGGATTTCTTACTAACAGTACTCAAAGACCATGATGTTTGACTTTGTCGGTAGAGTGAGTTGACCAAAATAAAGTAAAACAAAATTCATAGCTAAAGGTAGAGTAGATGGCTGCAGGAAGCCTAGTCCTGCCTGCAACACTGCCTTCCATAAATTATTCAGAATTGAAATCCAAGGGACACTTCACAATCACATCCTCCAGTCCACTGTGTTCCTGCCCAGTGTAGCCTCTGACTCACCTTCAACTTGGCCTTGAGGGAACATCAGCAGTGACTATGCAGCACTCCCTGACAGTTGTCAAAAGAAGGGAGCTAAGCTGTGGAACTTGAATGAAAGGAGTTCTACTGAGTAACAATGCCAACTAATCTCAGATGCCTGCAACTGCAGCTCCACAAGGGTATAAAAAATCAACAGTGTCATCTTCCTCAACTCCTCTAATACAAAACTTTCCAACAGTTTAACTGCACTGAACCTCCTCAAGGGCTTTCAACAAGGATTTTAACTTCTAGTCTTTTCTTTCATGTGTTTCAGCTCTGGTGGGAACTGTCTTGTTTATTTGACTGTAGTATGTCTCATTATGGAAGAGTATGGTGGTTTTTTAACCATGGCAAGCACAACAGATAACCTTCCTGTTAATTGAATAATTTTTCTTTTACTTTAATAATTTTCAAACCTTTTGTTTTATCCTTGTAAATCTATTCATTCATTGCATAGACTGTTTCTAAGCAAACATTAAATTAATCTTTAGTGCATAAGTAGGCTTTTTTAAGGAAAACCAACAATGAAAACAGTAGCAGTTGATAAATGCTATCTTTAGAGTTTTAACTCTTAATTCTGGTAAAATGTAGGAGCTAACAGTCACAGTAACTATATATTTATTTTCATTTCTATAACTATCAATTATGATAGTTTACAATTAAATTCATGCATAATCACACATTGCAAACAAATGAAGTACAGTCATACACAATCCAACCAGGTGAACCTACTTTAAATTGCATCTAAAATAGATTTATCCCTTCATCAGTTAAAAATATTTTATAAATATGATAGAAAATTTTTTCCATATTTTTATGAAACTGAAAGGGGATTAACAGTCATTTTGAGAGGATCCTATTTTTTTTTTTTTTTTTTTTTTTTGTACCAGGGCTCAAACTCAGGACCTTGCACTTATCAGGCAGGCATGGTGCCATTGAGCTAAATCCCCAGCCCAAGAGGATCATAATTTTAAAAGAACTCAGGAACAAAATGTACAATAATAATTTAGAAACAAGTTTACTTTTGTTGGTCAAACACATCATTATAAACAAGAGCTTCATCTGATCCAGAAATCTCCTATTATTTGGACTCCAATCAATAGAAGAATGTGGTAATATTCTACTATAACTGGTTGGATCATGAATTGATAATGATTCCAACTAGTTAATTTAGATTGTTTTTAGTCATATCTTTAACCATTTTAAATTAATGTAACATATCTAATTATAATAATTGAACTACTTGGAAAGTTAAAGTACATACCACGATGGACCATGCCTGGAGGAATACAAACACAATTTAGAAACAAGTTTTCAACTCTCCACAAAAATAATCTTAAGCGAACAATATCAAAGAATAAGTTCCTATTATGACACTTTACAACTTACAAATATACTAAACTCTTTGTTATGCTATTTTAAAAAATAGAGTATGTGACACTAAATCATGATAAAGTCAGAATTGTTGAACACACTCCAAAAGCATTGTTCAGATGATTGTTTTAAAATCACTATAACATACATCAATCTCTAATCTCTAATGCCAGTAAGAAATTACCTCTTGCAAACATGTAATGTTACAACCACTGTCAAATGATTTCCAAATCGGACTTTGGGAGGGGTACAGAACAAACTACCCAGAACCGCCCTAAAATCCCAGATGTTTTGAGTAAAATGTTAGACCCAAGGTAACCTGGATTTGAATTCAAACTTCAAGTAAGTTATTGAACCTTTTCAACCCTTGGTTCTTCATGTGGACAAAATGTCTTCACAGTAGTGTAAACAAGATTGAAGGTGATTACCTACTTCAAACTCCAGAGTCACTGGTGCTTAGTAAGTGCTGGTGGTATCCAGGGAGCACCCACATGCTCTGCCTGGAAAGTCAGAGTTGCAGGAGACTTGCCATTAAACGATGGAGCTTCATAAGGCTGCCATGTTTTGATCTCACTTGGAATCCATCAGTAAACACACACTTGGTGTTTCATTTTTAAATTTAAATGTTACATTTATTTTTATTTTTTTGAGACAAGGTCTTACTATGTAACTCAGGCTGGCCTTGAACTTGATATATAGCCCAGGCTGGCCTCAAACTCACAGCAATGCTCTTACCTATGTTTCTTAAGTGCTGGGATTACAGTTGTGTGCCACCACACCCAGCTACATGTAACATTTATGACCGGACTGTCTGTGACAACCCTGCAACTATATTTCCAGTGAGAGATAAAGTAAAATAATACATTAATATGAAGCTTGGTCCTTGAATAATATACAGAGTAATTCATACTATACGTAAACACTAACAAATGATTTGTTTTTTGGTTTTTGTTTACTCATTTTGTTTTTGGACTGAGTAGACAGAGCTATTTTTATTTTTAAATTCGAGGGAAAATGTGAACCTTTGAGAAAGTTAAAACTAACAAAATGTTAGCAAACATGGTAAGAATTTTAAAATGTTGCTTAATGATTATAGGTGACCAAGAAATTTGTAGTTGTTTGATGATGGACAAAAGTGGCCATGTGTCTGTGGCTACACAAAATGTTGCACATTTTTCATGATGTGTCTCAAACCTTCATGAATTGATTAAAATTAAATGCTATCTATGTGAATGATATCTTGTCCCACCTTCTGATATATAAACACATTATTTCTTAAGAATTTCACTCTGTGTCCTCGGCCCAAAAGCCATCATTTAAGCCAGCTCCTTCTAGGAGACTGACATGGTGTGAACAGGGTATTTCCACCAGCATCCTCCAGATACCCTCTACCCTGCTGTCCAGGAGGGAGCAGAACAAGCTCCCATCCTAGGGAGGCAATTCCACACCATCTGTGGTATATATTACCTAAATATTGTTTTGGATTTCACTGGAAAGTTCTTTGGCTTAAAATAAAGTTGCACAATCACTGATGTGATGTGAAGAAACCAGTGTATTTGGGCTCATAAAGGAGCTACGCTGTCCATTAGGCACACATCTGTCCTCACAACCACTTCGTCTCTCGCAGCTAGGCAACCCCTGGCGCATGGGGGCAGTCAAGAATTTGTTGCGGGCTGAGGATCTTCCTATCTGCACTACTTCAAACCGATGTGACTGTGGGTAAGCCACTTAGTTTCTTCAAGACTCCCAGTTCTTTTAACTATATGCAATTTGGGTTTGTTCATGATAACACCGAACACTCACGGAACATTTACTGTGGACAGGGCATTCTTTTACACTTTGAATATCCCAGTGAAGTGGGTACTTTAACATTCCTATTACAAATATGGGAACTAAGCCCAGAGAACTTAAGTAATTTGGCCCAGGTTCACAGCTAATCACTGACATACAAACTCAGCCAGTTTGACTTTGTGGCTCACACTCTTATCCACTATAACATTCTGCCTCCACTTAGGCCAAACCAAATTGAGATACAGAGAGTGGTAGAGGTAGGCAGGACACCATTTTTCCTGATCTTTGTTTTATTAATTGATTCACATAAGAACTCAGGAGGGCTCTGGGGGTGGGCACAGTGCTTTGAATCCTGATTGAGGACTCTGGTTGCAGAGGCAGGTGGTGCAGCCAGCAGAGAATTCTCATAAGGAAAAAAGGAGTCTTACAGAGAGTACCATAATCAGGGCCTTCATGTTTTTAGGGATAGAGCCTATGGAAACAGTGTAATATCTGGTGTTGAACTCTTCCTGATGTAGCCACAGAGTAAGGAGACCCATATAGATTACAATAGTGATTCTTTGGGACTCAAGCAACCACCTAGGGTCTTCAACTGAGATTAACACAGAGGAAGGGAACATTCTCCTTCCCACTTGAGAAATAGTCCATAGACTGCCCTTACCCTACCAGGGCCCAATCGTTTAGTGGCTGAGTGATTCAGCAGGAGCTGTACAACTGTGGACTCTCACATACCCTGGGGACTCCCACAGACACCTGGGCTTAGGCTATGGAAAGAACTAGGACTTCATATGAGCAGGTAGGGACTTAGAACTAGGGAACTCAAGTAGTAATGGGAAAGTGAGCTCATTCATATCCCCAGGCTGTGGGCTTGGGGACACCACTTACACAAGAAGTGGGAACAATGGTAAGCATTTCATCCACCTCATGCTAGTGAGCACCAAATTAGAAATTTAAAAATCAGTATGTTTTGCCCATGAATGAAATGGAAATGGTGTGAGAGTGATGGAGAAAGATTTTGCCTAAATTATTCAGATGGATTGGCTGCATCAGCAGTTCTTCATCATTTGTGCCATAGATTCTCTTAAAAATTCATCAAAAACTATAAATTCTTAACCCAGGAAAATGCTCGCTTTTTCCCTTCTCAAAATGCCAACTATTTTTGTGTACTCATGATGTTTCCTGTTCCCTCAACCCAAAGTCCTAGGTCTCAGGCCTAGGACCTCTGATTTCAACATTGACCTTTGCAATCATACCCACTACCTTGGTATCTTCCTTCATGGCACAAATACTTATCAAAGGTCAGCAGCTCTCTTTGTAATGGGTCCCACTTTTTCAATGTGGTTCACTTGTCTAAGGGCCACAGCTCTAGTTTGCATGTTCATAGTCAACCCCTTATTCGTGGCTGGCTGCTGGGTTCAGCAACATTTACTAGATGCAGCCTGTGTTGAAATCAAAACATTAGGATAAATGTTAGCCTTCCCTGTATAGCTATCCAGGTGTTTTACATTCTATTGGAAAGGACATCAGGAGAACAGCTTGGTGTAGAAGGAATGCTGGGAAGGGAATCAGGAAACTCTGGACTTCAGTCTTGGGTCCTCACTTATGAATAATATAAACTGAACTAAATCCCTTAACCTAAGGTAAGTTTTCTCATCTGTAAGGTGGACAATAATAGTTGTCTGTTTTCTAGGACTTTTTAAAGAATCACATGAAATAATACCTGAGAAGATGCCTTGAAAATAAAGAAATGTTGTATATAATATATTATTGTTGAGGAAAACTAAACTTCACTATTGTTGAGGCAAGCTAGTGATTTTATGGAGTGTTATTTAATCTGAGAAATGAAGGCCTCAGGTTGTGCACCATGAACAGTTGCACCACAGGAAAAAGGGAAGAGGGTCCATTCATTCTGACCAGCCTTTGAGTTCTCATTCTGCCTTTGTGCCCCGTTCCCCAGGCAGAGGCATAAGCCCAGAACATGAACATCTTTCCAAAGAAAGAACATCTGATTTGGTCTTTCCTCCTACAAGATCTACAGCCCTGTTCAGTATTACAAATTTGGTATCACTGTACTACCATCCCTTCTCTACTTGGCAGCAATTCCCCAAGGCCTTGAACTAGATGAGTTATATTTGATAAGCTTGTTCTAGAAAGGAATTAATCATAGATAGGTCTGGAATTCTTCCGAATAACTCATGCTTCATTGACCAAATCAGTATTCTAAAAGCCGTTAGTCTGGGTCAAGAGGGCTGCCTTAACATTTGGTCCTCTGCTAGAGTTTAGTGGATGAAGCCATCCTAATATTTATCCCATACGGGTAGGAACTCAGACACTCTGTCATCCACCAAGGGAAGTAGCTGCTGTGATACTGCTTGACAGGACAACGTAGAGGACAGGAGATGCCTTGGGAGTCAGTACCTATGCAGAGTGTGTCTCAGTTGTCCCAGGTGCTCCCTACCAGCTGGTGGACAGTGATGCTTCTGACTACAACAGTGCTTCTGAACAGAGAGCAGGACCACGAAAGAACAGGCAAAGGTGAAACAGAATCAAAAAACCTCTTTCTTCAGTTGGTTAGTTTTAAATATTCAATAATCCCAAAAAGAATGCTAAAATGGAAGCTTTTACATAATAGAATAGAGCACACTATACATGGGCTAAATATTTTTGCAGTAAGATTTACAAATCGAAGATTAATGGTTTCTGTTCCTGTGAAAACTTCTAGAAGAGACTTTTTGCTTTAATATTAAAGACTAAGAAACAACAAACATACCATCTAGCAGGGTGTCAAAGTGTAGGGTTTGCAAGTACTCCTTCTCCCGCATAAATCCTTTGAGGGGAGTGGCCCAGCCTTCACTCAGAATTTGGACCCACTGGAGATCCAGCTGCAAAACACAAAAAAGCAGGTGAATATTTCCATAAATTCTATTTCTCAGGCATCTGGCCTCAGGACAGTTCTTTTTCATTCAGTTGACCAGAGGATGAGAGCAGAATCTTTTATGTTTTAAGTGTTCCCACATGTTGTGCTGACCTGTGATGTAAGGGCCAGATAAGTTTAAGCCTAGAACTTTCCTACAGAAGAGTGTTAAAAAGACACTAAATTAAGATGATATATTTGAACATTTTAGGCTGTATCTATTCCTATAATGTGCAACTGAGTTGAAAATTTGCTGTTCATTCATTTGTTCTTTATTTCCACTAAAATTCTGGTTTGGTTATATTTTTTTACCAGATTTACTTATTGGTCATTTGGCTGAACTGAGCAAACCACTAACTCTGAGACAAAATCCAAAATTATTAGCAAAATACTGAAAGCTTTTCAAACTCTGGACACTCATACTCATGGAAGGTCTCCTACCTCCTTCTTTTCCAATTGGGCACTACTCGCCAAAAATACCAAACAAGGTGTAGTTTAAATGCACATGTCATTTTAGGCTTGTGTTTTACTCATCCTCCTCCCCACCTGCAAAATCCCAGTCATAGCTCAGTGGGTAGAGGATGAGACTCTTAATCTCAGGATCATGGGTTCAAGCCCCACGTTGGGTGCCAAGTGTAGGGATTGGGGAAGGGAACATTATCAGGACCTGTACTGTGGGTCCTGGCCTGCTAGCCACCACAGAGAATTAAACAACAGTCGGGAAATGAGACTCAGAGTGAAGAGGCTGGGTCTTGGGACCTGGTCAGTGCTGCTGATGGCAACAAAGACAAAAGCCCCCAACCACATCCAGTATTTATTGAATACAATTGTGAGAAGGAATAGGGATTTAGGGAGCTTTGAAGGCATCTAGTGAAATACTGCTGAACATCTGGCATGATGGCATCAGGCAGGGCTGTCACGAAGTCGTCACTGCCTATCTTATTAGGATAGAAGAAACCGGTACTGGCACCAGGCACAATTAGCAAGCAACCCACATGTTCAGTGAAAAGCAATAATTCAGGGGAAAGAATTTTAATTGGGGTCATGCTGACCTCAGCTGCACATGACTCAGCAGAACTCTGCCACTTCACAGACCAGGACTTAGGCCTCAGTGACAGCCATTAGCAAAGGAGTAATGCTAGCCCAACTCTCCTACCTGACATGCCCATTTGAGTCACATAAGGCTTTGGTCTGACTCTTGATATAAAACAATACCGCCGAATAAAGGAAAGCAAGAAGCATGTACCACTCATAGCCTGCTAGTACTGGGCAGGGATGTCTGCAATTCTTTAAAACCCAGCTCATGGTTCATTGCTGTAAAACCATTCCTGTCATCCCTATGACCAAAAGAATGAACCATTGGATTTTTGAAGTTCTCTACCTTGTAGGCCATTCTGCTATTGGAACTGTCATACTGTATTGTAATTGTCTGCCTGGAGCTTGGGGAACTCAGAATTAGTTTACTGAGCCAGGGGGTCTGTTCATGATTTATTAGATTATGGGTCTTCATAGCTGAAGCAAGTTTCCTATTTATCCTGCATCTTATAAAATCTCCAAAATTCTGAAGGACAAAAAATGGGTCCCAATGAAGACTTGATCTCCTTGTATAGATCAATTAGTTAACACTGATCCATAAAAAGCCACATGCAGAGCAGTTTGCTAGGGTTGCATCTTACATCTTCCATGCAGTAAAATCAATGTAACCAAATTTGTCTCCCTCTTTCCTCAGGCTAGATTCTTGTTGATGATAAAGGAAGAGTGCAATGTGTAGAGAAGCAAAGATGGAGGTATTTGTACCACTTTAGATCAGGGATGACTTTGCTTCTTCAAACTCTTTTCTGATTGCCCAGGAAGCACTCAAGTTTTGGACATACTATTTTCTTAGTCACTGCCAGCAAATAATGATTGGTCTGATGTCCACAGTTCAGCATAATTGATGTAAGACAGCTACATGTGAAACTGTCCCAGGCAAATACAGATTTTACTCTCCCAGTCTGCACCCCAACCCTATGAGGAACTCATCAGCTGGCTTATGACAACTCATGGTGAGAGATGTGCACGAAGAGGAGAAAAATATTGGCAAAACTGAAGTGTTTTTCTCTTCATAAACATTACTTGGCCTTTACTCATACCTTTCTTAGTATAATGAGTAACTGTAATGCATTATAATGGCAAATTTGCCCATTTACCTTGGTAATTGACAACGAAGGAAGAGACTCAGCCTCAGCTCGAACTTGATCAAGTTTGTTTTCTGGCACAAAAAGTTCATGGATCCCTTTGATTACTGTATGGGGTACGATGCTCTGAAATGAAACAAAAATAGCAACAATTTCAAATGAAAACTGAAAAAAATGTTTTTGTCAAGAAGCATAGATTATCTTTCATGACTTTATTAAACTAAATAAAAGAGAGACAACCAGTCCACTCACCTGCTCTTGCAGAAGTTCCACTACCTGCTGGACACAGTCACTCACGGAAGTCAAATTGGTTTTAAGCACACACTCAGGAGTTTCAGGCTTCTCATAATCAGAATCAATACCTGTAAATCCTGAAAGGCACAACAGGAAAATCACATCCATACCAACAGAATATTTTTTCTAATCAGTGAGACATAACACATAGTGGAATAATGTATTAACTAAGAATTCTGATTGTAACAGAGAAGGGCAAACAGCCTTCCTTGACCTCTTGCTATAGGTAGGAAAATACACAGCTGAGTTGGGCACTTAGCTCAGTGGCACTGTGCCTGCCTTGTAAGCACAAGATCCTGAGTTCAATTCCCGGTACCAAAAACAAAACAAAACAAACAAAAAAGCCAAAACCACAGCTCTATTTTCAAATAGAAAGCCCCAAATCATCAACAATACCTAGCAAAGTTCAAGCCCTCTACATCTGATTTGAATTGAACAGAAAAGCAAGAGGGAAAACTCTGAAACACCCCCACCCAAGGATCACATACACATGTCCATTTTGTGGCTGAGGTGACAGTTCTTGAAAGAGAAAACCCTACATTTTAATAATTGAATATGTAACACAGGCAATTCTGGATAAGAGTTCTCATACCTTTAATCTCCCCAGCTCGTGCCCGTTTGTACAGGCCCTTAACATCTCTGCTTTCACAAATATTTAGAGGTGCATCGACAAATATTTCAAAGAATGGCAGTCCTGCTGATTCATGGATTTTACGGGCATTTTCACGATCCTGAAAAACAGTATGTTTAAGAATGTAAAGAAAGGTTTGCTAAGGTTTGCACGTTTGCCCCAGATTTCATGTGTTAGAAGCCTAATCCCAAACTTCTATGTTGTTGGTATTTGGAGATGGACCCTTCGGGAAGTAATTAAAACTAAATAAGATCATTAGGGTGGACCTCCTCTGCACCCCCCCCCCCCCGAGCCAGTAACTTTGTAAGAAAAAGAATCCTGCACAGGCCACTTGCTTTATCTGATCATGTGATCATGCTAAAATGCAGCCAGAAATCCCTTACCAGATACCAAGCAGATGTTTGTGCCATGCTCTTGGGCTTCTCAGCCTTCAAAATTATGAGCCAAATAAATCTCTATTCTTTATTAATTACTTAGTCTGTGTTCTTTTGTTACAGCAACAGAAAATGGATTAAGGGAAAATTTCTTTATCACAAAACAGGAGTGCTCTGGTACTTGATATCTTTGAGATAACACTGGGGTTTATGCTTTGCAGAGTCCCTTTAGAAAGTCCAGAAATGTCAGCCTGTTAAACACAACTCTCTCAAGAACTTTCAGTCAGGTGTAGTGTTGCACACCTGTAATCCCAGCACTCTAGGAGGCCAAGGCAAGAAGGTCACGATTTGAGCTCAGCCTGGGGCAATTTAGTGTTTTAGCAGTACCCTGTCTCAAAATAAAAAATTCAGAGGGTTGGGAATGTAGCTCAGTGCAATGGGCCTGGGTTCAATCTCAACCCAGACCTCCCTGACTCCCAAAAAGAGCCTTTCAGAGAAGTCAGCAAAAACAGCCCCTCTTAGCAGTACAGCACTGGCAACACAGGAGGATTTCATTCATGGGCTGTATTCAAATCATACAGCACATTATCTGTAACTCCCAGAAATTTCTAGTTTTAACACAAGAGTGAGACAGCACCTCAGTGAAGGCCACATTAAATACATATAACCCAATGGCCTTGCAGTGAATTGTTCTTCTCTTTGATAAGCTAAACATTCTTTTTCACACAATTGAAATTACAGGGCTTTATAGTTCTTGTTTAACTTTTTCTTCCTTTCAACTCTGACCAAGCGTCCCTTGTAATTGTGAATGTGAAAGGTTGTATGTCAACCAAAGCCCAGACATCTGGAGATGAAGGAATTTTCTTTAAACAGCCAACAGTAAACAGAGGAAAGGAGGGAGCACATTGGGGAGGAGGGATCGATGAGGAAGTTGAAATACAATATTCCTGTGCACCTTCCCCTTCACCCCAGTTCTGTCCTTTGCAGTTGCAAGAATTGCAGGCAGTACCAAATCTTTCTACCTTTGTGAATGGAGAAATGAAGCTGGTAATGCAGACCAGACCAGCGTCGGCAAACAGCTTGGCCACCTCAGCAATCCGGCGGATATTTTCCTCTCGGTCCCCAGGAGAGAATCCAAGGTTTTTGTTAAGGCCATGACGGACATTGTCCCCATCCAAGGAGTAACATGGGATGGCGTGGGAGACGAGGTACTCTTCCAGAGCAAAACTTACTGTTGTTTTCCCAGCACCGGAAAGACCTGCCAGATCAGGCAAGAGAAATTGGCATTCCCTCTGGTTGCTTAAGATGATAGTGAACTAATCTGGTACTTTTTTTTGGGTACCAGGGATCAAACACGGGACCTTGCGCTTGTGAGGCAGGCATGGTGCCACTGAGCTAAATGCCCCCCCTCCCAAATCTGGTACTTTTAATGTAAATAAACTCGATTCCAATCGTTTGATTCATCTTAAATCAAAATTATTAAAACCTAGAAAAAAGTTAATTATAAGGCAACTATTTGCATTTATTTCAAGTTTTGAAATAACTGTTTGTCCTCCATTAGGATTTTAGCCTTTCCAAGTGAGTGGAATAAATAAACAGACCAGGGTGGGGGGATAACACATTTGATCCTTGGTGTGTTCTCTTTTGCCTACAGAGTGTTTTAAAGATTAGAGAGCTATACATACAAACCCAGATTCTGGCCTCTCTTGAAAATCAAAGACATGGTAACAGTGGTCTCTCACATGGTAACAATTAAGCAGAGTGGAGTAGACAGAGGAAGGACTTGGGGCTGGCAAGCTCACCTCCCTTGTGGGTGTCACTGAATAGCCATCTGCCATCAAAGCCTGCACATTATTCTATTGGCTTCCCAGTTTTTTGAAAATGACTCTTGAAACCTGAAGTTGGAGCATCACCTTGACTAGGCTGTAGAAGTATTTAGAGCTCTTAGGAGTGTTTACATTCTTAGGTCTAAAAACTCCATAGGATCTTTACATGAGAATATAGTTACCATGTGCCTTCCACCATGCTGTCAAAGGAATATACTTTACAATTTCTAGATAAGGGAGAACATATGGGAAAAGGGAAAAATGTGATCTTCCAAAATTACTTATAAGCTCACAATCTAAACTACCCTAGAAAATTTTCCTCTAAAATTCACTTGTCCTAAAGATCTCTGAACCAGCAGAATATTCCAAGGGACCAAGCCACTGTCAAACACACCCAGCATGGAAATGGGAAAGTTTGGAGGGAAGAAAAGAAGGCCAAAAAAATTAATACAGAGAAGACAGCAGGAGGAAAAAAGATAAAAAGGGTAAGGAATAAGAGAAAAACAGGTACAAAGGACAAAGACGAAAGGAAAATGGGGGAAAAAAGGTAATCAACAGAAGGTAAATAAATAGCTACTATATTTTTAGGTAAGTTTGCAAGTTATGCCCTTGGTTTTGACAGAGGAACATAAGAAGAAATGACTAATTAAGGATGTTCACAGTCTTTGGTAAATCATTGTAAAAGATGTTGTCAATATGTTAATATGTTGCCAGATTATGTTATTCAGTTTCACTTGGGTGGTAAATTCCTTTTAGAATTTATGTCCAGTTGAGGGATAGGGAAAATGGGACTCTTGAATCTCTAGTATGTTGTCTTGCATCGGAAATATGAGAGAAGTTCCTTCAGCTTTCAGAAAACAAAAAGCTAAATCATAGTAATGGTATTTAACTAGACTATTTGCACCATTATTTTAACACATAAGGTTAACAGTAATTACATTATCTAAGGATTTTATTATGGACCAGGGACCATGCTAAGTGCATTGATGCTTTATTTCATTTCATTCTACTTACACCTCAGTCAGACAGATACTAATTCTAATGCTCCTTCTACAAAGAAGGAACCTGAGGCTTAGAGAGGTAATTGTCTCATCCAAAGTCACAAAGCTAATGTAGGTTGAGCCAGGGCTCTATCCGAATCCCTGAATTTGAAGCATTTTATTTCTTCTGGTCTTTCTGATCAATAGCTTACCTTTGAAATATAAGAATGAAAAGTAAATTATAACAACGGGATTTTTTAAGAATAAAAAAAAGACAAAGGAAATATATCCTTTACATCCTCCCTTTTCTTCTTTTCAAGGGAGTGCCAACTAAGGAAAATGGACCATGTGTATGACCCAACACCAAAGTTCATGAGTAAACATCATATGAAACCAAACATTTAACCAGAGGGAGATTTCTGGAACACAACTGTGCCTGCTGCTACAAATCATCTCTTGGAGAGAGTCGCAGAAAACATCTGAGAAATAATGACAAGGAAGTACTGTGTATTTGAGCACAGTAGGCTCCTTGCCCCCTGTCTATCCTCACCATAGAGGCTAGAGAAAGTTGTTTTGATGAGGAGGTACAAATGGAACCAGGAAAACAAAGACATGATAAAGAAACTTGAAAATCATGAAAAGAAAAACGCTAATTTGGCCGGGAAAAAGACTCAGAATAACAATAAAAGATGCAAAGCAGGACTCTGCCTGCCCTCTTCTTTAGAATTCTCCTCAGGTTAAAATACATTTGTCTTGGTGAGAAGATAACACCTACCATTTTTCATAACCTAGCTAAACATATTTTTGCAATTGGGCTCCTCACTTTTTGAAAAGTAGTGTCTGTGAAAGGATTTTGTTTTTTCACTATGAGTCCAGGGTATATTAGACTCATTCCCAGGAAGCAGTCTTCTATCTTGTACTCAGAGCTGATATGCAACAACTTCTGTGAAACACATTTTGAAAAAGAAAGACTCAGCCTTGTCCCTCCTAATATAATCCCTCCCCACCTCAGGTTACCCTGAGCCATTGGCTACATACATATATTTTTATAGCTTGAGTATATACTTTGTACTCAGGATAGGGGTTTTGTTCATCACAGCTTCTAATTCTAGTTCTGTCACTAACCATTAGCTTTGGCATTCTGCAGCTATAAAAACATTAGAAAAGAGTATCACTGGCTCACCAGTAGAAGTGAGTTTTTTTTATGTGTAGGTAAAGGGCACTGCTCAGCCAAGTGGAAATCTCTAGTTTTCCTTCTCTTACAGATTCTTACAGTATGATTATTTACATTAAGGAAATAGTCTCTTAGATGCCAAAATATCAGAAAATAAGAAGAATATCTCTAAACATCCAAAGCCTTATGTACTGCCAAATGCTTCTCATCTAATTAGGAAAGCCCTACTCATCACTTCCAGGTATGTCTGTTTAAGGATGAACATGAGAATTACTGCACTCCTTGGAATTGAAAGGAGCTGTCACAAGCAACTTGTCCCATCCTGTCCTGCCAAAGAGGACAGAATTGGCAAGTAGAGGCTTTCGATGACTTCATCAGGCTGTATTCCTGGAGTCAGACCTTGAATCTATTTCTCACTGATGGTAGGATTAGGACTAACATCTAAGCTTTCTACTACAGCTCTCACACTCCTTGTAGTTAAATGAATTATGTACTGCATGCAATATGTTACACTAATTTTCGTAAAATTGTACATTACATTCCCTTCTCAATTAAAGTATATATATTGTTGATATGATATGCTAATGTAATACACAAAGTGTGTGTGTGTGTGTGAGTGTGTGTGTGTGTGTGTGTGTGTGTGTGTGTGTGTATAATCTCAGTCTGGCATACCTGTCAGCCATACAGTACATCCTCGGAATCCGCCTCTTGTTCCAACCACCTGCCCTCTCTTACTCCTGCTTACATGGTGGGCCTGATAGACTACATTGGTGGATTTCTGTTGGTTCTCCTAAAAAACAAGACCAAGAGTAATATTTGATTAATAAAATACACATTCTATACTGGAACAATATAAATCCATTTTAACTTTGTAATTGAATAGCTGGTATGTAACAACTTCTGCAAAACACATTTAAAAAAAGAAAGACTTAATCTTGTGCCTTCTGTTACAAATTTTCTTTTCATTTCCACAGGTTACCCTGAGCCATTAGCTACATGCATATGTTTTCATAGCTGGGAGTATGCACAGCAACTTTCTTTATTCTGTTCCTCTCTCTTACTGTGATTCGTAAGAATGTTTGTTCCTATGAACTAATTATTTTTCAAGTATTGTATATTTCATTGGTTCCTGCAACACAATCTGCTTCAGAACTAAAATTATAAATGCAATAACAACTTACATTCAGAGTTTTCCTCAACTGTATCTCCACTTTTATAATTGGCAAATAGAATTATTATTCTGCTAATTTTAATTCTGCTAATTTAGAAACAATGCTTCATTAGGATATCTGTCATGATCCTCCGAAAGTAAAACTGTGATTATTTTGATGCTATGTGAGTTCTGACTGCATGACATTTTAAGCTGTGCACCTTAGATGGTGCTCAGAAGAATGTCTTTGTTTCTATAAATGAATGTTCTCCCCAACTCCAAAGGGCTTGAACATGAGACAACACTAATACTCTAGCAGCTGAGGAAAACCTAGGGTGTGCTGCTTGAGCTCATCTACGGAGCCAGGAGGAGCCCAGGTCTCAGGGTAAAGGGTTAAAATTAGTTGTGTCTCTGTTCCTCCCACCCAAACAGCTGGACTAAGTAGGAGTTCAGTCCTGAGCACAGAGGGCTACTTCCTCACAAGCACTAAACTTTGATTCCACTTTCTCTGGGGCTATATGGACTTTCTGATTGTTCAAACAGAATCATTCATCAGAAATAAACATCAGTTTTGAGGCTTGGAGTCTAATTCAAATATCAAATGTTTGTAGTATTTGGTTGTAATGAAATTAGCCTAGAGAAATGACAATCTGGTCCTTATTCTAATCTCTGATTGTAACGTAATGTGTCTGATTGAAAAAAAAAGGTAAAATTAAGAAAATAGAGTTTCTGATGGACTTTTAAAAAATACATGATCTACGGGGTAAAAAAACTCACAACCATGGTTAAATAAACAGGTTGGCAATTACCCACATATATATCTACAGTATGGTAGTTGAATTTCTAACAGACATACTCCAGGTTTCTGAAGTGTAAGAATCTGTAGGCCTCTTAAACATCATACATGTACACAGCCAGAGTTAAGAAATCATCAGTACTTTTTGAACAAGATCTAGAGGATATTAAAAAAAAAACTCTGGCTACAGAAGGGTAAAATGTATTTTCTGGAGCAAGTCAGCTCACCTTTTTGCCATCTTCTTTAGGAAAACAAAGAGGGCTACAACTAGGACTATGTGGAGGTTGGCACATGATAGTGGATACAAACGTACTCTGTAAAGGGTAAAGTTCTCTACAAAGGTGGATGCTGATGACTGTTATTCACTGTAGACCCACTACAGGAGGGACTAGACCCAGATGGTTGGGATCAGGGAAATGGTTTCAAAACTAGGGGCAAAGAGCTCCCTGGAGGATTAAGACAGACAGAACACACCACTGGGGCAGGCCTGCTACTGAGGCAGAGCTCACTACTGTCAACAGGAATGTTGAAGTGATTGTAAACAGGAATGGGCATTACTGGGGCCAAGATGAAGCTGAATGAAAGCACCGTGGGATCCACCAATCATGTTACCTAAAACCCTCCAAAGCTGATTGTCTCAAAGTCTATCAAACACATTTGGTCAGGACCTTGTGAGTTCAAGGTCTTGGAGTGGTGGAGACATAGTACAGAATGCAGGGGTTAAGCAGCAGTGATGCTTCCACTGGAGAGGTCATGAGTGGGGACAATTTACACTACAGTATCCATGAGATATTCTACCAGGGTGCTCTTGGGTGAACAAATCCCCCGAAAGTCTGCTGGGTGCACCAGGTCGAATAAACTGTATGGTTCAAAATTAACATTTAACTTTCCCTTTTCTCTATTTCCTTTGCCATTTTCATTTTTTGTGCCACCAAATTCAAGAATATAGTATCTGAATATCAAATCCAAAAGTCAGTTCATCTGTTCTTTCATTGGTCTTTCAGTAAATATTTATTGAGCTCCTACTATACGCCAGGACAAACTTTGGCACTGGGAATATAGTACTAAACAAAGCAGAATACTTAGCAACATTTTGGGCAGAAAGAGATACAAGATCAAGTGACTAGCTTCACTCCCTGGGGGAGTGTGTGTGTGTGTGTGTGTAAGGATATGTAAAGAACACCTGGTAGTCAATAATAAAAAGACAACCCATTTTTAAAAAATGAGTATAGATTTCAACAATCACTTCACAAAGAAAGATATACACTTGACTATTAAAGAACTATGACATGCTCAATGTCATCAGTAATCAGAGAAATGCAAATTAAAACCAAAACGAGATGCCACTGATAACAACTGGTGGGAGCAAAGATGTACTCTCAGATGTTGAGAGTAGAGGTGTAAAGGGTACAACCATTCAGGAACAACACTTGGAAGTTTCTCATAAAACTAAATGTTTACCTACCCTATGACCATCTGTTCTAGAAAAATTAAAATGTGCCCACAAAAAGACTTGTTCAAGAATTTTCTTAGCAACTGTATTTGGCCAAAAACCCAAACTGGAAACAGCTAACTGTCCATCAAAAAGATACACCCCGCCCCCTGCCGCAAGAAAAACTCCACAAGTAAAAAAAAAATCAACTTCAAACTGTAGATGACTCATAAAATAGAATAATACATGGCAGTCAAAAGGAGTGGACTAATGATACATGCAACATGGATGGCAATGAACAGGAAAACATTACCCTGAGCCAAGGAAGCCTTACAGAAAAATGATGTATGTGTGATCCTGTCTATAGAAAACCTCAAAACAGGAAAAACTAATCTCCTATGTCAGAACAGCAACTAATTCTAGGGTGATGGCAATTCTCTATGCCTTGATAAGGGTTTGAACAAACAGACACATTGTTGACCTTTCTGCGGATACACTTCAGATAATGTATTTTATTATAGTAAATTTCTTTTATCTCACACAAAATGAGCTATCATAAAAGGTAAGCAAACAAGAAAATATAAAATAAGATCTCAGCAGTGTTTGGTGGTGCACGCCTACAAATTCAGCACTTGGGGCTGAGGCAGGAGGACTGTGAGTTCAAAGTCAGGTTGGATCACAGAGTGAGACTCTGTCTCAAAACAAAAAATAAAAACCAAAACAAATCAAAAAATTTCAGGTGGTGAAATTGTCTTGTTCAACACTGCTGCTTTTATGGAGAAGACTAATCTCAACTACACAGTGTGTTAGACTGCGGTTATGCTGCTCATCTGTGCCCTGAACCCCTATCAATCTTAATATGTCTGCAGAGATGGGTTTCTTCTTCTTCTTCTTTTTGGTTATATTTTATTCATTCAGGCAGAGATCCAGAGTACAAAGGCTCTGTTATTTTTCTGTAAAAAATGTGTTATGACTTTGTTAGGTGCCATCCTGAGAAGTTTTTTACTTTTAAAATTGATTTCCAAGTTATCATGAGGAATTGCTCTAAGAAGTATTACAATTGCATTTTTATCATGGGTTTTCATGCAAATTTTCAATAAGTCTAGAAATGCTTAAACATACAAAATGTCTTCAGATGGCCAGGTACTTGGCTCTCTTGGTTTAGTAAGAATTTTTTTCTTCCTATTTATTTCACAATCACTTTAATGTTTTGCTAAAGGCAAACAAATAAAATAGAAGCAGATGTTTTGAACATTTGAACTATACAGGGGTGGAGCACCCAAAAACTTTTTGCTGAAAGCTTTACACTTGTTGAAAGAGAAGATGGTGGTGTTCTAAGCTTTGGAAACAAAGTGGATGTCAGGAAAAAAAAATTCTCTCTACAGAAAATAAAACATGTTACAGGAAAGACTGCCTCCATTGTGTGTGCTTGGGAGCACAAAGACATCTTCAGCACCCTGCCTAACCCTGCCACTTAACAGGAAGTGGTCCAGGAACCACAAAGTTGGTGACATACTTCTATGCTAGGTCCCCAAGAAACAACTTGCAAAAATCCCTGCCTTTCCCCAAGTCTCTGGCCCAGAAAACTTCCCTCCAGCAGGCACTGCGGTGGCATGAGTATGGAGTTTGGAGTCACCCAAACCTGGATTTTAAGTCTATTTTGTATCCTTGCTTTGTGACCCAGGGCGATTTATTAATAGAGGAATCTCTATTCCTTCCTCTGAAGAATGGGTATATGAATACTTGGCTCTGGGTTACTGAAATAATTAGATAATTATTTATATCAAATAGGAAGGAAATTACAGATACATGGTAGTATGTTGAATCTAATGGGCACAATGTGGCATTTAATCTGGAGAAATGATGGCAGCTTGAAGTCGGAATCATCCATATTGAGAACGGTTCTGGGGATCTGGGTTGTCATACCAGTAAGGCTGGAGAGGCAGGACACATGATCAGATCAGACAGTGGGCAGGACAGCACTTTGTGTGAGCTG
This sequence comes from Heterocephalus glaber, assembly GCF_000247695.1. Next base: position 13,830,225 of record NW_004624791.1, on the reverse strand, counting down.
ATGGGTCCCCCCACTCACCCCGCCAAGATGTTGCTGTCTTTGTTGTTGCCATTAATGGCCACCCAGGAAGTATCCCACACCAAGGCGCACCAGTTTGAAGCTTCCTTATTCTACCCCAAACTTACTCCCTTGTCATGAATATTTTGTTACCCAGTTCGGCTCACGCTCTCACTGGAGTCTGGAACCTGTCAAGTGGCCCTGGGTTGCAATTGTCTCTCTGCAGGACCCACCCTGCTTGCCATTGGTGGAGCAGGAAGGAGAGTGCCGAGGAGGCTTCTGGAACCAGGGTAAGGCACCTTGGGTCAGGGCAAACTTTGTGTGCCTACAATAACCTGGGAAAAAGATTTCAGGTGTTTTCATAGTAGGACTGGGCATCTCCAGAGCCAAATCCAAGCTGAATGTCACAGTAAGGAGTGACATGACAGGTAAAACCCCGAAGGAATGAGAAAGCTGGAAACTACATGTCAGGGTAGGTTTTCCAATGCACAAAGGTTTCTTTTGAATTCGATGTATCTTCAGTAAAAAAATTCTTCTGATTATAGGTTTCCCAGGAATGAATCTGAAAGCAAGGGTACTTGAATTCTCTCTACATACGACTGCTTCTCAGGCAGTGCAAAGATAGCCACTTTACTTCTTTAATCACAATCCCATGTCATCCTGTTTGAAATTGGCCCTCACCACGCTTACACTATGCTTTCATTGTTTGATTGCTGATCAAGTATTGTAATCTTCCCTACCCGGTGTGGCATTGGAAGATCCATTTTCAGAAAGCAGCAACCTTAGTTATTTCCCTATCAAGCCAATAACAAAAGCACTACTTTCAGATGTATTATCTCATTTGTAGCTCACAAGCTGAGAGCTAGGCAGGCTGGGCACTGTGATCTATTTGCAGATCTGAACCCTATCATTCAGAAGTGAGGACGTGGCTGAGGTGTCTAGGTCTGCATCCTGTGCAGGCGGAACTTCTAGTTTCCACTCCCAGTTTCCACTCCCAGCTGTGTAATCTGTGTTGCAGTTCCCCACTCAGGATTAAATGAGATAAAGTATATTAATGATCCTATTAAAATGTAGACAATTAAATCATCTCACTTCATTTTCACTACTTAACAAGAATAGTTTCAGATATTTCACATATTCCTCTTTCATATTCATTCCTGGGAAATCTATAATCAGAAATAAATGATTGTGTATCAAGACTTATGATCCATTTTCTAAATCTCCTTATATAACTCCCATTCATTTTCCAGAAAAACAAAACTAAATTACCGGGCTTCCACTTTAGATATATTTCTAAATATTCCAACTACTTTGTTGTGCTTTCTCCTAGATTGGTTTATGCTTATTTACTTGTAAGAATATGCAGTTTTCCTGGCAACAAGTTACTTATGACATTTGTGCATTCATCTCTTTTGATATTAAAAAGCTGCAAGGGGCTGGGGATTTAGCTCAGTTGCACCATGCCTAGCTTGCAAGCTCAAGGTTCTGAGTTTGATCCCCAGTACTGAAAAAAAAAAAAAAAAGCTGCAAACTGTGTAAAGGCCTTATCCAGTTTTCAGAAATATATGTTGGTCCTTCTTTTTTTTCTTTTTTTTTGGGGGGGGGCACTGAGGATAGAACTCAGGACCTTGCACTTGCGAGGCAGGCGGCAGAACCACTGAGCTAAATACCCAGCTCTATTTTGTATAGTAAAATTTTAATTCAGTATACACTTTTTGTTCACTTGCTTTTCTTTTGATATGTACCTATTATATATCACACAAAATTTCTATTGATGTCATACTATAGATTGCTTTAAAATTATACCAAAATCTTGTTAATGTCTTCCATTTGATCATCAATCATACCTGGGCTAAAAATCTTCTTCTGATTTCTACATATTTGATGCAATTAAACTGTATTATTTCTTTGGACACATCTGAAATGTGTTTCTATGGTTAATTTTATGTCTTTTCCAGAATTATATCTGTGATCCTAAATATTACACCAAAATTCATTTATAATATTCATATATATTATACTTCATTTCCATTTACTCTGAATATCTTTTAAAAGTTTGAATTTACTTTTTTAAATTTACTTTTAAGATTCTTATTTATTTATTTTTTTTGCAGTCTTGGAGAGTGAACCCAGGGCCTCCCTCACACATGCCTGGGCATCTCTCTACCACTGAGTTATACTTCAGCCCTTTATGTATTTATAATAAAGCAGTTTTATGCTTTACTGTAGACATCTATGATTCTCATTATTTCTTTTTTGTGATGTGTTTTAAAATCTTGAAGATTAAAAAAACTCATTCTTTAAAAAAACTTTTCAATTTTAGTTTAGTCTAAAACACATCTCCTTTTCCATGGAAATAAAATTTTGCTAATTTTGTTGAGAACATACAATGCTTCATCATGATTTTCTCTCTTAGTCTCTCTGATTCTCAAAGAATTCCAACATCATAATGCAGAAAAGAAATAATTTCCCAAAGCAGTTATAGTAATAGCAATATGATTTAAAGTAAGGAAATCAGAAAGAAGAAACTTGTCCATCAATTAACTAGATTACAGCACATCTGTATGATAGCTATGTGCATCAATGTTTATTGATCTGAAAATATATCATAACATATGGCTAAATGAAAAAACAATTTACAGAGCAAGTTGACAATAATTTCACTTAAAATATGTATATGTGAACAGATGATAGATAGATTGATAGATAAAATAGGAAAAAGTCTGGAAAATCAAGGACAAAAATGAGAATAGTAATAGTAATCAGCTTGAAGGTTAGGGATTTTAGGCGATTATTGTTCATCTTGTCTCTACACTCTGATTTTTCAAAATTAAATTTGAAAATTCATATTATTTTAAGTAGAAAGAAATTCTCAACGAGAATATATGACTTAGTGGTTAAAGGGATCACAGACATGTGGACACAAGCAAGTCTTGAGGTAAGTTACAAGCGGCAGAATGATAAACAAACCAATCCAACCAACCAACAACCAATGACAATAGCAAAAAACTAATAGCCCTGACATTTTGAGAGCAAATCTTTAAGATAACCAGTCCCTCTAAAATACATAATGATACATATTGAGTTTTACATGGTTCACTTTTCAAATGTATGCCATTTCACTTGATTATGATGGTTATTCTTTCTAGCATTTAATGACTTCCATCAGAGAAAAAAATGTCTGTTGAGAGGATAGAGCAGCTTTTGGAAACTGATGCTACAGAAGGGAAACTCTCATATATTTTCCTTAGCATGATATTTACTTTCTTACCTAGAGTCTGCTGTAGTCACCCTGGGAACCTCCCGAGAGAGGTGTTCTGACAATGTAAACACCATGTTGGTGGTATTTTATTATAGCAGCCCACATAACTAAGACATGACCACATTTTACTCCTTAGATTCACCTAGGAATGGCTTCTCCAGCTCTGGACTTCCTTATCTTCTTGGCCACATATCATGGGCTCCTTCTGGTGGCACTGACCTCCACTGAGGTGAAATAATGGTCTGAGCTGACCTTCTGGAACTTGTTTCTGGGAAGTCCCTGGGAGCCCTGCTCCTCAAGTTTCTGAAGCCTTCGCCACATCTTACCATCCTTTGTCCCTGAGGCCTTTTACTGACTTTCACACTTGACCGTCAGATCAAGTTTCTGAAGCACTTGAACCTGTGTTACTTTTACACACAGAAATTGAAATGGCTTTCTCTTAACCACAGAATAAAGCCCTGCTTGATTTCTAGATACATATGAATTACCAAAGTTGAACAAAGAAGACCTAAAAATTTGAAACAGTCTAGTATCAATCAATGAAATTGAAAATATAATTAAAAACTTACCAACTAAGAAAAGCCCAGGTCCTGATGGCTTCACTGCTGAAATCTACAAAACATTTAGAGAGGAACTACTGCCGCTACTGTTTAAACTCTTCAATGAAATTGAAAGGGAAGCAGTACTCCCAAATTCATTCCTGGAAGCAAGTATCACCTTGATCCCAAAAGCAGAGAAAAACCCAACTGAAAAATAGAACTATAGGCCAATCTCACTAATGAACATGGATGTAAAAATCCTTAATAAGATAATGGCAAATAGAATGCAGAAGATCATCAAGAAGATCATACACCCTGAACAAGTGGGATTCATCCCAGGGATGCAGGGAAGTTTCAACATATGCAAATCAATAAATGTAATACACTATATCAATAGAGCCAAGGACAAAAAAAACCCATATGATCATCTCAATAGATGCCAAAAAAGCATTCAACAAAATCCAACACGCATTTATGATAAAAACCCTACAAAAAATTGGAATAGATGATCGCTACTTCAATCTGATAAAAGCCATCTATGAAAACCCAACAGCCGATATCATACTAAATGGTCAAAAATTGAAATCCTTCACACTAAAATCAGGAACAAGACAAGGATGTCCACTATCACCACACCTGTTCAATATGGTTTTGGAAACATTAGCCACAGCAATTAGACAAGAGAAAGAAATAAAAGGAATAAAAATAGGAAATGAAGAAGTCAAATTGTCATTATTTGCAGATGACATGATACTCTATATAGAAGACCCCAAGAACTCCACCAAAAGTCTTTTAGACTTAATAACCAAATTCAGTAGAGTATCTGGATACAAATTCAACACACAAAAATCAATAACTTTCCTATACACAAACAACAGACTCACTGGGAGAGGAACTGGAGAAACAACTCCTTTCAGAATAGCATCCAAAAAATGAAATACCTAGGAATCAACCTAATGAAAGAAATCAAAGACCTCTTCTCTAAAAACTATAGCACTCTGAAAAAAGAGATCAAAGAGGATATCAGAAAATGGAAAGACAACCCTTGGTCCTGGGTAGGAAGAATCAACATAGTGAAAATGGCCATACTTCCAAAACTGCTATATAGATTCAATGCAATCCCAATTGAAATCCCAGCAGCATACTTCATGGACCTTGAGAAAACAATTCAAAGATTCATTTGGAACAAGAAGAGTCCCAGAATAGCAAAAGCAATTCTAGGCAACAGAGACATGGCAGGGGGTATCACAATCCCCAACTTGAAACTATACTACAAAGCTACTGTGATAAAAACAGCATGGTACTGGCAAAGAAACAGACCTGAGGACCAGTGGAACAGATTAGAAGATGCAGAAACAACACCAGACACACTCAGCGACCTCATCTTTGACAAAGGACCAAACACCCTCACTGGAGGAAAGATAGCCTCTTTAATAAATGATGCTAGAAAATTTGGGTTTCAACTTGCCAAAGACTAAAACTAGACCTATATCTCTCGCTATGCACTAAACTAAAATCAAAATGGATTAAAGACCTAAATATTAAAACAGAAACGCTGAACCAACTGGAACAGAGGTTAGGTAGATCTCTTGAAGACATTGGTGTAGGAAAAGATTTTATGAAAAAAACCTCAGTTGCCTATGAACTAGCACAAACAATCAACAAGTAGGATCTCTTCTTACTAAAAAGCTTCTGCACAGCAAGAGAAACCACCAGCAGTGTAAAGAGACAACCCACTATTTGGGAAAAAATTTTACCAGCTGTTCCTCAGACAAAGGTCTACTGTATAGAATATATAAAGAACTTTAAAAAATCAGACCTCCTAAATGTAAAGACCCAATCCAAAAATGGGCATCTGAAATGAACAGACATTTCTCAGACAAAGAAGTAGAAACAGCAAATAAACATATGAAAAAATGTTCAGGGAGAGATGTAAATGAAAACAATGCTGAGATTCCACCTCACCCCAGAAAGAATGGCTGCTATCAAGAAATCAACCAATAAAAAGTGCTGGCGGGACTGTGGGGAAAGAGGAACACTGTTCCACTGCTTGTGGGAGTGTAGACTGGTGCAACCACTGTGGAAATCAGTATGGAGATATCTCAAAAAACTAGGATTAGAGGTCCCATTTGACCCAGCTATTCCCCTGCTGGGTATCTTCCCAAAAGAATTAAATGAATCCTACCACAGCGATATATGTACATCCATGTTCACAGCGGCACAGTTTGTAATAGCTAAAACATGGGAACAGCCCAATTGCCCATCAACTGGAGACCAGTCTCCAGTAAACATGGTTTTTTAAAAAATAAAATGGAGTACTACTCAGCCACAGAGAATGAGAAACTAGAGACATTTATATCTACATGGATGCACATTGAGGCCATACTCTTACGTGAAATAAATAGGACACATGTGTAAATACCAAATAGTTTCTCTGGTGTGAGAAATTGAAAGTGTAAATAAGGATCAAAATGTATAATAGATACTGTGAAATAGGAAGAAAAGGTCTAAAGGGGAAGGGGAAGTGAGAGGTAGGGAAAGGGAAAGGAATAAATGTGAGAAAACAAAAAATCAGAAACAAAGTCTGTAAATAGGGAGGTGTGGAGGCTTCAATGGAGGGCAGGGGAATGGGGAAAAAATTAGGAATCAAGATATATTATGTAAAGGCACAAATTCCCAATGATGAATGTCAGCATATTTTATACATAAAATGTACCAATAAAATTAATGAATTAAAAAAAAAGGCAAAAGTCCTGCTTCTCAGCTTGGCATCTAAGTCCCTTCACTGAAGACTCCATTTACCGTTAGGATCTGTATTTTCTACTCCCAGACGCAGAACATCTGTTCCAGCCAGCAAGCCTAGCCATGATTTCCTGAGCACAGCTTGTAAATTCTGGCTTTCCATCTTTTTTCATTTAGCTCTTCCCAACTGGAAATTTCTCCATGTCCTAACTATCTACACATTGCCTGTTTCTCAAGCAGCATAAATCTCATAGGTTTAAGTGGCCTTCTTTGATGCCTCTTGCCTGAATTCCTCCAGCTATTATACCTGTGCCATTTTGCTGGATGTTTTAGACTAATGCTCTACATTTTAAAGATTTATAGACTGAAATCCTATGTTTTAAACTTCATTGCCAACTGTGCATGGTAGGGGATACAATTTACACAGCTTTGATTTTCTTAGAGGACCAGGCTCAAAGAAATTGACATGAGATTTTAAAGCACAACAATTTAGAGGAAGTCCAAATTTTGGCTCCACAAGAACCTTGAACAGATTAAGCCTAAAGTCTAAATTTTGGAAAATTGTGGGATTATAATTCTTGCTAATCATTGCAAGAATAAAAAAAGAGGTGGCAAATGTGGAGAACTTGGGTTTTATCAAGTTTCATTACCTACTTACTGAATGGAATATAGAAGTTTAATAAATATTTTGTTGCTTGACATATAGATACCTTTAAACAAACTCATATGCTTTAGTTCCAATATTCAATAAAGTGACACGCTCTGAACTTTGGTTAGAGCCACTTTCATGTTATGTGTTGTAGTCTTCTTAAAGTAGCACCTGCTGTGACCAGGCTTTTCACAGACCTCACTCAGAATACAGTCCCCCAAGTCCAAATGCTAAAAAGAACAGAACTCTCATTCACAAGTACACTTGTAAAAGATTTGAAATCTGCTTGAAAGAACTGTGTGTGGTTTGTGATTATAGTTCTGGTGAATTCTCCATACTCTCTGAGAATCAACTAAGCATTTGTTAGTATGGAAATCAAAGTTAGCACCTAAATCCAAGTAAACTATTGAACCAGACACTTACGTGACACATTATTTGAACATACTGAGTACTTCCTCAAATCTATTATTCCACTATATTGCTCCCACAAACATAAAGAAATACTCCAAGAACAGCCAACAAAAATATGTACTATTGGGAAGTAAAAAAGTTATCCACAGTAGAATGGCCTGAAATTACCATTCTGAAACATTTTCATCAAAAAAGCTGGACTGGGGGGTGAGCTCAGAGGTAGAGCACTTGCCTGGCATGCCTGATGCCCTGTGTTTGATTCCTAGCACTGCAAAAAACAAAAAGATAAAACAACAACAAAAATCTGACTTATGCAAATGTTGTTCTCTCTGTGTGTGCTTAGTCTCTGTGTTACTCTGACTGGGTGACTTACAAAGAAATTAAATTGATTTCTCACAGTTATGCAGGCTGAGAAGCTCAGTATCACTGTGCTGGCAGCTGGTAGGTGCCTTCTGGCTGGGTTATCCATAGTGGAAGCCAAGAAGGTGAAGGCCAGACACATGGCTTTTTATAACAGTGTTGTCACAATTCTGCCTTCCAACTTCCCCTGGATACCCTTCACGATTCTCACCTGCTCCCAGGTTTTATCAGATATTCTACACTGTGAATCTCAAATCTCTTCTCTTCAGATCTTCGAATGCCTAGTAGCCATGTCCCACCCCCAAGCCACTAGAACTCAGCCTGATCAAGGTGGAATTCAGCTTCCTGTCATCACCCCTGTTCCTCTTCTCAAATTCTTCACTGCTGGCCTGAAGATTGAAGAAATTCTCCTGCGTTAGCCTCCCAGCACTGAGATTATGGGTGTAAGGAACCACACCCAGCTTTTTTGTTTTTTTAAGAATCAGTCTATCATGAAAACCTGTTAAATGTAGCTAATAACTCTCAACCCATTCCGCTACTGTTAGTTACCTAATTATTCCCAGGAACCTCCTTGACACCCTTCAAACTGGACTTGTCTCTCATCAGGCCACTATACTCTGCCAGCAAAATGCATTCCCCCAGTTTAAAGTCCCTGTGGCTTTTAGGGTAATGTCTAAGACTTCACATTGGGAGCACGGCAATTTTTCCACTTTACCTACCACCCTTCTCAACTGTTCCACACACCCCAGGCTCCTGCCCCAAACAAGCCATTCCTTTTCACGCTTTTAGGCCTTCTCCTGAATTAGCCTTGCTTGGAATGTTCTTTCTAGTGTTTACTCAGTTGCTCAGTAAGGTGTGGCGTGCACATTGCAGTGAGGACTTGGTTAATCTTCCAATCCACAGACTCAGTAACTTCCTCTTTTGACCCCATAGGATCCTGTTTGCACTGATCAATTATTTCACCAATTTACCTACTTGCAAGATTCTCAAGGGGCACTTGAAGATACAGATTCCCAGGGCCCTCTCCAAGGACTTCTAATTCAATTGGGCCTAAGAAACTATAGGGGGTTTTGTTATTGTTGTTGTTTTTTAAAAATGCCTCAGGCAATTTTAATGCTTAGGCAAATCTAGGGTGTACTAACCAATACTACAGAGCTTACCAGGAGTTTAATAGCTCACAACCCTAGTTATTTGCTGACGTACTTGCCTACTTCACCAGACAGGAGTTGCTCTACTCACACTTGTCTTTGAATCTTTGGGCCTAGAATATTGTGGAGGCTTAAAATTTATTGACTGAATGCTAAATGTTTTCAATCAAATGAATATGAGATATTCACAATATTTCCTGAATTTTGTTAGTTGAGTGCTATCATAAGAGGTGGAGAGCCAGGTGCTGGTTTGGTCTTGAAAGAAAATGAGTGCCACTGTGATAGGATTGTTTTGTTTTGCTTTCCAAAGATAGTTTGGGCTCTAGAAAATGTACACTTTGCTTATCCCATGACACTTCTTTATTCTTGGAAATTATCTACCTCAGATCCTTTCCTGGGATCCCTCCCTCTCCAGGGATTGTCAGGCACCAGCTGTGTTCTAAACCTTTGGTTTGACACTTTCTCTTTCTCACCAATCAGCTCTGGCACACTGCTTGGTCGGCCTCCCTTTGTAGTAGTTCCTGTGTCTTTTAATCTCATTTCTCACCACTCTCCATCTTCACATTCTACACCCCTTAGTCTGACCCCTGAAACTGCCCCCAAAACCAAGTTCTTCCTTGTTTCTGGGACTAATCAATGCAAGTCCTCTTTTTGTTATTTAATTAATAAATAATAACCATGTGATGCACGCGCGCACACACACACACACACACACACAGAGGTATGTGGAAGATCCTGCTTCTTATCACTCCAGTATTCATCCTTTCCACCTCTGGAAATAGGTAACCATTTCTGTGAAGATTTTTATTATGTCTTATTAGTTTCTTTATGCAAATAGAAGTAAACTTTAAGATATGTATTGCTTAATCCTCCTTTCTGCACTATTAGCAAGGTGTTCCCAGATCTATATTGGTGAGTCTACATTGGTACAGAGAGTTTTCTTAGTCATTTTACCCTTGCATAATGTTCCACTGTATGAATGTACAATGACGTATTCAACTACTTCCTTTTGATGAAAAGTTCCAATCTGTTACTATTACAACAGTATTGTAATTAATAAATTTATACTTAATTTCTCATACGTGAAAAATATGTATATGGGATTACTAGGTCAGATAGTATGGGCATTTGTAATACTGATGGACAAAACCAAACTGCCTCCCATGGAAGATTATACCAATCTATACTCCCATCAGTAACAGATGAGTGTTCCACATTCCCACTGGCTTTGCCACAGACTATTAAGACTTGGTTTTCTGCCATTCTGATGGATGAAAATAGTATTTCATGGAATTTTTAGTTTAACTTTCTATTATGAGTGATATTGCACATATTTTATTATGTTTAGGACTGTATTTCCTTTTTTCCTTATGATTTATACAAGGTCTTTATATATTAGGTAATCCTCCCATCAGTTCTTTGTTCCTTAATTTTGTGAATGATGTTGTTTATGACTGTATTTACAGTGTTGCTTATCAGACAGTGGTTGCAGTTTTAAAAATATAGTCAAATTTATCAATCTTTTCTTTCAACGTGAACCCCAATTTTCTGGTTACTCTGCTTGGAGACAACTAGTTGAGTTGAATGTGGGTACTATGTCAAGCAAGCCAGAAAAACAGACCAGTGTTGGTTAATCTTACAGGGAAGTCTAAATAAGAAAGTGTTTGGGGTTTTGTTCTTCAGATGTTTATATGGTTCTTCAAGCTTTTCCTCTGAAGAAGAAAGAGAATACATAATCTCAATTATAAATTGTATATTAAAGTCTTATAATCTTGCTGTATGAACTTATGATTATATTAATTTATGTTTTGTCATTATATTTGAGAAATAATAAATTACATATCGCTAGGTTTTATACTAGAAAACTGTTATACATTGATTGACTATTGTATTTAATGCTATCATATATGAAAGTAATATAATGGCTATAAATTTCTTAGAAGATAAATATAGGTCAAACTTAATATATATACATATGCACATATATATGTACTTTTTAAGACAGGGTCTATGTAATCCAGGCTCAACTTCAACTCTCTATATAGCCCAAATTGGCCTCAAATTCAAAATCCTCCTGGTTCAGCCTCTCAAGTGCTAAGATTACAGGTGTGCACCATCGTGTCTGGCTGGAATCTATAGTAATTTTTACTTTATAATAAGGTTCTAGGTTATACCTGACTAGTTAGTGGACATTCATTCCTACTTGATCAAATTCAACCCTGTCAAAACTAAGGGAAATAAAGACACATGATTTATTTGATTAGAACCTTAGAGTACATGAAAGGTGAGATCATGTTTAGTAGGGCAGTTTAAATCAGATAATCAAAATAATCATGTAAAGTCAGGTGTGGTGGTGCATACCCATAATTCAGCTGCTTGTGAGGCTGAGGCAGGAGGTGAGCTTGACAATATACAGAGACTCCATCTCAAAAAACATGAAAACAGATGTGGACATAGCTCAGTGGGAAGGCCTTGAGGCCAATCATTACTACTGAAAAAAAAAAAAGATTATGTACCAATAAAAATATTTTTTAAAAATAAAATTGCCTCAAATTCAGGTAAGACAATTGCTCCATCCCCTAGTTTACCATCATTTTTAAAAAGTGAAAACAACTCATTTAGTATTTGAAATCTTCAACTCAGTGCCCTAGTCTATTAAGTAAATTAATCATTTAAAATTCCAAATAAGATAGTATTAGTCACATTACCTTTTTTTAAATATATGAGATTGTATTCCTACCTAGGTTATAAGAATCATCATTTTCCATACTTCTTTTATTCCTTCAATTAGCTTTAAAAAAAATACTCAGTGGGCATGACTTACCGAAGACAGAGCTGGGGGCTGTGGGTACAGTGATGAGAGATAGAAGGCTGTGACTCCTAAGCCACCTCTGAATCGAACCATCATGCCAGAAGGACTTGGCAAACATTTATTGTTGAAATTGTGCTGAAGAGATATTGAACACCTATCTAGAATTGCCAGATTTAACAAAAAAAAATCCAGTATGCTCCATGCAATATTTTAGATATACTTACACACAAAAAAATTTTTGTTTGTCTGAAGTTCAAACATCCTGTATTTTATCTGGCATCTTACTAATGGTTTACTTCTCAGAAAATAAGCCCATACCTTGCATTCATTATTTGTTTAGGCCATTTGAACACTTAAGATGTTTCTCTGTGTCTTTCTCTTTTTCTACTCCACTGATAAAATTCTCTCTCTAGGAACTATTGCCAAAGGAATATCTCTCTTTTCTGGTGTTGATCTTTTTCTTGGTTCCCAACTTTTGGTGCTAAAAACAATTGCATTATGGGAGAACAACATATGGAATCTGTAAAGTCTACAGTTTTACAACTAGTAGCTTTGAAATTGCAGACATAATTTTTCAGTTTAGAGAATTTTTCTATCAAGACCCAATACCCTATATTAAAAGTATTTGGGGCTGGGATTTAGCTCAGTGGTTTCACGGCCTGCTGCTCAAGTGCAAGGACCAGAGTTCGATCCCCTGTACCAATAAAAATAAAAATAATAATAATAAAAAATAAAAACATTTGGCTTCCACACATTACCTGGACATAAGCTGGGAGCAAGTTCATTGGCTTGGAGGTGGTAGCTGAATGGGATACAGAATCCTGGAAGGTGAGTGAAATGCAAGAAGGATTCTTTCAAGGATTGGCCGGGCATAATTTCAGACTCCAGAATGACTGAATTTGGATGTTCTAAACAGGTGCACCCTCCCCCTCTATTAACCAATGAGTAAAAGAGCTATTTTTTTTTTTTTTTGGAAATTGGCCATTTCTCTGCCAGCTGGCACAACTCACTGATTCCACAATAAAAAGTAGTTTGAAGCAGAAAAGGACAAAGTTCCTCACAGGTCAGTCTACAGGTTTAACTTTTATAAAATGTCCTTAAAGAAACAAACATTTCAATCTACCTGTGTATACATACACAATCACTTTTTCATTAAAAAAATATCTTCCATCCAGGTTCCAAGACTGACAGAATTACTTCTTATTTTGCAAAGCTGGAAACAAGGTGTATGATTTGCTTTCTTGGGCTAGAAAACATCTAGCCTCTGACTGAGGCCACATTTTCACTTGTCATCACACCAAAAGCCAGTAATACATTGGCTGATCCAACAAACTTCTGTAGTGTTCAAAGATGTCCAGAGAACAACATGAGAACAGAGCACTTCATACCCTACCGCTAATGGAATTTGGGAATGGGTGACCCTATTTTTTGCCCTAAATTTCTACTCAAGGAGAGGCCAAGAACTGGCCTTCCATAAGCATCCCAATATAGCACTCCTGACACAGGGCTGGGAAACTGACCTCTCTTTTTCACATAAATCTGGAGTCTCTACATAAATGTTTCTCTGGAAGCAACACCAAGAAACATCCATTTGTGAAGATTTTATAAAAAGCAAAATATGAGTTGACATTCTATTCCTACAAACATAACAAAGAAAGCTCTATACAGGAAAAAAAAATCCTCAATCAAGGAGTAAGAAAACAAACAAAAAAACCCCATGGTTCTCAGGCTTCTTTGTACTCCATGTGGCAAAAATGGAGCCTAATAGTAAAAGCCAAAGACATAATAGCAAACACAATGATAAAGCTCTCCTTTGAGGACTCAATTTACTTTGAATATACTTTTGAAATTGGGGAGTGTGGGTAGGGGCACAGCCAGGGCCTATAAAGGGTTTCTGGGGCTCAGATAGGTCAGGTGAACTAATGAGGCCACCTGGAGAACCTTTGCCCTAAGCATAGAAAACCTGACATGGGAACAAAGCTTTGGTCTCAAGGAAAGTGATGAGTTTGTATGACCTGAATTTGTCTCCCAGTCCAGCTTCTGAAGCCTCACACTTGACTCCTTTAGAAAGAGAAAGACAGAAATGGATCAAAAAACTACCTTGCTAATAGTGCAGTCACAAAAGAGTGAGGGTAGAGAGTGAGGCTACCAGGGCTTTCAGCCTGACCACCACTGTGGCCCTGAGGTCCTCTCTTTTAAAGCTGCTCATATCCCTGGTTCCCCATTCTTTAAAAAAAAAATGGATGGAATAACAGCACCTAAAACACACGGTTATTGTCCATATTCAAAGACACCCAACTGCCAGTCCATAATAGGCTGGGTAAACATATATAGTGTCTATAAAATAGAGCCCTATACAGCAATAAGAATGGAGAAAGGAGAACACCACAAAACTATCAGGATGGGCCTTATGGAACTCTGCATCGAGAGAAGACAGTTACAGGAGATCACAGACAGTAGGACTCCATTTATATGAAGCTTAAAAACAGGATAAGCCAAAACTATTTAGATTTCGAAGACTTGGCAGACATCCTGAATGGCTGTGCACTGGACATGTCACACTGTGAATGGGACCTGCTCCCAGGGGACTTAGGAGAAAAACGTTAGGAGGCTGGGATCACAGCCTGAAAAATATGGCTTCTTTTTTGCAACTACAACTAGAACCACATTATGGTCTAATTATGTGGTTTAATGCCCCTAATCCCATACCCTGTTTCTGCTTTCATGCACAAGGAAAGAGACTCCTGCTGGGATTATCCAGAGTCCAGCCAAAAATGTAACTCCTAAAGGGGAAGACTAGGATTAAAAAAAATTAAAACAGGATTAACCCGATGAGCTGGCTGCAATCATTAAAATCATTGTGCAATCTTTATTTTACTCTATTTTGTTAACAACATGTACTGGTATGGTGTGTTTATAAATAGATTCAAAAAGGTAATGCAGCCTACATATCAATTCTCTATTTTTTTCTAGTATGTGCAAGATATTTTATCTAAATAAATGGAAGAAGCTTAAAATAGATACCTATGAGCCCGATACTGAGGTATTTAAATATCCACATATCCACACAGGAGAAAACACCTTTTCAATTACAGTTATGCAGGAACATCATGCAGCAACCTTGCATACTGATACAAGTTTACACAATTGGGCTGGGGATTTAGCTCAGTGGTTCTGCCACCTGCTCCACAAGGGCAAGGACCCGAGTTCAATCCCCAGTACCAAAAAACAACCAAAAAAAAAAAAAACCCACAAGTTTACACAATTTACACTATTGAGCTGTTTGCTTCTTGTCGGGTGATGGAAGCCCAGGGAACACAAGGCATAGTCCCTTGGACAAACACTGGAGCCACACTATTAAACTGAAGCTCAAGACATACTTGAGATGCATGTGGGTCTTGGCCTAGTTGCCCATGAGCAGCGAAACAACTTGAAATGCTCTGCACTACTCTCAGAATCTATGGGAAAGCACAAATAGCACCTAAAAGCTTAAAACCCTCTTTTCCCTCTCTATCGGATGGAGAAGAGAGATTCCCATGCAACTCTTCTATTGGCTCACCTCTGCCGAGGAATGTCTCTGGTTGCCTTTGATTTCTTCTATGCTTCTTCGGTAATATTCAGTCCCTTCAGTTTGTCTACCAGAGGAAGACAGACAGAATCCTGCAACCATCTGTACTTTATGTGTGCAGAGGGCCCTCATATTTACACTATCAACTGCATCTTTTCTTGATGCAGACACCTTGATACTGAGGGTGGGGGTTTTCTTTACCATTTTATGCTTGTGTTAGTTTTTAATTTCTCTCTTCCTCTCTCTCTGCTCCCCTCCTCATCCTTCCCTTCTCCTTCCTTTTTTCTCCCTGTTTTGTTTGTTTGTTTGTTTGGGCTGTACTGGTTATCTAACCCAGGGGAACTGTACCACTGAGCTGCCTCTTTGTTTTTCAAATTTTGAAACAAATTCTCACTAAATTGCCCAGGCTGGCCTTGAAAATGTGATTCTCCTGCCTCTGCCTCCAGAGTAGCTAGAATTACAGGCATGTGCCACCTCATCCAGCTATTTTCTTTCTTTTTCAAACATCTTTTTAGATACTATGCTTTATAACTTTTCTCTAATATGAATAGTCTGTGTAATCATATGTGTACTTTCCATCATAAGGACTAAGTTTCAAGCTCCATCTCAAGAATGGAGAACAATTGCTGTGCAGTTGAGATGGCTTCACAGCACCTCTCAGAGTATACTTTTGTTTTAAACTTGAAGTTATTTTTATTTTTATCAATATAATCCATTCACTTAGCATTCTCCAGTTTTACTGAGGTATGATTGACATAGAAAAATGTAATATATTTTAGAGTGTACAGATTGTCTTGTTTAAATGTTAGTTATTAAGTCTGCCAAAAGCCAAAGATCTTCTTGGTTCAATCAGAAAAATTAGCTTCAAGGTGTGCTGGCTAGACTCTGTGTACCTGCCTCACAGCTGTTTCTTTGCTAGTTTGTGCCCACAGACTGCAAGATGGAGAGAAATGTTACTCTGCTCCTTTGTAGACTGCTGGGTCAAACTAAGCAGACATGGGCAGGTTCTCTTACATCGACTGCCTGAGTCGCGCTGTAAGAAGAAGCAATCTCTCCTCTCGTCTATGCCATCCACTCAGCAGCTGAGAAGCAGCAACCATGCATGAGTGCATCTCCATCCACATTGGCCAGGCTAGTGTCCAGACTGGTAATCCCTGCTGGGAGTTCTACTACCTGGAACACAGCATCCATCCCAATAGCCAGATACCAAGTGACAAGACCACTCAGGGAGGAGATGACTCTTTCAGTACCTTCTTCAGTGAGACTGGTGCTGGCAAACATATGCCCAGGGCAGTGTTTGTAGACCTGGAACCCACATTCATCCATGAAGTGCACACTGATACCTCCCACCAGCTCTTCTACCCTGAGCAGCTTATCACAGGCAAGGCAGATGCTGCCAATAATTATGCCATGGGGACTACACCATTGGCAAGGAGATCACTGACCCTGTCTTGGATCAAATTCAGAAACTGGCAGACCAGTGCACAGGTATACTATTTCCACAGCTTTGGGAGGGGAACTGGCTCTGTGTTCACCTCCCTGCTGATGGAACGTCTCTCCATTGACTACACAAGAAGTCCAAGCTGGAGTTCTTCATTTGCCCAGCCCTCCAGGTTCCCACACCTGTCATTTAGCCCCACAACTCCATCCTCACCACCCACACCACCCTGGAGCACTTGTGCCTTCATGGTTAGACAATGAGGCCATCTATGACATCTGTTGTAGAGACCTCGATATTGAGCGCCCAACCTGCACTAACCTGAATAGGTTGATAGGTCAAATGGTATCTTCCATCACCACTTCCCACTTCCTTCTGATTTGATGGAGCCCTAAATGTTGATCTGACACAATTCCAGACCAACCTGGTGCCCTATCCTTGCATCCACTTCCCTTTGGCTACATATGCCCCTGCCATCTCTGCTGAGAAGCCTACCATGAACAACTTCCTGTAGCAGAGATCACAAACGCCTGCTTTGAGCCGGCCAACCAAATGGTGAAATGTGACCCTTGCCATGGTAAATACATACCTTGCTGCCTGTTGTATCATGGTGACATGGTCCCCAAAGATTTCAGTGCTGCCATTGCCACCATCAAGAGCAAGCATACCATCCACTTTATGGACGGGTGTCCCACTGGCTTCAAGGTTGGCCTCCCTCTGTGGTGCTAGGTGGAGACCTGGCCAAGGTACATCAGGCTGTATGCTTGCTGAGCATGTGGCACGAGCATGTGGCCCACCTGAAACACAAGTTTGATCTGATGTACACCAAGTGTGCCTTTATTCACTGTTACATGGGTGAGAGGGTGGAGTAAAGGGAGTTTTCTGAGGCCCAGGAGGACATGGCTGCCCTAGAGATGGATTATGAAGAGATTGGAGCAGATAGTACTGATGGAGAGGAAGAGAGTGAAGAGTATTAATCTGTCTGCTGCAAGTTTACACTCTGGTGTCTCGTCTTACACATTTTTTTTTTTGGTTCTGTGGAATTATTTGAGCCCTATACTGTCAATAAAAATATTTTCATTAAAAAATAATAAAAGAAATGGAGGAAACAAGGTTGGCATTAATGACCAGCTTCCCATCATGGAGCCTGGTGGAGACCTGGCCAAGGTGCAGCAGGTTGTGTGTAAGCTGAGCAACACCACAGCCATTGCTGAGGCCTGGACCCACCTGGAACACAAGTTTGATCTGATGTACACCAAGCGTGCCTTTGTTCACTGATATGTGGGTGAGGGGATGGAGGAAAGGGAGTTTTCTGGGGCCCAAACGGCCATGGTTGCCCTAGAGAAAGAATATGAGGAGGATGGTGTGGCATCTGTTGAAGGAGAGGGCGAGGAAGGAGAGGAATACTAAAAATGTCACAAAGGTGCTGCTTTTAAAGGAAGTTTATTCTGTTCAAAACATTGAAAAGTTGTGGTCTGAGCAGTCAATCCATATGTAGCAGTGTATGCTCTCATATACAATTACTGACCTATGCTTTAAAAATAAATGCTTTGTCACCGACCCAAATTGTCCATTTCTCTGATGGGTTTTGAAGAAAGTATTTCCTGTCCTAAATTAAAACAAATAAACAAACTAAGCGACATCTTTCTGGACATAACTATCAAAGTGGAAACTTGGATCAGGTAAGCCAAGTTTTAGTATTTGTGTTATCTTTTTTCTCCTCTTCTTTACCCACCCATTCTCCACCCCTCATAATTTCTTCTCATTTCCTTTTTTCTAATGGACATGGTACTCATTAAAGTTGAACAGAAATGTAAATCTGAATTTTATTGATTGGACAAGATAAAAATTTCGTTTAAAAAGCATGGATGAGGGGCTGGGGATTTAGCTTAGTGGTTCTGCTGCCTGCCTCACAAGCGCAAGGTCCCAAGTTCAATCCCCGGTACCAAACCAAATAAACAAATAATCAAAAAGGCATGGATGAGATTTACATTAAACTTTGTTTCTGTTATTTATAAAGATTTCAGGTTTTTTCTTGTATCCAGAATTCTGGGTTGAATACACACACAATGAAGATAACAAACATTTATTCCACTAAATTGGGTAAAGAAAATGTTGAGAATAAAATTACATGAAAAATAATTCATTCGGGTCAGTAGTGCAGCTGGCTAGGGAATTGTATAAGATATATTATTTATTATGGTCAGTGATTGTAGAGCCAACCCAATTTATCTGAAGGACTCTAAAATTATGAGAATTTACTGAATAGGAATTAAGTGCCACTTTAGTTTTCATCTAAAATAACCAATTTGATTAATGGGAGTTCAATCTATAATGTAAAAAAGAAACTAGACATAAATGATGAAGTTTGGCTGTATCAACATTTCACAAACTGTTTTCTAGAGACTGTACTTTGAATTATTACTATGTCTTCCATGGTGACATGTCAGGGAACTGGGCATGGGGCAAATAAATTTGGAAAATGCTGAAAAAGATTTAGGTCATTATCCTAGAATTATGTTTTTTCTTCAAAAGCCTGCTAATATTATTCCTTTATCTATCTTGTAGACTTTGTGTACTTTTCTTACAACAGCCCCAAACAAGACACAACCCAAATGTCCATCAATCCATGAATAGACAAAAAAATGTGGTATATTCATAGAATGGAATCCTATTCAGCCATTAAAAGGAATGAAGTACACAACATGGGTGAACCTGTTACAACACAGCCAAATCTTGAAAAAATTATGCTAAGGAAAAGAAAAGAAATCAGATACAAAAGACCACATATTATATTATTTCACATTTATAAGAAACATTCAGAGAAGAAAAATATCTGGAGATAGAAAATAGACTAGAAGTTTCTTGGGACTTTGGGCAGGAATGGGAATGTTGCCAATGGGTACCAGGGATCTTTCGGTTGTGATGAAAATATCCAAAAATTAGGTTGTTGTGATGGCTACATGACCCTGTAAACTTACTTGGCATCTTTGAATTGTACAGTTAAAATTGGGTGAAATTTATATGACTTATTTCTCACTAAAGAAAAGAAAATCCTTTCTTCTTTGATGAAAACTTTGAGCTAGCCCATTTTATTCTCTCATTTAGAATCTCTTCAAATTCTTATAGCAGCTCCAAAATATACAATTTTATCTATGACCAAGACTACACATAACAACTCACTGTCAGTTATACCAAATAAAGACTCCTCCTGTTTGGTGATCTCTTTATTTTGATAAGACTGTGATAAACATGATTTGAACAACTTCAAGGCCAGGGCTAAGCTCATAAATGCTCAAGCTGAGACTCTAAAAGTACACAGGGAAATAAATTGTGGCATATTCACATCATGGACTATTTCACAGCAAGGTTTCTCAACCTCTGCACTATTGACATTTTGGGCCTGATAATTCTTGGTTGTGAAGTTGCTGTCCTGTGCCTTGCAGAATGGTTAGCAACAACCTCTCCCCAGCCTACGGGTTGTGACAAATGCTTCTAAATACTGCCAAAGTTCTTGCGAGGGGAAAATCACCCCAGTTTAGAACCACTTTTATACAGCAATGAGAATGAACAAATTCCAACTACTTACAAACAATATGGATAATTCACACAAACATAACTTTGAGCAAAAGAAGCTATACACATAAGAGTGTATAATGTAGAATTCCATTTATAATAAGAGTTCAAAACTGGCAAAATTAATCAGGATGTTTACTTCAAAGGAGACAGTGACTGGAAGGGGTGTCTGGGATTTAAGAAGCATCCTGTTTCCTAATCTGGGTGCTGATTACAAAAGTGTGTTCACTTCATGAAAATTCATTGAGCACCACACTTAAAACAATTTATATATTTTTCTCTCTATATTATATATTATAAATATATTATATTAAATATATTATATATATTATATATTGTAAACATATTACATATTGTAAATATATATTTTTCTATATATTTATTTTTTTCTATTTTTCTCTAGTCTACTTGAATAAAAAGTTTTAAAATATGGGTCATCACTGCTGCAAAAACAAGGGCATTCAAGGTGATGCAGAAGGGGCTCAACACCTTTCTAACAGGATGCTAATTCATTCCTTCATAGGCCCACCATGGCGCCTTCTGGCCCACCCGCAACTGTAAGACAGAAATCCAGTGTGTTCTGTTAATGAATGGAAGCTTGTTTCCGTGGTATTTCATTATCCAGGTGCCAAAGCCAAGAAAGAACCCCCCTACCCCAATTTTCAATTGATACTTACAAAGCACAGACTTAAAATTGATTTCACTGGGAATCAGCTATTGAGGCCAAACAAAGAAAGCCTCACTCTGATGCTAAAGAAAATAATGGTGCCAGTTCTCAAATCTGAGAGTGTAACAAGTCCCCCTTTAGTAATACCAATGCCTAAGGTGACTTTGCTGGCAACTACAGTTGTTTGTTACAATTGTGGAGAGTGAGTTGTGGTGATTAATTTGTGTTCTCCCTCTCAGATGGTATCCCATCTCTTGACCAATAACTTGCTGTTGCAGATAGTAGACCAGATACAGAGTAGAGTTTGTGATCATAGTGACCTTTGATCCAGGCTGAGTCAGTTTACATTGGCCCAGCCTAATAATAAAGCCAATGAATACACACTCTCTATATAACTTAGCTAAAAACTTCAAAGAATCAGGAGTTTCTTTTAACTTTTAAACTTCACATGTGCTTATATGTATATATACGTACATGTTCATAAATAAACAAGAGATAAACAAACAATTTTCCACAAATATCTCATGCCTCTGTACATCTTATGAATGGGGCTGACTGCCATTTATTCCAGACTAACTACTGAAGGATATTTGCATAGTGAACAGCCTTAGAAGCTAGGGATAATGTCTTCTTCTAGAATAAAGGGCCAGTCTGCTCAGTGCCTTTCAGGTTTAGGTTCAGGTGACCTATGATAAGGGTTGTTCTCCTTTGCTAAAACTTACTGAAATGCAGGCATCTATCTAGATGCATCCAAGTTGCTCCTGTGGGAGTTAGACCCAAAGGAAAATGACATTTGTGCTGATACTCACACTGCTTGCTGTGCCATCAGTATTGAGTTCCTTTATTTTTGACCCGTAAGTCTCATGTTTCTGTCAGTATCCATGAAATGATGGCAAGCCAACTTATCAAATCATAAATGGGCTAAAAATCTCAGACTCTTCAAAGTTCTTGACTGTGTACCTTAATTCTATATATATTTTTAACTTTCTGGTTTTTCCTTTTTTCTTTTTTTTTTTTTTTTGGTACCAGGAATTGAACTTAGGACCTTTCATTTGTGAGGCAGGAGGTGGAACCACTGAGCTAAATCCCCCGCCCTACTTTCTGGTTTTAAAAAGTAGATCTTTTACTCAGTCACTCAATAGGATGCTGGAGGCAACAATACTATTTATTGGTTTACTATGTATCCTTCCAGCAATATTGCATGCATTTATGTTTCATTTTCTTTTTTTTCCCCTCCAAAATGTTACCTGACTAAAGATAGTGTTTTGCACTATACCTTTTCTACATAACAAAAGGCTTGGAAACCCTACCATTTTGTTATATTATCATACATCAATCTTTTTTTTAAGAGTTTCAAATTAGTCCATAGTATGGCTATATTATAATAATAAAACTGCACAGTACAGAAATGGTCCTTTTATTGAGTGATATTTAGCTTGGTTTCCAAGCTTTTATTACTAAATGATGCACAAAATAACTTTGCACATATGCCATCTAACAAAATCTCTATAGAAAAAAGTGCTAGAATATGAATCATTAGCTCAAAGAATATGCTTGTTAGTTTTCATTTTATCAGATATTTCCAAACCTCTGCAGAAACTGTATTAATATACATGTCTGCTAGAAGTGTATAAAAATGCCTGTTCTTCCTCAACCCCTTGCCAATACATCATATTGGCTAAAGTTTCTTTTACCTATGCCAAGCAATAGGTGAAAATTAAATCTCACACTTTTAATTTGCATTTCTTATAATGAATGACATTTCTTATAATGAATGAGATTATAATGAATGAGATTTCTTATAATGAATGAGATTCCCACTGAAGGAACGAGATTTTTTTCATATACTTAAGTGTCAATTTTACTTTCTTTTCTGTAAACATCCATCTTTTCTTCACATTTTATCAACTGGATCACAGATTTTTCTTGAAGAATTGATTTATAGAAACTTTGAAAAACAGTCCTTTTGTAGTCTATAAGTTATAAATTATTCCTCAAGTTTTTGTCTATGTCTTTGTTTTATTTTTAAAATTTTATATGTAATTTTAAAAATTATGTTGAAATGTTACAATATCTGAGTTTGTGTCACACTTGGAAAAAATCTTTGCCATTATTTCATTATACTGTATAAGGTTCATGATTTCTTCTAGTAGTTCTATGTTTTTGTTTTGTTTGGTTTTGGTTTTTTAAAAATGCTTATAGCTGGGGTTCATCAGACCTTCATTTTAAAATATACATTAAAATATTTTTCTTTGCTCACAAGGCTATGGATATCTTTGAAACAAGACTATGTTCTCAACTCCTTGACCACATTTTAAAAAAAAATCCTTGGTTCCAGCACCTGTCTCGAAAGTGCAAGGTCCCGAGTTCAATCCACAGTACCAAAAATAAAATAAAATAAAAATCTTCATCCTTTGGTAGGTACTGACCTGTGGCCTTAGATGTAGTGTGGACTATATAGTGAATGTTGTTACCCTACAAAGAACTTATAGATAGCTTTCCAGTGGGTATTTTATTGTACAAAACTTTGAAATTACATATCCTAGAAAAATGAAGATAATCCAGAAAAAGCATGCAGAGTGTCATTGTTGGCTCTGTATAGGAGTGGTGCGAATGCTTGGCATAGTATTCCCTCCTCTTTCAAATCCATCCCAGTTACTAAAGACTAGGCCATTTGACCTCTCATTGATTTCTCATTTTTTGTCCCAAAGTGTCTTGAAATTTATTTTTTATTCTGAGAGTTGTATAGGAGAATTAAAGAGAAGAAAAAAATTTTAACTTCATATATAGGAGTTTTTAAATAAAAATACTTGTAACCAAATTCACTTCAAAATAAGATAGAAGAAAAAAAGAAAGTAAAAGAAATCTTGCTGTCAAAAAAACACACCTGTAAATGAGAAAACCTGTCATTAGTTTAAGAATTGCCATAAACTTCAGTCATCTAATATTTTTCAGCCTAAATATCTGCCTTTTGGTTTTCATTTACTGCACTAAGAATAAATAATCTCTTCTATGAAGACAAGTGCTATATAAGGCAATACATTATTAATTTGTAAACCTAATGGGATAAAGTTGATCAAAAGCCTATGATCAGATAAACTAAGGCAAGAAGTCCATTAGATTAGAGGAAAGGTACAAAGATTATCAGTTCTTTGATTCACTTTAGGTAATTTTAGGTGATAGGTATGAAACATGAATGGGTAGCACATTTTGTCTACGTTTTTCCTAGAAATGCTGGAATTACAGAAAACTATAAAAGAAAGGTAGGCTCATTTCGGGGAATTCTTCCGATGAGGTCTTTAACAGTCAAATCTATCCAATGTGACAAGTGAATTCTTTTGAATTTCTTCCCATTGTACTTTTCAAGGGTCAATAGTGTGGTCTGGAGATTTATAACATCAAGAATTAGAAGTTACCCACTGAAGCCACTGTTCACTGTGATAGGGCATGGGGCACGTTTACAGAGACTGTCACCACAGGCAAAAAACAGCTGACTAAGAAAGGATGGTCTCCAAGCTTTTCCAGAAAGCTGTCTGCTTGCTAGATAATGGTGAAACAGGACAAGAAGGGTTAGTTTTTAAATGTTTCAGCTGGAATAGTTTTAAATATTCTCTAAGGAATGTAGGAGCCATAGAAATTTGCATTAGCTAGTAAATAACCTAACATTTTTTTTAAAAAACCTGGAAAGAGCAAATAGTATACTTCAGTAGAGGAAACCCCTCTGTTACTAACTAAGCAGCAGCCCTCAGGTGTGTGCCAGTGCTCCTGGTTTATATGAGGAAATTAGGCTAGGTTGTGGTGTTTAAGCCTGGTTGAACAGAGGAGCCTCCTCAATAGCTTTTGAAGACTTCAAACCAACACAGATCCATTCAATTAAATGCTCCAGGAGCTCCAATCAAATGCATTTCAGCATAATAAAAGGAACACAAGAAGGCACAAAACCCATACATGCAAAAGTGAATTCTAACTTGGGACTGCCAACACATAAATATCATCAGAAAATTATAGTCTCAGATGAATATTGGCTTCTCTATACATAAATAATAAATATGCTTGACAGTGAAAACAATAAAACCATTCGAGGCATAGAATAATATGAAAGATACTGTGTCATTAACTTGTGGTAACATTTGTACTTTTTATCCAATTTCAAACTTATGAGATGAGGATATATCATGTTTTTATAATTTAAATACTCAAATGTTTTTAATATAAACTACAATCCACAGTATGAGGTTATAAGTTTTAAATTTCTCACTGAAAAATATCAAGAGTGTAACACTGACCAGGTGCAAGGGCACATGACTATTACAGTATTCAGGAGGCTAAAACAGGAAGAACACAAGTTCAAGGCCAGTTTGGGGCTGCATAGTAAGTTCAAGGCATAGTGAAACCCTGTCTAAAAAAAGTATAACATGGTATAAGCCAAGAGATTATTTCATGGGGACATACACACTCTTTGTTTTATTAGAGAGAGAGATAATACTAAATAGCAGCCAGCGCCAATGCCATGACTAAGAAGGCAGCATAAATCAATTCTTATAAGAGATTCATTTGAATAGGGCCTTACATAAATAAACCAACCCCCTCAAACAGCTTGCTATCCTGAATTTTTAGCCAGCAGGAGATGAGTCCTTAAACTACAGATCCTAGGACTGGGCCTTATAAGAGGAGCCAATGAACCTGCTGAAACTGTATGTACAATGTGTTCCTGTGTGGGTGTGTTTGCACAGAGATGTCTTACCCTTTTTTTAAAAGCCAAGAAACCTTTCAGTAGCCTACGAATTCTTTTTCAGAAAAAAAAAATTTTTAAATGCATGAAACACTTTGGATTGCAAAGAAAAAAAGAATTATAATGGGCTGGAGATTTGGCTCAGTGGTTCCGCCGCCTGCCTCGCAAGTGCAAGGTCCTGGGTTCAATCCCCAGTACCAAAAAAAAAAAAGAATTATAATTATCAAAATGGTTTTGAAAAATTCAACATCACTGGTCATTCAAGATGCAGATGAAAACAACACTGAGATTCCATCTCACTCCAAAAAGAATGGCTACTATTAAGAAATCAACCAATAGCAAATTCTGGCGGGGCTGGGGGAGGAAGGAACCCTTCTCTACTGTTGGTGGGAGTATAGACTGGTGCAACCACTGTGGAAATCAGTGTGAAGACTCCTCAAAAAACTAGGATTAGAGGTCCCATTTGACCCAGCTATTCCCCTGCCGGGTATCATCCCCAAAGAATTAAAAGAATCATACCACAGTGATATATGTGCACCTATGTTTATAGCAGCACAGTTCGTAATAGCTAAAACTTGGAAACAGCCCAAAAGCCCATCAACTGGTGAGCGGATAAAGAAGATGTGTTTTTTAAAAAATAAAATGGAGTACTGCTCAGCCATAAAAAAAGATAACCTTGAGAAATTTATAGCTAAATGGATACACTTTGAGGCCATACTCTTAAGTGAAATAAATAGGACACACGTGTAAATACCGAATCATTTCTCTGGTGTGAGAAACTGAAGGTGTAAATGAGGACTAAAATGTATAATAGATATTGTAAATAGAAAGAAAATGTTTAAAGGGAAAGAGGAACTAGGGAGGGAGGCAGGGGAAAGGAAAGAAGGAAAAGAAAAAACTTGAAAGCAAGAAGGAAAAAGTGGAAACAAAGCTTTTGTGCATGGGGGGTGGGGGTTGAATGGAGGGCGGGGGAATGAAAAAAAAAGAATCAAGATATATCATGTACAGGTACAAATTCTTAATGATAAATGTGATCATAAGGTATACCTAAATGTACCAATAAACTCAATAAAAATTTTTTTAAAAATCACAGCACAGTAATAAAAATGCTCCTTTATCAACTTTAGATAACAAGCTCTAGCTGTCTAGATAGATGGCTATAATGACAATCTTAACTCTGTAGTAACAGTGAGTTACAAGATACATTAAGGACAGCAAATGCTCATGAATCAGAAGTGGATGAGAAAAAGAAAAGAGAAAACAACCTAGGGGCATAAAATAAAACAGTCTTCGGCATACACAGTAGCTGATGCAAAAACTGAAAGTAAACCACAGTTTCATTTCTGAACGGTCTGGCAGGCATCTGGGAGGGAAAACATGGGAAGTTCAGTTACATTATTATTTGAGAAAAAAAACTTAGAAAAATATAAACTTTTTGGTACTAAAACTACACAGAAATTTTTCCCATAAATCTTTTTTTTTTTTTTTTTGGTACCGGAGCTCGAACTCTGGATCTTGCACTTGCAAGGCAGGCGGCGGAGCCACTGAGCTAAATCCCTGGCCCTTTTTTCTTTTCTTTTTTTCCCTTTGGCTCTTTATCAAGAGAATATTATAATTAATGAACAATAATCTTAATACCATTTCAGTAGACATAACAATGATGTCCACAGAACTTTTAAAAAATATTTTTTAAACAAAACAATGCCAGTACAGTAAACAAGGAAGTGGGGCTCATGAAATACAGCAAGGGACTTGGCTATTTGAACGCTAACACACCAGGGACACGCTGACAAGACAGGGGCCTTGACATCGGAACTGAGACCGCCTGCGGCTGTGCTGGAGTCAGAGAACACAGGTTTTCAGTTCTGCAGCCCTCACACTCCATCAAAAATACTCTTCCTTGCTGTGTGCACTGCCATAGTGACTATAAAATGGGCATCACGTGTTCCAATAAGCTTTATTTATAGACGCTGAAATTTGAATTTATCCTTTCCACATGTCGTGAAAATAATTTGTTCTTTAATTTTTTCCCAGTCTTTTAAAACTGTAAAAACCACTCTTAGCTTACAGGCTTACCAAAACAAGCACTAGACTAGATTTGACCCACAGAAAGTAACTTGCTAACCGCAGGTCTATAGGTTCAAGGTTTCCCTTACATCTCGACTCTGGTATCCTTCTCTTTCCACAAGCCTCTGTCTGTATCGTCGTTCTAAAGGTAGTAACCATTTCTACATTTTATCTGCAACTAAACATAAAGCTAACCATGATGATAAGTAGACAGAAAACTTTACAGAAACTTTCTGTTCCATGGAAATAAGGATGTAATCCAGGACGAATTTGCAGTAAAGAAATTATTTAATTCCAACTGTCTTTATTAAAATAAACACACATACATAAGAAAAGGGTAGAAAAACTTGAATGTACAACTTTCTGTATTCAAGGATCATTTCTTAGCACATGCCTGTAATCCCAGCACTCTGGGAGGCTGGGGCAGGAGGATCACAAATTCAAGATCAGCCTAGATAATGCCTGGGGAATGTAGTTCAGTGCAAAGGCCCGGGGTTCATTCCTCAGTACTGGGGGGAAAATTGTCTATCAGCAGAATCATGTAACTCATGCATTATGATATATACAGCTCTAGATTTCCCAATGAAAAAGAAGCCAAGACACAATTAACTTGGTGCAATCCTAGTAAGAGGCTTCGTTTCAATGTCATTCAGATATCACTGAGATACTGTTTGTTCTGAGACAAAACATAGAATAAGGCCACTGAAATTGGTAAATGTGTGTTTCTCAGTTCTATTTTTTTTTTTTTTTTGGTACTGGTGATCGAACTCAGGTTCTTGCTCTTGTGCAGCAGGTGGCGAAGCCACTGAGCTAAATCTCTGGCCTGGCTCTACTATTGTATTGTCTTCAAGAAGATCTCAGGAAATTTACAACACTTGTTAATTCTAATGTCCTCATCTGTGATTTGTGACCCTTATAATCACTCATTATGGAGAATTGCTAGGATAATTAAATAAGCCTTGAGGAGTGTAATAAAATGAAGGGTTATGCACTGTGTTACCCTCCTAGAAACACAGCACATCTCAAATCGAGTCTCCTGAAATGTGTAACTGTATTCAGAAGATGCTCTAAACCACACAATTAAAGTATTCAACCCAAGTCCTACCTGCCCCGCTGACACTCACCCTATTGATGCTCTACCACAGGCTGGACTCTGCTACCTCTGTTTTCTTAATATTCTTTTGCAATTAGTTTTGGTAATGAGGCTGTGTGTATGACACAGGCTCCTTGAACAGTGAAAGATTAAAATTCTGTACTGAGCTGTGGAAATACCAGTGAAACCTCTAGTACATCTGAGAACAGGCCCATAGCTTGTGGAGCTTTGGGAACTTGTAGCTCATGAATGCTCAACTGTGCGGCACTCACATAATGAATAAGGCAAGGTCTAGAGTTACATGTAAGTCGCTGCAATTATTTCTAAGGACACTTATTCTTGAGTGCGTGCATTCACTTACTAGAACACTGAAGCCTTGTATTACTAAGGTGAAATACTGAGTTTGATTCCAAGGACTACTGTTCTGAAAACTGGCTTCAGAGCCTCACCCAAACTAATGTTTATTGCCTTTTGACAGTATTTGCTAAAGCTCACATACCCTAAAGTTTATACAACATTCCAAAAAGGTTCTGAGAAAAACCACTGTCAAAGCCATCACAACATCTTTAGTTTCTTCACTGAATAATCTGCATCAATGTGCTTAAATACATGTTTAAATAATCGAAATACTCTCCTTTATTCTCACAGTCACATACTGTCCATTACATCTGTTATATTAATGGGGGGCCAGTAACTGGAAGCATGGCATTCATATTCTAGCTGTACCACTCACATTTGTGCATCCTAAAGCAAACAGGGATAGGAACATCAACTCCCTCACAGGTTACTATGGAGCAGGACACCATACAGAAAGTTCTTGGATAAAAGCTTGTTCCTTTCCTCTATTTGGAGAACCCAGGTGAATACGCCTTCCCAAGGGAGTTTATTACATCAATAAGAATTAATAACATAATGTGGTACTTATAAAGTTTTGTCAATTACAGCTTCAACCCTGCAAAGAAAATGGAATAAACCAGTTACCTATGATGACCCAGATTTTCCCACTCACTAATTGTAGCTAACTGTGCAGAGACAACATATCCTTTAGACAGAGTTTTGTATCTCTCTGAGAAAACAGATTGTGTGACTCAGTTTCTGTGCAGCACCCATTATTTTCTTCATTCAAATAAACTCTCTCCAGTAAAAGACTTCAGTCTTATCCTGTGCCACACACCCAGCCAACATGGCCCTCTTCAGCGTAAACCATCGTCTCCCAAGAATGGGAATTCTACCTTCTTCATACCTATCACAGAGACACTAGATAGGATTGCCAAAAAACTTGCACTTCCCCAATTTATGACAGAATGAAATGATCCCTCCAAAGTTTCTTCCCAATATCATGGGAGATCCCTTTAATAATCTCATGGTTTCTAGGCACTCCTCATTGATTTCCAATGAAAGGCAAGCAGTATCTGGTTGCCAAAATCCTTAAGCCTTGAACTCCAGTTGGGTCAAATTTTTATAATGTGAAAAATTCACTGGTAGCCTTGTTTCCTTTATCATCTACAAATCATAGTTATGACTTGGCTCAAGTTTAGCAGCCTTGTAGAAACAAATCGTTCTGTTCATGTTTACTGAACACTGTCATAGTGGTAAGGCTAAGTAATAAAATTATTCTTACTCATTGAGTCTATGAACAAAAGAAATTTACTTTCAGTTACTCACCTTATGTCACCACAAAGAAAGAAATGTGCGTGACAGTGAGGCTAACATGTATTTGCTAATTTATGCTATTTACTTTTTTCTAAATCTGCTGAGAGTCTCTAAATTGAATTCATTATTATCTTGAGATATTAGTGGTAGATGGCTGCCAAAATATTGTACAAATGAGGCAGTGATACATTATGAGTTACCTAATCCAGCTGTATTGGCTGCTTGGCCTTATGCCTCATTCTCTCTATGAAATAAACAACCTGTTAACCACAGAGAAGCTGATAAGACTTTAGCTTCTCCTCTGGGTAAATCTCTAAAGACTCATTTGAGTTAAATGGGTTTCCTTCACAAACTTGATTCATGAGATGGTGAGGACTACACTAATTAATTCACTGAATTACTCTTTGAACTGGTGGCACAAGTTGCATAAATACTCAGTAGATGCTGCCAATAAACAGAATACTTCTGAGGAGAATTTTCTAAGATATGCTCTAAAAAGTGAGACTCCTGTGAAATACGCAAATTCTGAAGTTAATTTAAAGTCAAGGGATGAGTGCAAAGTGTTCTCTCTCTCTCTCTCTCTTTAGTAACTACTCAAAACATTGTCATAATGGTGTCCCACTGGGCCAAGAGTTGAAATGATTCCCTATGACTGAGGAAAAGATCTTCTAGGAGGACTCAGCAAATTAGGTAGATTTACCTAGCAGGACCATATGATAACTGTAATCCACTTTTTGATGCTTACCATACTTAGGAAAGTGAAATGGATAGATTTGGGGGGTAAAACTGAGTGAGACTTCAGTGTGTGACTGAACTTGGTTCGGACTTCTGCCTTATATTTTTGATTTTTTGAGACAGAGTCTCACTATGCAGTTTAGACCGGCTTTCAAACTCACTTTCAAGGCTGACCTTGAAATTGCAGCGATTCTGCTGTCTCAGCCTTCCAAGTGCTGGGATTACAGGGAGCACCACCACTGCACCCAGCTCTGCCTAATCTGGTTTTATCTGCATTGTATACTATGTAATCATCTCTCTCTCTCTCCTCTCTCTCTCTCTCTCTCTCTGAAATGATTAAATGACTTGAGATTTAAGGAGTAAAATGGGTTGAATTTTCTGAAGAGAAACAGGCCTGCTGACCAAAAATATTTTGAAACTGCACAGTTATATCTTTCAAATACTGCTTTTTGGCCTGTTTTCTATCTCCAGAATGTCAGAACAAAGAGCTAATAAGACAGGGTATAATGTGATTAACCGATACACCAGCTGGGAGGCAGTATTTGTCTTATTTAAAGAAAATATTTCTCGGTAAATAAAAAAAGAAACAAAGGTGTAGGAAATGGGCAAGGTCATTTTCAAGGACATATGGTAAAGAAAATGCTAGGCGTGTGGTTGGGTGATCAGAGTACCAGCTTAGTGCACCTGTCACCAAACAGTCAGCTGGGAAGACGCCCAAGGAGCCCAAGACAGCTCTTGGACACTGTGTGACAGTGTAATGCAAAGGGCTGGAAGCAGTGGCTCTTAATGCTCCTTACAGAAGTGAAAAGCTGGGATTCTTTAAAATACACCTACATATTTTTAGAGTGAGGGCAACCTGAATAAGAAGTAAATAATTTTTAAAAGTTAATTCAGTGAAAAAAAAAGGATTTAATGTGTAAGAAAAGTCAGTTGAAAATGTTATCGCTTTTGGCTCAAGGCCACTCACAAGCCTTATTCAGCAGAAGGTTTATAGAATATTAAGGGTGTGGGTGGAACACTTTATCTAAGGACACTAAATGCTGTGTTTAGGAACAGATTTAGCTTGAATGAACTAAAATCTATAGGTAAAGAATACAGTATAAGTTTCAGTAGTTAGAGTCAGTTGTAACAGAGTTCCTGGTTTGATCATGTAATAAATATTTGCTTAGTGACATAGATGAGGATTTTGACAGGAACTAAAATGGAAAAAAGATCTTTGAGGTTTTCAGGAATTACAACAAACAAACAAGCATACAAAAAAAAATAAACATGCAATGGGATTACCAGCAGAGGACTACAAAGTTAATTCAGGTTTTTAACACTAGATTAAATCGGAAATGAAAATCATCACTAATGTTTAAGGTGCCAGTTTTGCTGGAAGTTGGGAAGGCATGAACTGTCCATAAATTGAAGAAAGGTGTAGATGAATGAGACATGTGAAGAAAAAAACCTCAGATTTTATTGTAGTAAGTAAAGTCTGCGAATGATTTTAAAAGCACCCACTAGGCATAAGCTAATTATGAATGATTATTATTAATTACTACTGATGTAGCATTTTATATAGCCCATTTATATAACTGTTCTAGAAAAGCTTTACAACAGATCACAGTGGCTGGGGTTGTAGCCAGCGGTACAGTGCCTGCCTAGCAAGTGCAAGGTCCTGCATTCAATCCTTGGTACAAAAAAAAGAGACCAGACCACAGACTATATACTTTTATTGCTGAAAGTTAATATTTGATACTACACAGATTGAGTTTGTCATACTGATACTGTAGTCATGCTTCCACAATACCAATTATAGCAAAATCAACTTCCGGAATAAACTTAAAATGCAGAAAGAGTTACTGATAAGACTTTAAGAGAAGTCATACCGGCTAAATGATGAGAACCATACTGTACACCAAGTGTCATCAGAGGCCAAGTTATATTTCTACTTTTAATTTGTTGCACTTTTACAGAGAGAAAACAATTCTTTTTATCTTGTGCATCAATTTATCCTATATTGAAAAAAAATTTTTGATGATCAAAAAGCAGGAAAGAGAAAGAAGCTAAATCCAAGGCTTATGATTAACCAATTAACTTTCCAGGAAACCTTTGTATCATCTTTACTAGAAAAAAAGCAAAGGGAACTGAGAAGCCAGACTGAGTCTGAGAGAGGGAAAACTGTCCTGCCCCTGTGCTGAGCTCGGGAGAGAGAGAGAAGCTTTGGGGGCTGTTAAAGCAAGGTATGTTTCTGATCTCAGAGAAGAGGCCCAGGTGGACATTAGCAGTCTCCAGAGTTCCTCAAAATCCCAGCCTGGTCATACCAAAGTAGGAGCTGGTTCCCACACTCCTGGGAGTAGTGGAGAACTATCAAGAACCTTAACTAGCTTACCAAGTTTCCCCAGAGTCCCAGAGTCATACTGAAGCAACACAGTGACCTCAGGGTACCCAGGAAGGCATTGAAGCAGCAAGTGGAATTGTGGAAACTGAGAAAGGCCTCTCAACCAGGATGCACGTGAATAGACCAACACTGAGGACCAGAGAGGACAATGCACGTATCTCAGGATACCCACACAAGTAAAGGCCACCAAGATAAGGTGTGAACCCTCTCTCCTCCAGACTGTAACACTTTCTAAGAGAAAACAGATTAAACTACATATTTCTGACAACTTAACTCAAATTCATTTGTTCAGTACTCCCTTTGTAAGAAGGACAAAGGTACAGGGGTGATATAAAACATCAATGATACACAGGAATTTTGAAGAGGCAGAGGTTTATGTTTCCAGCAGTCATGGTTTAGGTCATTCAGACTCTTTCTTCTACTGAAAAATAACTAAAAATGCTGGTTATGATATAAAATAATTTAAATCAGCAAATAGCCCATGAAATAGAAAGAAACTGCCAGGTCAAACTGGGGGTGGGGAGCAGGAATCCAGAGAGGTAAGCAAGCAGGTAGGCATTTTTATCTTCTTGGAGCCATATTTGCAGATAGGAGCATATTAGAACTGATTTCAGCATCCTCACTGGTGGAAATGGAACAGAAATCAGAACTCAGCCCTCACACAAATGGAGACAATTTTAAAGGCCTTCCTCACATGAAGCTGCGCTCTTAAGAGACCCAGTCTAAAAATAAAGGTGAAGCAGAATAATCCACCTCCCACTCTGAGACATCCCAAGGACAGTCACTTTCACACAGAAGCATATGCCAAATGAGGTGGGGCTCCCTGTTATCCACAAGCTAGATCTTATGTGCACAACTGCAACCCAAATTCATACCATCTGGGTGGTCTAAAAAAAGTAGCAAGTTTAAGTTTGAGTTGTCCCAGACTATGACCTGGCAGAAACAAAAAACAAATCTCCTCTGAAAATGGCCATCATCCTAAGCCTCAAAGAATCCCTGAAAGTAACTTTTCATCAAGAATGCCAAACACCTAGTCAAAAATAACGAAGCATGGGGCTGAGGATTTGGCTCAGTGGTGCTCCCGCCTGCCTCACAAACACAAGGTCCCGAGTTCAATCCCTGTTACAAATAATAATAATAATAATAATAATAATAACAAAGCATGCACGCACGAACAGACAGGTAAGAGGGGAGAGTGGAGAAGCTAATAAAAATATAGATCTAAAAACAAATTCAGGCTCTAATGAATTCTGGAGCAATTCATTTGTTTATTCAACAAATACTTATTGAGTACTTATTCTGTGCCATGTTCTATGACAGGTGCTATTCCAGCTGTGATGTGAAACGATCACCCAGAGGCTAAAAAGCAAGTTGAGCTACCATTATATTTATGTTTATTTATCTCTACCTTCTGAGTTTTCCTAAGACTTCCAAACCCAAAGACTAATGAATGTCCATTACTATTTAGTGATAGATTTTGAAATAAAGAGTAATCTTTTAGGACTGAGATTGACATTACAGATATTCCTCGTTTAACAACCTACTTAATGACTATTCAGACTTACAGCTGAGGTGAGCTATTTGGACTTAGGATCTCTCTCTCTCTCTCTCTCTCTCTCTCTCTCTCTCTCTCTCTGTACAGTTCTGTACATCTTATTATAGAGGCTCAATGTCGTTTTTGTACAGTACACCTTGTATATAAAGTATTGTAATTTTATGTTCTGTTACACATTACAGCACTGAATGTAAGAGTTATGCAAATAAAAGCAAAGTCATCAAATTGAAGTTTCCTTTGACCATTTCTTTGTTCTGAATAGTGTGATGTACATATAATATACAATTCCTCACTTAGTAACCTAGTAGAAGGAACGTGGCTGGATCATTAAGCGAGGAATGTCTATATTGATTCCTTCTCACATTCTCATTTCTTAAAAGTTTCCTGGTTGGGCTAAGCCTAATTATGGCCTTGGCAAGCCACAGAACCACGTGTATTAACAGAAAAGTGATGAAAGACAAAGATAACTATCTCCAGGAGACATGAAGAGCAATGCTAACTACATTTATTTATTTATTTATATGATACTGGAGATTCAACCCATGGCCTTTGCATTGAGCTACATCTCCAGCCCTTTTTTACTTTTCATTTTGGCACAGGGTCTTGGTAAGTTAAGTTGCCCAGGCTGAGCTCAAAATTGTGATCCCCCTGTGTTAGCCTCCCAGAGTGCTGGGATTGCAGCTGTGCACCACCACTACCTAACTACACTTATCTTCAACTGGACTAAAATCCAAACAGACCTACCTGTTATTGGGAATAATAGCAAGAATTAAGAAACATTGATTTTGTTTATTTGGGGATTTTTTTTGGTACTGGGGATCAAACTCGGGACCTTGGCAGGTGGCTGAACCACTGAGCTAAATCCCCAGCCCAAGAAACATTGATCTTTAAGGTAGTTCTGGAAACTGTCAACGGCGAGGGAAAGGTGGAGAGAAGTTAGACCAATATGTGCTTATTAAACAGACTGCCTTTCTTAATCAAAGCTGTTGGCAAAAATTTACCAATTCAATATTTAGGTAGCTTAGTTGCTTTTGTACTAATTAACCTTTTCACCTCCTACCCAGGATCAGTAAGGATTTCAATTGTCACATCTACACATCTACATTTGTTTTCCCTTATTAAATATCCTGGGAGCTGTCATTTACTGAGCCTTCAGAACAATATGACTCATTTTTTATTCTAAGGTATGTCAACCATAATAATGAAGGCCATTATTATTCCATTTTACAGATGAAGAAGCAAGAGGCCAGAGAGATTACAGCTTGGCACAGAGGTTCAGAGGAACAGGAGCAGGAGCTTTGATGTTGCACAGACTTGAATTTAAATTGTGCCCCTTCCCTGGCATCTTTCCTCTCCTAGAGATGAAGCTCAGTTTTTTGTTTTGTTTGCAGTTCTGGGATCAATCCAGGGCCTCATGGATGCTAGGCAAGTGTTCTGTCAGGGAGCTACACCCTCAACCCAGGGCTCAGTTTTCTGAGATGGGGGCTCCTGTGGGGATGAGACAGAAGCCAGTATGTCGGGGTACATGGCTTTAGGAAGTGCTGCTTTCTCCCCCTTCCTGGGGCTTCTCACCTACAAATCCATGTTTACCTCAGGCAGTATCTTCAAATGGTTTTAAAAGTAGCTACTTCAGTGAAAATATAGTATTGTACAGAATTTTTAAAATAAGGAAAATGCAGATAAGAACTTTTAAACCCCTTCATTCCTTCCCAACATAGTCTTGTTTGAGCCTTTAGAATAATGCAATTTTTTAGCTGCCTATTTCCAGAACATCACAACACTACCTGTGGGCCTTGGCAAATGTGACTCCGTGAAACGCTGCAAGAAGAAAGGCCTAGGCTCTTGTGTTCCCTTCTCCCCAGTTCTCTGGAGCAGTATACCCCTTCTGTAATTCTGGGTGTCTAGGGGATGGGGTTGGAGGTGGCCGGGGTTGGAGGGAAGTCAGAGTGGAAAGGAGGGATGTGACTGGTAGCCATTTCTTTGGTTTCCATGGCAAGGACATCTAGCACAGAAGAATGGACTACTTTTATAAAAAGAACATTTCATTTTTTTCAAATTATGGGAAAATCATCTGATGCTTTTTTATTTAACCCAAAGCTATTTATTCTTCCTAAAATTGTCTGAACCACAAGGCCATATTCATCTGGGAAGTAGGCAAAGAAACCTTGGAGAGATCCTTTTGTTGGTAACAAAAACTTGCTAATACAGTCTTGAATTAGTTAGGTGCATCTGTACTAATTATCAGAGGAGATCAGGTGCATTCAGGGTGGTATGGCCGTACTAATTATTAGTGTGGTGTACTAATTATCCATCTGTGTCTTCTACCCAGGTAATCACAATAAGGATTCAAACTGTCACCATCTGACACACAGCAGGGGCTCAACAAACACTTAAAGTCACTATAGTGGCTGTTGTGGGAGCTGACTGTCCCCTACTGATAATGCAGAAAACAATGTAATAACTTCCTAACAAGATCATCCCAGTCGCATTGTTGGGCCAGCTTCTGACATGAGTAAGAGTCACTTTTCAAATAATTGATTAATTCAGAGGCCCCATGTGTGTATACGTTTTGGACTGCAAAATTTCAAAAATACATGTTTACTTAACATTTA
Source organism: Heterocephalus glaber (assembly GCF_000247695.1). Next base: position 13,792,226 of record NW_004624791.1, on the reverse strand, counting down.
AACCTGGAAAGATTTCATATGCACTTATAGCTGGGTTGCTGTAAATAATACCAATAGTACCCATCTGGCCCTTTTGGGAAGTGGAGTTGGTAGCTGGATTATAACTGTTAGGCTAAATAAAATTTTTGAAGTCCTGTTTAATCAACTGTTTCTGGTGTCCATTTAGCCCTATGTAGGCCCCTCCCCCTAGAGTGTTCAAAATGTGTGCATATAAAATCCAAATCCTGGTCCTCAAATTCCTCACTCATGACTATGCAGAGTGCCCACAATGGATCTGTAAAAAACCCTGTCCTCAACCTTGTACTTCCTCAAGCTCTTGCTAAAGGAAGTATGAAAAGACCATTTATCCCTTTCTGACTAATGCCTGACAAAGCCCTCATCAGACCGGGAAGGAATTTTTTTCTTTTTTTTTTTTTTTTGAGACAGGTTCTCACTATGTAGTTCAGGGTGACCTGGAAATCTTTGTAGCCAGGCTGGCCTCAAATTTGCAGCAATACTCTTGTCTCAGCTTCCCAACTGCTGGGATTACAGACATGCGCCACAATGCTTGGGCCAGAAGGAATTCTTGATTCAAGCAGGGAGGTGAGAATATAGTCCCACTGCTATAAAAAATGACCACTATGGAAGCTTGTCATTTAGAAGACACTATTTAGGATCCTATAAAAACTAATAAAATGAGGGGCCGGGGATTTAGCTCAGTGGTTCCACCGCCTGCCTTGTAAGCAGAAGGATCCAAGTTCGATCCCAGGTACCAAAACAAAACACAACAAAACAAAACAAAAAACTAATAAAATGAAATAAGAATACAAGTGAAAATACAAATGAAATAGGAATAGGATCTTCATTTAATATTTTAAAAACATTACTGTGAAAAGCTCCACTTTAAAATCATCCCTAGGGGCTGGGGTTTAGCCAGTGGTTCTGCTGCCTACCTTGCAAGTACAAGGTCCCAAGTTCGATCTCCAGTACCAAAACAAAAAACAGCAACAATAAAATCATCCCTATAAGAGTCGGCCAGATTCGGACTGTTGTCCTGTCCTAAACTAATGTTACCTTCCTCTTGGATCTTCCTGGTGATCCAGTTTGATCCCCTGAGGTCACAGAGTCCTACTCCCCCTCCTTTGCTGTTCAAGCCACACTTTTAGCGCACACACACACACACACACACACACCCGCCCAGCCCACTACTCTTATGCCTACCTTCTTGGTTTTTCACACCTTCCCCATTCCACTAAGGATTCTGTTATACTCCTCAAAGATACTTCAACAATAAGCATTATATAAGAACATTATATAAACATTTATTGAGCATGTACTATGCACCAAGTGTCTATTTAAATAGAGAGAGAACTTCACTTTTAGAAAACACCACAGTCATCCAAGGCTTGCAATGTGATGGTTAAAGATGAATGTTCAGCAGCTAAACTATTTCATAGGATTTTAATCAAGACTGGAAGACCACATCTGGGGTGACCCAAACGCTGTCTGCAAGACTCCTTCCAACTCTTAGTCTGTGATTAGGCTGCCATTCTCCTCACCTTTACTGATGTAAAACTGGCCAACGGAACTGCTGCCATTTTAAAGAATGCAAAAATTTTTAAGAGCCAGTGTTGCTATAAGGGAAAGGAGCTTTTTGATGCACCCTTCTGTTTCCCATTAGAAGACGGTTCGCATCCATTCCGAAGGAAACTGTTCCTGCTGGAAACAGTCCCTTCGTCTTACTTCACCAAGCTGAGGAGCCACCTCCTGGGGATACTTAATTCGAGGTGCCACCTGATGGCAATAAGAAGCAGAATCATGCCACAGGGTTAAATCCTACCGGCCCAGAAACGCAATTTCCTTCAGATGGTCAGTGGTAGTTTCTTCTAGGAAAGGCTGTCACTAAAATATCCTCCAAGAAGGTCCCGTGGTCAAAACCCTAATGCCTGTAGCTGACGGGTGCCCAGCGGTCTGCCCCGGCAGAGCCTGAGCCAGTTCAGCCCACCGCCCACTCTGCTCGCCCAGACGTCTGGGAGGAAGAAACGAAGCGTCTGGAAGCTTCTAGGAGAGGACGGGAGTTTCCTGTCCCCAGTCCCTGCTCTAGACCCGGACCCACTCTGCAGGCTCGGGCGGTCCCTCCCGGGCGTGAGCTCCAGTGAAGGCAGCAGAGGCGCGGGACCGAGAGGGCTGCCCGGACCCGGCCGGCCTCGCCCCCTCCCCTCCTCCGGCTTTGGTGCCGGCGCCCGAGCCCGGCTGCTCCGCTCCTCCCGGGGAGAGGGCCCGGGACCGGGTGGGCGCAGGCGGCAGGAGGGGCGGGAGGACGGAGGGAGGCAGGCGACTGGAAGCCTACCGTCTTCTGCTTCTTGACCCCCGACATGCTGGCTGGCTGTGGCGGGGCCCGGCTCCCGGGGCCAGACGAAAGGAGACGAAGGTCGCACGGGTGGCAACGGCGAAGGCGACGGCGACGGCTGCTGCCGGGCTCCCGGGAAGGAGGTATAAAAAGGCTCCGCAGACACGTCGCACTTCCCTTGACCAGCCCCTTTCTCCTACTCCTCCTCCTCCCGCGCGCGCCTCTCCGCCCCGTCGCCCTGCCGGCAGCGCCCAGCCCTGGGTATCCGGCCAGACCTCGCAGCCCACGCACGAGGCGCGCAGGGTCAAGGCCAACTTCCCCTTCCCCTCCCCGGAGGGTCGCAGGGCGTCCTCGACCTCCCACCCCACCCCCCGCACTTCACCAAGGAGGTCTTCTGGGGCCCAGGAGGTTATTTGGTTCAGGGGAAGGATGCTTGAAGTCGCCACATTGCGGGTGTGAACCTCAGAGGACCCCTAATGGAGCTCTTCTTCGTCCGCAGTACTGTGATTAAACCGACTCTATAAACATTTTTATGGGTCCTTACTCTCCTCTCCTCCAAGCTTTGTCTTCATTATCACGTGGCCCCCATCCTGGCCCTGCCCCAGGCTGCAAGTCCCTTTCACAGATAAGGCAATAGAGACGTTTTATGCCAGCGAGAGGATTCAGACCCAGGCTGTCAGCCTCCATAGTGCAGACTTTGTACACCAGCATCACCCAGCACTGTGATAAGGAAACCGCGGGCTTCTGGCTTTCCTAGCACTGTGCACCAGGCATCCTGCCAAAGGGTTTACATGCACTCACTGTTCTTCAGCTAATGACAATCTCCTTGTGGCACAGATTGCCAGGAGAGGCATTCCACCTCCTCACCAAGTCAAGAAAGCAAGGCCTGCCCCAAGCAATGGCCAATGGCAGCTCAGAGACTTAGTTAGTCCCTCCCCAAACGCTCTCCCAGAGTACTTACTACAGTACTTTTGTCACCTGGGATGGGCCCTGTAGAGACAAAACAGGGGGCACAGGTTAAGGAGGCTATGGCTCCAAGGGTAGTATGAGGCATCTCTCCAAAAAGACAGGCAGAGGTAAGGAGGAGGTATGGTGAGGACATCCTGGGGACAGCCATGGGTTTCACATCCTTTATGCCTTAATTCCCTGCCACAAACAGATCAGGAACCAACTGCACAAAAACCGAGAAGATACACAAGGCCCACCGTTATTCCCACTCTGGTCTTCCCTCTGTGAAAGGGATGGAAAACTCACATTCCGAGGATGGGAAGGATGGAATTTTTCTTTCATACTCAATTGTATTTCTGGAAGACTGCCAGTTTTCCAGACAGACATCTGAGGATCTGAGTGTTCATAGACTTCTCTTCTCCATGGGAAGGTGGGAAAGAAAAATAAATTAAGCGTAAAAAAACCTCAAAAGGCAGCCTGCATGTCTGCAGTCCGGAGAGTTCAGTCTTTTTACTTATTCACTTTGAACAAACTGCAATCACTCTTTTCACATGTAAGTAGCTAGGGGGCAAATGCTGCCTTTCTGTTCTACAAACAAACTACCACATTTTGAATTTATGTGAAGTTTAAAGGGCAGCATCTTGTTCTCTTCACTGGAAAAGATTTTTTACATTAGTTCCAATAATATCTTGGACCTTCCCAAATCTTGCCCTAAAAGAAGGTAAATTAAGTGCTGATTGAGGAATCATGCAGTTTGCATGATGTATTTTCTTCACACTGTGTTTTTAAAAAAACAAAGCTGTGTCCTTGAAACAGAAGGAAGTTAAGGATAAATCCCTAAAAGCTACTTCCTGGAAAAGAAATATGTGATTGTTTAGTCCTGGGATAGGGTTTGAGATCCTTTGCCCAATTTCTATATCCCTGTATCTTACATACTAGCAAGTAAAACTGATACTAGGGAAGGGAGATAGTTTGACCATGATCAGTTGTTAGGACACCCAACTCCCCAAATGCTCTCTGAATACTCTGTTACTCAGCGTGCATCACCATGTTCAGCTAGGTTCTTTCTTCTTAAAGGCATTATCTTGGACTCTTTCTTTTTTAAATCTCATTACCCTCTGATAGAGCATTCCCACTAAAAAGATATGAGCAACTAGAAGCTTAATTTATGGAGTCCACGATTCTGGCACATAGGAACATGGAGAGGACTCAGATAGAAGAAGGGGGAAGAGTTGAGGTCTGTCCATTCAATGCACATGTTTTCCATAACTTCTGCCAGTGCACTCTCCAAGACGCCCCTGTTGAACACTATGGTCTACATTATACCAACTTGTAATCCTTGATGTTGCTCACAGCATTCACATGAGGGTTGGGTTTCCCCCCTATTTTCTTTTCTTCTTTCCAGAAACTGGTTTGGCTTGAATAACTTAATACAGTGGTTCTTATTAGTTGATTCTTTTATTGTTTAGAAAAATTGGAATCAGTCAACTCATCAAAATAAATAGGGGAAACATATACAAAGAATGCCATTATTGGTGAGAGATTTAGGTCACAGGGTCCCCCATGACTTTTGAGGGGACTCATGACTTCTTAGTGGCAGCAGCAGGGAGACACTACCCCTGAATGGTCATTACAAAGGAACGCGACTACATTGCCCCCTAGTGTCTGAAATGCATAAATGCCAGAAGGGACCTAATTGCTGAAACTCCTTAAACAAAAACGTGCAGCATTTCTTTGAGTAAAGAAGCACTTTAAAAGTTTTCTAGGATCCAAATACTCTTCCCAGGCACAAGCCTTACCAAGACAAGCAAGACATGGTCCTTGTCTTCAAGAAACTCACAGTCACTGAAAGAAACAGACTCTACCCCATCATTTTAATATAATACATGATTGGGACAGGTAAAAATGATACATGTATGCCTTAGACATTTTATTTTTACTTAAAATGCATACATTTAACTAAGATTTTGGTATCTTAGGGCTTCTATCTGTTATGGGTCTTCTGATGGAAGTTCCACAAACTACTTTCATTATATATCTTCAACAATTTCCAGTTTTGAGTTTTATAAAGTTGAGTTAGAAATTACAGGGACTTAAGAAACAATCTGAGAAACAACAGTTTTATCTTGCCTATAGCTAATCCACCAGTACAGTTTTTAGAATCTTATCTTTCCAAAGTATCTTTCTGTTTTTATAGAAAGCAATTCTTTTTACACTCATGTTACTCATTTAAGTCACAACTAATATAGTTACCACACTAACAAGTAACTGACATAAATAGCTGGAGAACAAACACAGTGGATTTCAGCAAACTTCAGCTTAGGTACAGGAGTGTGTGGATGTCTCAGTGCATCTGACTGTTGGACATCCGGTTTGCTGTGGATGTCAATCTTTATTTTCTCCTAGAAGAAATGGAGAGTGTAGACTAAACTGACCAGTCAGTTAAAAGAAAGGGTATTATGGGAGCACAAAGGAGGGACATCCAGTTCCACTTTGAGAGGTGGAAGGGTGAAGACCTATGTCAGGATTTTCTTCGAGAAGAGAATGCCTGACTTGAGACTTGAAAAATTGGTAGGATTTTGCAAGCACTCCGCCTCTTCAGTGTGGATGTTGTGAAAATTTGAAAATTTAAAGGCAGAGAGATGCATGAAATAATATGGTATACTCCAAAAATTATAACCATTTGTCTGGCTGATTTCAGGAGATATAACAAAGAGTGGGGAAGGTTGTAATTGAGAACATGCCCCAGTACAATCAGGCAGCAACATGATTTTTCATGTTCTCTTCTTCATGCTGATTGCAGTGTTAGGTATGTGGCTGGTTTTCACTGTAATTACGGGACACTGACACTTCTTAGGTCCAAGAATAGAAGTCACTGTCTTGAGATGTCCATGGTCTGGTGAGTGAAATGGATATATACTGAAATAATTCCAAGGAAATGTCCAAGGTACTGCAATAAGTGGATGTTTGGAATAATAGGGAAGCTGCCAGAACAAAAACCAGAGGCAATGACTACTGGACAATGAGGAGATTCTTATGTGGGTTGATCTTTAACCTGAGTTTTGAAGGATAAAAAGCAGCCAGACAAGAGGGTCAACTGTCACCTTACTCACTGATGGCTAAGGATGCCTGGGCTGATGTCTCTGCTACTGTAAGGATTTACTTCCTACCCCAATATTCCCATGTCTCCTTTCTCAAGTATCCCAGACTGTCACTAAAGACTCAGAGACAGTCCACAGACAAAAGCCAGTAACAGCCAGACCTTATACCAGCAGCACTGACTGTCGCCCAGGGACTGCCCAGAAAGAAAAGTCCACACTACAAGGCAAAGGTCATTCTCTTCTGCCATTTCTTGGTCACAATACAGGCCAAACTTTTTATCTAGACTTTGGGTTAATTTAAGAAGTATATTTATATATAAAAAAGAAGTATATTTATAACATATCTACATGTTACCTAAAGTAGAAACAATTAGGTATTTATGGAAATTCACTCCACATTTCCACAAACCTCAGTAAAAACAAGAGTTACATTTGTTTAATGTCAGGCACAATTAATTTAGAAGGTGTGAGCAAAGTGACAGAAAACTCGTGTCATGTAGAAGTTTAAATCATTAGAAAAATATCCAATTAAATTTGAATTATGAAATTAGCTATAATTTATTTAATTTATTAGAAATATATCCAACTTAAATTTTGAGTCTAAACTTAACTAGACTCTAAGAATTATATCTTTAGGCTTTTGGGCCACCATCCATCCCGCCATTCCTGGCCCAGAGGAAAGAGCTTTGGGCTGCCTTCTGTCCTGCTGCTCCAGGCCCAGGGGAAGGGGCTTCCTGGCCACCATCCGTCCCGCCACTCCCAGCCCAGAGGAAAGGGCTTTTGGGCCACCATCTGTCCCACTGCTCCTGGCCCAGAGGTAGGGGCTTCTGAGCCGCCATCCCACTGCTCCTGGTCCAGAGGAAGGGGCTTCCTGGCCACCATCCCTACCACCGCTCTCGCCCCCTGTCCCACCTCTCCCAGCTCAGAGGAGGTGAACCACGTAGGCACCAATAGCGCCCCCCCCATTCCCCCAGTCGAAATGAAAAAACACGTAAATAAGTCTCAAAACCAGACTTCCAGATCACCTACAACAACTCCAAAGGGAAATGAGATGGAACACTCTGATACTAAAACAACTGGACCCACTGAATGGGAAACAAAAGGGGATCTGGAAAAAAGGAAATCAGAAATAATTTCTCAGATAACAGGAGAAAGTTGTACTCCTAGTGCAAGACATAATTAATAAATCAAGAGAGGAGCTGAGGAACATGATGGAATCCCAACATAGGAAACAAATGGAAGTGATAAAACAGATGCAAATAGATTTCCAGGAGATGAAAAACTCCATTGAAGGTCTACACAGCGGAATGAGCCAATGTGAGGACAGAATTTCAGATATAGAAGATAAGATTGCAATTAGTGAACAGGAAAAGAAAAATTGCTTCAAAATTATACGGGAATATGAGAAACCAATCCAGCAGCTGCTAGATGATGAAAAGAAGAATAACATAAGACTGATCGGAGTCAATGAAGAAACAGGAGAGCGTGCAGATGACATAAAAA